>CM040175.1:9335500-9840500 GCA_022606695.1 Vaccinium macrocarpon | reverse complement strand
AAATCCGGGATCCTTGACAGGATCGCCGGTGTGTGTGTGTGTGTGTGTGTGTGTGTACACACACACACACAAAGGTTCCGCTTCTTATCCGGACTTTTTATCCAATTTTTTTTTTGACGATCCGATCCATCCAATGTGTTCAGAAGGTGTTTTCAAGGGTCCTCGCGGAAAATCTTCAAAAAAAAATACCGGGAAGGGCTTGATCCAACCAGTTTTCGCAAAAATATATAAATACTGTAATTGCTACAGTAGGTCGTAGCGCTTATAAATAGCTGTATTCTAAATCTTCGAAGGCAGATTTCGAAGTACCCTCTCTCTCTCACTCTATTCTCTTACCTCTGTAATCTCTCTCCATCCTTCCACTTGTAAATTACTTTCATCTTCCACCACCAATCGAGAATAAATCCAATCAGTATTTCAGTAAGTTCTTTTATCTTCTTTTGTATCGATCCTTCTATTATTGGTATCAGAGCCATCATGGCTTGCTAAATCTATTGTTAATTCATATATGAGGGGGAAAGATAGGTGTAGATAGCCCTTTAATAAATCACATATCTTTTTGTTTGTTATGTTTTATATGATTCTGTAATGGATCTGAGGTATATGTTCCTCACCTAAGTCGCGTAGAGGTTTTGTGTGCCTTTAGGTCCCGAAAGGGAATTGATGGCCTTGACTCAGAAAAAACCGCGGATTGTGAGATGGGTATATCTGAGATCCATTATAGGTATTTGATGAAAACATAATACACAACAATGATATGAGGTTTATTTTATGAGACTATCCGTTCTGTCCTCATTCATATATGAATTAACATCCTTATCATGTCTGTTCTATCTTTAGATAGATCTTCGATATCTGTAAAGAATGAAGAAATTGTTGAGTACTTCGGGCTCAACAACTTAATCAATGGTCTACCCAGAAGTTGAACCCAAAAAGAATTTATAAATTGGGAATTTTTGATTTTCTTAGTAAGAATCTTTTAAAGACATCAGAACAAACTATTTGTCTAGACACACATGATAAAACAATTAAATTGTTATGTGTTAAAGATATTCAACGGTACATGCATAAGTATAAATATCTCCATATTGGGTTAATTCAAATTGCCTTTAAACCTTTGACCTTACCAGGATTGAATTCCAGTATTCAAGCTGATTTGAGAGATGCTAGATGTAATGATTGGAAATCCTCTCTTATGGGGATTGTTCAAACTAGTTTATGTCACGGACCAGTATATTTTAATGTTTATCCTAACCTTGCTCTATCTTTAACTGATAAAAATTTGTTTGAAGCTGTAAGTTTACATATCCAAACACAGGGATATAATTTTTTGCCAGGATCTGAAACTATTGCTGTTATTTATCGCATTCATTATAAAGTTATTAATACTATGTGTCCTAACGCTATTTTGCGTAGCGATCCAGGAAAAACCGTAGTAGTGGAAAGCAACCTTTTAACCACAAACGTAGCAGTACCAAGATTAATAGATTGGGAAGAAGTTACTTTTCCCACCAACTGGTCTATACCTAATGCTGTACAACCCCAGCCAATTATTAGTAGTCAAGTGGACCAAATTGTCCAAACAAAGTAGAAGGTGATGTGAAATAAGATTCACTCTCGAAAATGTCACCGAATATCCTTAACCGTAAGTTTCTCATCCGGGCATAGTTATCCACCTTATAGGGTATCTCATCCAACTACTTCAAGACACTCGCGGTGCGAAATCAAGAGCAAACCCCAACAGAAGTTCCTTCAGAAACTTTAGAAACTCATATTGAGGGTATTCACATATCTGAACAACAAATTCCTCATGGAATTTACAGCAGTAGTGCGGGTAAGAAGCGTGACTCGCCAACAGCATCTGAAATGGCTTTTCATATCTGAGTTTTTATGGATTATACACCTAACTCACCTATAAGATTATTAATCAGTAAAGAATTTATGTCACCTGAACATCAAGAGTTTAGGCATTGGTATTTTACCAAGTTTGATAAATCAGAACAAGATTTTATCAAAGATCATTTCTATGAAGATTTGGAAAATCGCCAAACTTTGATACCTTTTAAAAAATGGTTTTTAAATTGGTATACAAATCAGTATCATATAGTAGTTATCCAAGATTTTCAAAAGGTCTGGAGTAAATCTGATGGTACAATGATTAAATCGGTTCATCCTCCTCGTAACCAATTAAAATGGAAAAACAGTAAAAATGCTTTAGAAAGCAACCCCTTATGTAGATTTAAGTAAGATTACTTCTACAACTTATTTAATTGAAAGTATTCATATGATAAAACAAAATAATTTCACTAATATGAGTTTATGGACTATTGGACAACAACTAATTAGCATTGAGCATGATGTCCAAGTCAATTATTGATAATCGTAAAAGTTATGTCTTCTATACCATCCTCTTCTATTTCCTTAGCTAAAGCTTTAGAAGGAAAAGATACTAAGCCAGATTTTAAACCTCCCATACCTTTAGAAAATTTTAAAATTTCTAATCAGAAGGAGAATTCTGAATTTATTGATCAACTTATTGGCAGAATAGATAGTAAGTTGCATATCAATTACTTCGAAAAAAAAATAACCCGGGATACTCAGATTTCTAATTAGATAATTTGGATCTTGAACAAATTCAAGAGATTCAAAGATTCATTTCAAACTATGCAAGAACATACTATTAATAAAGTTGAGTATGATGAGAAAGGACCAGAAATGAAAGTATTCGTAGAACCTATTACAGAAGGCCAACGCCTCAAGATCTTCTTTGGGAAGAAGATTTTTTTCAGACTCAGCAAGCTTATTGTGCTAGAACCATTTATGAATGGAATATAGATGGACTCTCAGAATATCAAATTTATGGAGTCCTTCAAAAAAATGCTTATGTATTCTAGTGTTTGTAGAGTCGCTGCGGAAAATGAGAGATAGAGATATCGCCGTTCTTATTATCAATGGTTTCACCGGAAGTCTCAAAGGTTGGTGGGATAATTATCTCTCTCTTGCCCAACAACGAGATATTAGGTGCCCTTAAAACCGAACTTGTCACGGATATGGTGATTGATCAATCAACTAGTCAACCCGCATCGGGGTTAGAGAACAACCAGTTCAAGACATTTGTTTATACTCTTATTCAAGCTATAATTTTACATTTTATAGAGCCCGAGAACAACGACAAAAGCGTGGGGAGAGAATTGTTGCAAAATTTAAGATGTCCATCCTTAACACATTTTAGATGGTACAAGGATGTTTTTATCACTAAAGTTATGCAACGAAAAGACGCAAATTCTGAACATTGGAAGGCCAAATTTATTGATGGCCTACCCCCCTTATTTGCCCAAAAGGTTAGGTCAAAAATTGATGGATCTTAGTATTGGGAATATAATTCAATGGACTAGTTGTACCTATGGACACCTTATTAGTGTTTGTGTCCAAGTAGGATTATCTATCCGTAATGATATGAAGCTGCAGTATCAGCTTAAAAAGCAGAATCTCACCGGAAAAAGAGAAATCGGTGAGTTTTGCCAAGATTTTTTGTTAACATGCCCACAAATTATCCTAAGAAGCATCATAGAAAAACTATTTCAAAATCTTCTAAACCATATAGGAAGAAGCCTTATAGAAGAAAGTCTTATGACAAAGATTATTCCAAAACAAAGTTTAATCGTAATAGCAAAGACAAAGGGAAGACCAATAAGATTAATTCTAAGAAAAAGCCCAAATCCGAAGTCAAATGTTACAAATGTGGAAAATTTGGTCATTATGCTAATAGATGTTTAACCAAAAAGAAGCTAAATGAGCTCCAACTAGATGAAGGGCTCCGTCTTCAACTCAGTAAATTGCTTCTAAATTCTAGTGATGAATCAGAAACTGAAAGTGACGAGATTAATGATCTGGAATACTCTTCATCCGAATCAGAATCATCCAAGATTGCATGAGGGTAAGTCTTTGTTCATCTTCTAACCCGCATTATCTTAAAGCTTTTGCCAACCTTAATGGGTTGAGTTTAAATGTTTTATCAAAATCACAACAAGAAACTCTTGATCTTATTGATAAAATTCAAGATCCAGAAATCCGAAGAAAAATCATTGAAATCTCATTAAGTTCTTCTGTATCTAATATTGAGCCAGAGAAACCTAGTCTCTCTAGATATTATAGTATCAATGAAGTTTTTAATCGCATGGAAGGTACTTCTATTAAACCAGCCACTTTACAAGATCTTCAAAAAGAGGTCAATGATCTCAAAAGTAATTAAAAGCGCTTAAAGTTATCACAACTTGAGGCTCAGAAAAGTATTTCTTCTGTGAAAACTAGACTCTCTAGCCTCGAACAATTGAGTTTAAAACCCATAGAAAAACCAGAATTTGAACCACAAACTTTTGAAGAACCTACTTATTTAAATAGTATCAACAAAGTGACACATCAAAAATGGTATATCCAAATTAATCTTGTAATTAATCAAGAATATACAATTGGGATATAGTGGCACTAGTAGATAGTGGTCTTGGACATGAAGCGCATTCGGGAAGGTTTAGTTCCTACTAAGTATTTTGAAAAAACTGTCCAGTCTTTAACAGCCGCAGGAGGTAATAGAATGCACATTCAGTATAAATTATCTGATGTTTTGATCTGTAATGATGGTACTTGTTTACCAACTATGTTTTTGCTTGTTAAAAATCTACAACAGCAGGTGATTTTAGGAACACCCTTTTTAAATATGATCATGCCAATCAAAAAAATTGATCCTTCTGGTATATACTGTAGTATACAGGATCACGATATTTCTTATCCTTTTGTTACTGATCCTGAAACCAGGATTATTCAGGAATTACAAGGATTTCTTCAGAATAAAGAAAAGCAGTTAAATTTTCTTCAAAAGGAGATCCAGGTTATGAATATCAATCAGAAACTTCAATCTCCTAGTTTACAAGAAAAGATCAAAGGGATTGAAAATCAATTTTTAAAAAGAAGTTTGCGTAAAATTGATTTACCTAACGCTTTTTGGGAAAGAAAACGTCATATTGTTTCTCTTCCTTATAATCAGGATTTTGATGAAAAGCGAATCCCAACTAAAGCTCGACCTAGTCAGATGAAATCTGATTATTTGGAGCTTTGTAAAAAGGAGATTCAAACTCTTCTTGATAAAAAATTAATCAGAAAAAGCTATTCTCCTTGGAGTTATGCTTGCCTTTTATGTCTTCAACAATCTTTGAAAAAGGAGCGGGGAGTTCCTCGTCTTGTTATTAATTATAAACCATTAAATGATGTTTTAAAGTGGATTAGATATCCTATTCCAAACAAAAAAGATTTATTAGACAGATTACAATCCGCTGTCATCTTCTCAAAGTTTGATCTAAAATCTGGATATTGGCAGATTCAGATTGAAGAAAAAGATCGGTATAAAACTGGATTTGTTGTTCCATTTGGTCATTACTTAATGGAATGTTATGCCATTCGGCTTAAAAATGCCCCATCGAATTTGAGAATATTATGAATGAAATATTTTCACCCTATTCGATTATTGTATTGTTTATATAGATGATATTCTTGTTTTCTCATCATCTATTGACCAAAGACTTTAAGCATCTTAGAGCTCTTAAGGATGCTATTAAGCGTAATGGTTTAGTTATATACGCACCAAAAATGAAATTATTTCAAACAACGATGCGATTTTTGGGTCATAATATAAATCAAGGAACTATTATCCCTATAAATCAAGTATTGAGTTTGCTTCTAAATTTCGGATGAAATTAAGGAAAAAACTCAACTACAAAGATTCTTGGGAAGTTTAAATTATATAGCAGATTATTATCAGAATTTAGCCCAAGATACTGCTATTCTATATCAGCGATTACAAAAGACTCCTCCCCCTTGGACAGAGGAGCACACCAAAGCAGTAAGAAAGATTAAGCTTAAGGCAAAACAGTTACCTTGTTTATGTTTAGCAAACCCTGCTTGGCGCAAGGTTGTAGAAACAGATGCCTCTAATATTGGCTATGGAGGAATTCTTAAGCAGCAGAATCCTCATTCTCAGAAGGAGGAATTGGTAAGATTTACATCGGGATCGTGGAAAAAAGCTCAGCTTAATTATTCTACGATTAAGAAAGAAATGCTTTCTATTGTGAAATGTGTTTCTAAATTTCAGGATGATTTGCTTAATCAAACATTTCTTATCCGTATTGATTGCAGTTCTGCTAAATTTATTTTAGCAAAAGATGTTAAAAATCTTGTTTCCAAACAAATATTTGCTAGATGGCAATCCGAATTATCTGCCTTTGATTTTGAGATAGAATATATAAAAGGTGAACAGAACTCTTTACCAGATTTTTTAACAAGAGAATTTTTAACAGATGGATGAAGCTGAACGCGAACGCATCAGAATTGAGTTAAATCGTATTTGGGTTCAATCTATTGTTAAACCTTATTCAAAACCTAATCTCAGATACTGGATTTCTAAGCTTTCCAGGGGCATTTCTCAACTCCGAAGTAATAATGATATTAGTATGGAAGATAAAGCTTTATGCAGGCATATGGAGATTTCTATCCACCGGTTACAAAGAGCTCTAGGTGTCTTATCTCGAGTTTAACAAATTTCCTCTTCGCGGATGCGATATGGAACCCTCGACCGAGGTCGCGGGGTAGGCCGTGGCGAAAAAGCGAGGACCTAATCGGTATGGAAGAGGCGAACTCTCTTTTTTATCGAATATCCGACTGCTGGGGAGAATCTTCCGGCCGGTCCAAAACAAAAGCGACAAAAGAGGCCTTTGAGCAAGGACCTCAATATATTAAAAAGCAGATAACCGAACCTCTGATCACATTATCTGATGGTGATCTAAATCTGCATCCGAAGGATCCTTGGTGTCTTAAAGAAAGATATCTTCAACATCAGCAGTATACCGTCCAAGAAGGAAAGTCTCGATACATTTATGAGGCCATTCTTTCAGAGACATCATCAGTACAAATTAACCATCATTATTTGGAAGATGGTAATAGCAGAACACCCATTACCTATTCAAAATGTTATATTGTCAGGGTGTTGCATCCTCAAGAGTGGGGCCTTTCAACTTTTGCAACCAGAACACTAAAAATTAATGAGCAAAAATATAATTATTGGGACTATGCAAGGGCATGGACCTATGCATTTTATTATCAGAATCCAGTAAGAACCCATTCATGGTTCTTTATTCTAAATCCGGAGATTGTGCAGAAAGAAACGGGATTTCCATCTTGGTTTCTCCATTGGTGGGAATATCATGCACCAGAAATTGCAATTTTTCCAGAAACAATTCAGAAACAATTCCCTATATGGTACAAATATCATCCGAAGCTGAAGGGATTAACAGCAGTAAATCCACCCGAAGGACAAGATCTCTTATGGTTTTGTACCGAATTCAGAATTAACTGGATTTGGCAATGGGACTATGAAATTGCCGAAGATCATCTTCGTATCCCAGGAATCCAAAGAACCTTTTTTGTAAAATGGTGGTCTCGTTTTGAGACTGATAAATGTTTAACAATTATCAAAGAAACAGTCGAGCAGTATCAGGATGACTATAAGAAACAAGCCTCAAGCAGTAACCCGGCTCAGGGTCCAGTAAATTTTATTCAACAGATCAAATTGATGATTCAAAATCAGCATCCAAATCTAACCGAACATGAGCAAGATATTAAGCTCATGGAAATTATTAAAGATCAGTACTTAGCTCTTCAAGAGCCAAATTCTTCCCAAGCAGACTCCAAGAGTGACATTTCTATGTCCTCTCAAGATCAGAATCCAGGGCAATTTTCTTGTCTTGCTGGTGAATCTCAGGATCCCAATGAAGACACTGAAGTATATCCAGAAGAGGCGGATCTTTGGGACTCTATGATTGAGTTAAAAATGCTGAAGGCCAAGGAAAAGAAGAAGCATCGGTAGAGCGTCATCCATGGCGACATCAACGATGAATCGTCGGTACAAAGCGACAACAATGTAAAGAAGAACGTCATCCATGACGCCAAGAATGATACTAGATATTTTATTAAACGTCACTCTGATACCAATAATAGAAGGATCGATACAAAAGAAGATAAAAGAACTTACTGAAATACTGATTGGATTTATTCTCGATTGGTGGTGGAAGATGAAAGTAATTTACAAGTGGAAGGATGGAGAGAGATTACAGAGGTAAGAGAATAGAGTGAGAGAGAGAGGGTACTTCGAAATCTGCCTTCGAAGATTTAGAATACAGCTATTTATAAGCGCTACGACCTACTGTAGCAATTACTGTAGATGACGTCACTGATGACGTTTAACAAAATATCTAGTATCATTCGACGCCATGGATGACGTTTGCCGTTGTTGTCGTTTTTGTACCGACGACATCGTTGATGTCGTCATGGATGACGTTCTACCGATGCTTCTTCTTTTCCTTGGCCTTCAGCATTTTTAACTCAATCATAGAGTCCCAAAGATCCGCCTCTTCTGGATATACTTCAGTGTCTTCATTGGGATCCTGAGATTCACCAGCAAGACAAGCAAATTGCCCTGGATTCTGATCTTGAGAGGACATAGAAATGTCACTCTTGGAGTCTGCTTGGGAAGAATTTGGCTCTTGAAGAGCTAAGTACTGATCTTTAATAATTTCCATGCGAAAACTGGTTGGATCAAGCCCTTCTGGTTGTTTTTTTTTTTTTTTGAAGATTTTTCGCGTGAACTTTTGAAAACACCTTCTAAACACATTGGATTGATCGGATTTTCCAAAAAAAATTTGCAACACAAAAAAAATCCATTTTTTTCTTATTTCCGGGAGGTGTGGATAAGAAGATTTCCGTATATATATATACACACCGGCGATCCTGTCAAGGATCCCGGATTGAAGCATTTTCGGTGTTTTGATGCTTTTGAAAATTGTTTTTGGGAAATCCCGAGCCATCCAATGTGTTCAAAAGGTGTTTTCCAAGGTCCACGCGGGAAATCTTCAAAAAAAAATACCGGGAAGGGCTTGATCCAAGTAGTTTTTCGCAAAAACTTTATAAGTTTTTCGCAAAAACTGTAAATATAAAGTTTTTGCAAAAACTGCTTGGATCAAGCCCTTCCCGGTATTTTTTTTTAAAGATTTCCCACGTGGACCCTTGAAAATACCTTTCGAGCACATTGGACGGCTCGGATCGTCAAAAAAATATTGGGAAGGTGGAGTCCCAGATCCGGGACTCCTGGACAAGATCACTACTCTATATATATATATATATATATATATATATATATATATATATATATATATATATATATATATATATATATATATATATGTTATAGCGTTGTTAACAATAACTGATCGGATGAAGCTTTTCCGAGTATTTTTTTGGGGACGAATCTTCGCGTTGGACTTTAAAAACACATTTTAAACACATCTAGCAGTTCGGGTCGTCGAAATTCAATTCGGAAAGCGGAAAAATGGCTTGTTCCACATGAAATTTAAAATGAGGGATCCCTTATGTATGTATGTACGCGCGTGCGCACACACACACAGAGTTTTGGAAACACATATAAAGCCCTAACTACACTTTTAACCCTCATATTTCAAGTAATAACATATTTACCCCCGCGCGTATCCGAGTGTATCCAAAACATATCTGAATACAAAAAATAATAATAATAATTATGGATACTTTAAATAACGTTCGGATGCTTATCCGGAGCGAATCTAAGCATATCCATATCCCATATGCGTACGATACTTGATATGCGTACGATATGTGATATGGAGCCCAAAATAGAGTATCCGTGCTTCATAGATTTCTGCAAGACTTAAGGTCCATTTGGAACTTATGTAAATGAAGAGAGAAGGAAAGTGTGAGAAAAATATAGTTAAAAATTTACAGTGGCCAATGCCTTTTTTTGCCCTCCACTTTTTCTTCTTAAACCAAACAAGGGAAGAGAATTGTTTTGGGGTTTCCAAACTCTTCCCTTCCTCTCCTCAAGATCCGAGCAAACCACCTAAGTTAGAAGATTGTGCTATTGTGAAGACTAATCTAAACAGAAATAGAAGTTGTATAGCAAAACTAATGTCAAACCATCGAATGTGTTCTTTCTAGTATCCAGGTGTATCGGAGCCAATTGTTTATCATTCCTGGAAGGCATTTTAATGGCTTTCTTGTTATCAGGCATAGGGAGATCTGTGTAACTAACAAGGGCTTTGATCTATGCTCATCGGAGCTCTGAAAGGGAGACTTTCGTCTTCCTATGAAATTTGTTCTTGAGATGTTTTCATCATCGTTGAGGAATAACAGCTCCAGATCCACGGGGGTTGACAGAGTGATACTGAGAGAATGGTCTCCTTGCTTGAGAGAACAATCTTCTCGCCATCATGTAGTGAGTTGGAGCAACAAGAACACAAATCATGCACACGAGAAATTCTTCTCTGATGGTGGAGTCTGGAATCGAAAGGAGAGAGAGTTCTTTTGGTTTACACAAAAGAATAGTCTCTCTAGATTCTTCTAGTTTTGATCTAACAGCCATAAACGATTTTGATCACACGTGGTGTCTTGATTAGCCTTATTAAACAATTGGAACTTTTACCTTAAAAAAACACTCATCTCTCTTTTTGTAAAATTTTATCTATAGTTGGAAACTAGTTAAATTAGTAGAATTTTATTTTTGAGCATTGTTGTTAAAAACCTACGATACTCGATACGCATCCTATGATTCGTATCGACTTATCATCTCCTTTGAAAAACGATACGTATCACACCCCGTATCCTTTTTTCATAGAAATCTTACGATACGATTGGCGTATCCTACGATATATATGCGTATCCCGATTCGGTTCGTATCCTACGATTATATATTGGGCGAAAATTGAACCTTATAATGAGAAGTGAAACCCCAAACGCATTTGAAAGGAATCTAACCTCAATGTAGAGCTTGAATAGAAGAAAAATACATGCTTTGATTTTGCAACCATCGACAAATGGTGAATACTCTGTTAGCCCTGCCTGCGAGGCAATTAGGGTTCACTTTACTGTCAATGCGTGGCATGAAGTGGTTGGTTTGGAAGATGGGTGCCTAGAGGGCCATTCATTATGGATTTCAGTGCAACATCGGCTTAATACTATAGATGGATTAGGAGAAGGGCCATAATGTGTGATCTGAACTGAGCATAACAGGGTGGGGATGGTTTAGAATCACACCAGCACTTACCTTTTGAATGTCAGTTTTCTGCTACCAGAGTTAGGTTGTGTTGATACTAATTGTGATTAATAGAGCTCCTTTGAACTTGGTTAATGATGTAATTTGGATGATTCAACATGCTGATGGGAAGTGGAAGTGTGGAACTGCTGCAAATATGCTGTTCTGAATTTATAATGTCCTGCAGTGATGTTTCATAGCTCATGTGAGAGGAATGTAAGAGTGTTCAAAAGAAAGCTATGACTGCTGATATCTTCATCCTTAAGGTGATGAGTGCTGTAAGCTCATTGAGGATGGTGAAGGATAATGGTGGGAACAGGCTGCTACGTTTAGTTTAGGAGCATTTTTAATCTTCCTTGTTTAGCTTATGAACTGGTGTCTTTTAGCTTCTTTTTTTTTCCTCATGATTTAGCTTGTGAACTTGTCCTCAGCAGGTTGTTTTCTGTCTTTGAGATGGTTTGTTGGTTGTGTAGGTTTTTTTATTCCTTGGATTTTTTGAACGGCTGTTAGTTGTGTAGGTTGTTTCTGATTTCGTGGTGGTGCTTGTTGGCTGAAGACTGTCCCCTATAGCTGGGGTTTCCCCCTTTGCTTTTGTTTTCTTTGTTTGGGCATGATAGCAATGGAGTATTTAACGGGAAAATTGAAGTCTTGTATGCAAAAACAGCTAACAAATAGAAGAATTATGCACGCTACTCAACTTCGTAATCTCTTTGTTTTGCAAGGATCAATCATTGGCAAGCAAATTTGGTGTCATCTTCACAAGATCCGTAATTGATCAAATCCTCTTGAGATTGCCCGTCAAATCTCTAATGCGATTCAAGAGTGTAATACGAAAAGATGGCATGCTCTTCTTAAAACCCCTAGCTTTATTGCCTGCATCTCAAGTATATTGATACCCCTAATAGGTCGGGTGAGTTGGAATGGTAACAATAAAGGTCTCATAGTTGAGCATGATGCCTTTTTACGTATTCACGTAAAGTTCTTACGCCTTGAGAACTTCCAACCACGTGAATCTTAAGTTTGGGGTTTGACCGAAACCGATTTAGTTTTGGGTCCCCTTGTGATGGAATATTTTGTCTATCTTTGGGCAAATAGTAATTTTAGTTATGACTCTGGTGATTATCAAGTTGGAGGAGTTAATGTCGGCGGCTACCAACTATTGCGCTATGGAACCCTCGCAACAGACTAGGGCATTTAGCATTCTCCCCATGTCCAAATTTGACTTCCCACCGTATAGGAGGGTGACTCATTGCATGGTTGGGTTTGGTTTTGATCTCATTTGCTAAAAGTATCAAGGTTGTTAAACTTTCCACGTATAAGCGAGGGTAGGAAGTTTACCATATAATTTCATTAATTGTCTTTGAAGTTTACGACCTAAGTTCAGTTGTTGGAGAGTTCTCCAATTGGATGATATGTTCAAGAGGTATGTGTGGAGGATGAATTAATCGCCGGCATGTACAACAACAACGATGGTGTTTTTCATTGGTACACAGGAGGATGCTATTTTTCATCGCCGGGTACCCGGATTTCATTTGTCAGCGTAGTTCTATCGTTTGACATGAGTACAGAGTTGATCCATGTGACACAAATTTTGCTGGAGAAGTACAATGAGTTGTCATTCCGAAGTCGGTGGGAAAGTAGTAGCTTTGCATTGCTAGGAGACTCCCTTTGCGTTAATTTGCTCTTTTCGTTGTTAGATGGTTCTCCGAGAGCTCATCTCTTTATGAAAGCCACACAAGAGTTGAAGTATGGGTTATGACGAAGGACTTCGATTGCATGTTTGAGGCTGGGGAACCCTTGTCCTCGTATAGGTGGTGTCATGAATTAACTTTGGAACCGCCACTTCCCGGTTCCTGTGTCTCAACGGGTTTCTGGAATAAGAATGAGCTTCTAATTTGGAAAGACTTTGATCATTATATTTATCCGGGGCTGAGATCCGCAAGATCCCCATTCTTGTACGACATTGTTACCAAACAGGCTAGGGATGTGGAGATTTCTGGTGAGCTGAATTTCATGTACCGAGAGAGCCTTGTTTCAGTCAAAGGAGGATGTGGGAATGAGTGATTACATTCCGTACTATTTATGAATGTATGAAATCGGCGTTCTTTGGTGTTCTTCCGTTCGCCAAAGCTCATTTTGTACTCTAACTTGTTTCAACACTTGTAAATATTTGGTATTAGGTGTGTAAGTTGTTGAGATGATGTTGCATGTTGAATACTACAGTATTTAACTAGATTTAATTGGTTGTAATATTCTTACTCCCTCCGTTCTCTTTTTAAGTGCAAGTGCAGTAAATCCAACTTGGTATTAAAAAGACATCATTATCATGCAATTCACATAAGCTTTACCTCTACTTGTGGATCAAAAGAAAAGGCCGACAGGCCATGTGTAAATTAGGATTAGGACCTCTCTCTCTCTCTCTCTCTCTCTTTCTCTCTCTCTAACATAACAACCTATCCGTCGCTGCCATTAGGAGGGGAGGCTGTGCGCCCCTCGCCGGATAATATGGAACCGGCCTCCCCTCCCTCCCTCCTTTCCTTTTGCCGATTTCCGTTATGTCTCGAATAATCGCCCTCCCTCATCTCCTCCTCTCGGCCGCTGCTACTTTGATAGCGATACACCACTCTCTCTTGCTCTGATCTTACATGTAATGCCATTTGTATACCCACCGGACCTCGGGTTGTGGTCCGGCAATTGTTTTTATCCTCTGTTTGCCTTGAGTTTGGCCTTTGAACGGATCACTTTGTTTATTTATCCTTTATGTGGCATGTGTTTGTGTGTGATCATGTGGTGTTTGGTTCTTTGTGTTTTAGTCTTACCATGCATGTAGTTGTTCGACATCCCTCTCCCCTTCTTGTCGAACAGCTTTCCCCGATAGGATTGGCCTCATGTTCCAAGCGTTCCACGATTGCAGTTGAGGTAATGCTAACTTGTGCATTATCATATGCCTTTTCGTAATACTTTTAAGTTTTTTTTTTTAAATCATTGTCAAGCCATCTTTTTTTAAAAAATGATTACAACATCCTTTCTTCATCTTGCATGCATGTCTTGGCTTTTTAAAATTTAGATGTGTTTTGATCAGTTCATGCATGTAGTTGCTCGACCACCCTTTCCCCTCTCCTATCGTGCAGCTTTCCCCGTTTGGAACGAGAGGTTTGTTCTATTCGCTTCACGATTGCGGTTGAGGTAATGCTTGTTTGTGCATTTCCGTAAGCCCTTTTGTAATACTTTATTTGTTTTGTTAACATCAACTCCTTTGTCTTGCATGCATGCCATGGGTCTTTTGAAATTGATTGAAAATCCATAATGTTTTTGTTTTCTTGCTCACTAATAGCACATGTTTCCTTCACACACAAGCATCGTTTTTAAAATCGTTTGTTTTGTGTCGATCTGTTCATTGGCTTTAAGAGTTATCTTTTTGCACAACTCTAGATATACTGGGGGTTTGATGCGATCCTCAAAATCCTTGGATATCAATTTGAATTGGTGGTGGCGGTGTTTTTATTATTATTATTATTATTATTATTATTATTATTATTATTATTATTTTGGGTGGGCATCGCGTGAATTCTCTGAGGGGTGTTTTTGTGGGGTATTTGATGGAATGTTGGGTATAGAGGAGTAGGTTGACATCATGGTTCCCTTTCACGTTGATGGTTTAGTGGATTGGCTACATGGGCGGTGAAGGGTGTAGAGGGGGGGTGTTAATTTGTTGCAATTAATTATGAATAAGCTAAGGGAGATCACCACTGATGAAACAGGATTCTCCGCAACAGTTTTCAACACAGTTGCAACTCTTTTCAACAGCTTCTTTACCAATTTTAGAGCTCCATAGTTGGCTTTGGCCATCTAGTTGCATGACACCTAACCGTGCAGCGGAGCTCTCGACTATAGGTGTGTGACTGACACTTGGTTTGTATCGGTCATATCCTATATGGAGGTTTTACCAACAGTGGGCCTACCGGGCAGCTGCTCTTCGGCAAGTTGCATGCAGAGCTTCAGACAATTAACCGATTGAATTAGCCAGTACGAGGGACGTATCCTTCAGTTAATTTAGTTATGTTCTTTTTCTTTCCTGTTTTGTAATTTGTTATTTTCAGCAATATTTGTTTATACTCGGCTACTCGGTAGCATTTGATATAATGAATTTCTATCTCTTTGGCTATAAAAAAAAAAAAAAAAACTGACAAAAGAAAAGAAGAACCTTTTACTTCCACTTTCTCAAATTGAACTCCACTTTTTATCCATTAACTCTTACCCATTAAATTTCCAAAAGAGCAAAATAATAATTGTATAAACTTTTACTCCTTTTCAAAACAAACACTTATGAATATGAAAAAGAGACGGAGGGAGTAGTATATTCGGATACCTAGGATTAATGGCAGACTTAAAATGGGGCACGTGGGGTCCACAGAACCAATATACATTTTGATAATTATGGGATTAAGACCATAGAACGAGATTACACTTTTCCTGCTCTCTCATAATTTTTTCATCCAACTCAGGAATTGGAAGCTCAAAATGGTCTTCTAGTCACGAACCTAGGGTGGATGTTGTCCCTTCGGACAACATGGGTATTGGCCGATCACGGCCGTCTGTGGTCGGCTATGGACTGCTCAGATCACATCTTGCCCAAACAAATCTTAACCATCTGCTGCAAATCTGTTTGGCAGCGGATGGTTCAAATTTATTTGGGCAACATGTAATCTGAGCCGTCCACAGCCAACCATGGACGGCCATGATCAACCCAGCACCCACGCTGTCCTTGAATGGACAACACCATCCCCCATTCCTCTTGTCACCATCCTCCCACTCTCAAAACCTTCACCATGTTTATACATGACCACCACCTAATTCCCCACCACTTGGCATCAAAAGTACCATCAAAATACCCCTTTGGTTTTGATCAAAGTTATTAATCTCATCCCGTAATAGTGGAAGAAAATGGGGTACTATACTTCATATTTTGCTCTGTTCATAATTTCGCCCAATACAGTGTGTTTCGGCCCGTCTAGGCCAATTTTCGGATGACAGGCAATACAATTTCTTCTTTTTTTTTAAGAGAGAATTTTGCTTTTATCCCCTAAACTATGCACATTTTTTCTATGTCGTCCCTAAACTAATAATTTCTCCCATGTTGTCCTTAAACTGTCTAATTTTTTTCCATGTGGTCCAATTGATAACATCTGTTAAAAGAATGGACGGAAAATCCATCACATGCTGTGCACGTGTGATAATTGCCCAAATAAGAGGGGTAAAATAGTCTCCCCACATCTCAGAAGCTCCCAGAACCAATTGCAAACAATCTCACTCTCTCTATGCGATCAGTCCCACGTCTCTCTCTCTCTCTCTCTACACGATGAACACAATGAACATCAATCTCTCTCTCTCTCTCTCTCTCTCTCTCTCTCTCTCTCTCTCTCCTTCATTAGACTTAGGGTTTCGATCACCAACAAACCAGAAGAAGATTTTGGGGATTTAAAGGGTTCCAATCAATGCCGATTAAAAATAAAAGGGTTTCGATCAACGGGATGGCTGAGCTGAGGCAAGGGGATGATCGAATCCCTAATTGTAAGTAAAGAATCTATGTTTATTTCGACTTTTTTAGGTTTTATTTTTGTTTACGTGTGGGTATTCTTTGTCATGCATGTGTGGGTATTGCTTATATGAGCTATTTCCAGATTTGCGCTTTTTTTTTTTTTTTTAAATGAAAAGTGGTCCTGTTTATGTAATGTAAATATTGTCTCCGTAGTGGGTTTGATGTGGTCCTCCATTTGAATCATAAAAAAACTCGATACAACACCTTAAAATACTCCTATGAAATTTGATGAACTATTATAATAGTGGCCAAAATACACCTTTATATATTAGAAGTCAGAACAGATCATTCAAACTAAAAATGGATTTTGTTGGACTATGAAACAAAATGTTGTCCTTTTACATTCGTATTCGTTCATTACAGTAATCTGTTGAGCTATTTCCAATTTTTACTAACTTGCTCTTGTTTGCTTTGTTTGTTGTTGTATTGTGGATGTGAACCCTAACTTGTTCTCAATTAAGGTCCACTATGGGGGTATTTTTCTGATTGAATCTGGTAGGAAGTCGTATGTGGGTGAACAAGTAAAATACAGTGACTATGAGGACAAGACTAAGTTCTCATTAATTGAGTTGGATGAAATAGGAAAAAAAACTAGGATATAATGATGCAGTAGAATATTACTACAAAGTCCCTGGCTTGGTATTCAAAATTGTCCAGACTTATAGTGAACTTAATAATATGTTACAACATATTAAGGACAAGGTACTTCAGATTTTCATTGTCATCCCTAATTCCATTCTTGATGATTTGCAAGATGTGAATGTTGGTAATTGGGAATGGGATTGTGGGACCTTTCCAGATAGTGGGGTTACCATTGAGAATGTAGACATGTTAGAAGGGTTAGGTGGCAACTTAGTTGTAAATGACTCTAATTCTGATGCAAACTATGACTACTTTCATGATAGTGATTATGATTTAAGTGATGAAGATGATAGAATTTATGCAGAAAATGTTGATGTGAACACAAAATGGGCTGGGAGTAGGAATAAACCAATGAAACCAAGGGTTTCAACACAAATTAATGTTATTGAGGGAGATGGTGAGGAATATCCTCTGTCTGATGATGAAGAATATCCTGATTCTGATGATGGGTCTCTAGTTTAGATGAAGGAGATGGTGAGGATGACTTGCCAAAGAAAAGACCATAAGTTTTTAAGGCAATCAAAGGGAAACAAGAGCCTTTGTTTTGTGAGGGTATGATATTTAGGAATAGGGCCCATATTGTTGGTGCTATTAGGCACCATGCTATCCTCCAAGGGAAAGATATAACATTCACAAAAAATGAAACCACAAGAGTGAGAGCTAAATGCAAGGTTTATGTGGATCCCAGTGATGGTAAGAGAAAGGGAAGGTGTACATGGGAACTATTTGCTTCTGATAGAGGGAAAGGTAACAAATCATTACAGGTGAAATTTTACAATCCAAACCATAATTGTGGTAGAATTTGGAATATAAAGTTGATGAACTGCTCTTGGTTGGCAATGATGTACTTTGATGATTTGAGGATCAGTCCTAACTTTAAGGTTTCAGAGCTAATTGAAAAGGTAAGATCAGATTTCAAATGTAATGTTTCACAAAGTCAGTGCTATAGGGCAAAACACAAGGTATTGAGGAAGGTTCAAGGTAGTATTGAAGAGCAATATGGAAGGTTATGGGACTATTGCCATGAGATAAAAAGAACCAATCCAGGGACTAGTGTTTATATCCATTTGAAATCTGACTTTGATGGAATCACTACCAATGTTTTCCAAAGGTTCTATGTATGCTGGGCAGCATTGAAAAGAGGATTTAAAGATGGCTGTAGACCCATAATTGGAGTGGATGGGTCTCACTTGAAGGGACATTCTCTTGGTCAATTGCTCATAGCTGTGGGCATAGATGCAAATGATCAAACCTTTCCTGTAGCATATGCAATTGTGGAGCAAGAGAACACAAGTACCTGGACATGGTTCCTAATGCACTTGATTCCAGACCTAGAGATAGTGAATGAACCTACTTGGACCATTATTTCAGACAAGCAAAAGGTAAAATTGGGAGAGAACCTTTTCTTTTCTTTTTTTTAACTGTTTGAACTGCATTTAACCCGGTTGTTTAACTGCATTTATTTTGGTACAGGGATTGAAAAATGCAATTAAGGAGCTTGTACCAGCAATTAAGCATAGGCATTGTGTAAGACACTTGCACAACAACTTCAAGAATGCTGGATTCACAGGTTAGGTAATGCATGATAATATGTGGAATTTAGCTAGGGCAAGTTATGTGGGTAAGTTCAATTTCTTGATGGAAGAACTAGAGAAGGAAGATCTAGAAGCATTTGCATGGTTATCACATTGAGATAGAGACCCTTGTCATTGGTCTAGGTCACACTTCATAGTCACTTCCAAGTGTGACATTTTACTCAATAATCTATGTGAGTCATTCAACAAAGCAATCTTGTTTGCAAGGGATAAACCAATACTGACCTTGTTAGAGAGACTTAGAACATACTTCATGGATAGGTTAGTTAAGAAAAGGGAGTTTGCAACTAAATGGGTTGATGACTTGGGTCCTAAGATTCATAAGAAGATAGAGAAGATTAATGGTAGGTATGGTGACTATATCATACATCCATGTGGGGGAGGGGAGTTTGAAGCAAGAGGATTTAGTGGCAGTCAGAACACTGTCAATTTAGAAGAGCAAACTTGCTCATGTAGAAGATGGGACCTTACTGGAATACCATGTGAGCATGCTGCAAGAGTTATTGTTGAATCAGGGGGACAGCCAGAGGAGTACGTCAGTACATGGTACTCAAAGAACAACTTCTTGGCATCTTATGGCTACATAATGCACCCCATGAATGGTCCTGATATGTGAGAGAAGTCTGGTAAGGATCCCATCAAACCTCCAGACTTTACAAGGCAGGCTGGAAGGCCAAGAAAAACAAGAAGAAGGGCAGCAGATGAGCCGGCAAAGACTCCATTCAAGTTCAGAAAAGTTGGTGTCAAAATTACTTGTAGAAAGTGTGGGAAAGAGGGCCACAATAGCAGGACTTGCAAAGCACCACAAGGATCTACAAACCCCACTCCTACAAACAACACCAATGCAAGAGCAAGAGGAAGAGGAAGAGGAAGAGGAAGAGGTAGAGGGAAAGGAAGAGCAAGGGAAAATACCACCAGTGCATTACCACCATGATGACGATTTGACTCTATTTTGCTTGGTAGTCTGTTTTTTGAGATCCAAATATGTTGAATCTGGGATCTATATGTGGTCTGTTTTTTGTAAGAACCATATGTGGTCTGTTTTTTTTTTTTGTAATTATGCACAAGTAGTGGCATAATTATGCGCAAATAGTGGAACTTCTATCAAAGCATTTTGAACTGTTATTTGAATATCAAGTAAATAGGAGCTTATGTGATTATGCTTGGTATTCTATTTTGCTCGGTATTCTGTGATTTCTGAATCTATCGATGTTTTTTTTTTAAAAATTTTTACTTGGCAGCAATGCAAACTATAATTGTGTTGCACTTTGACACTTTCGTTATCTAAAATCTGATGGTATTTTGTTTTGCTTGGTATTCTTTTTTTTTTTTTTTTTACTGGGTGTGTTGCAGATTTTGGAGGA
Organism: Vaccinium macrocarpon; assembly: GCA_022606695.1. Taxonomy (NCBI): domain Eukaryota; kingdom Viridiplantae; phylum Streptophyta; class Magnoliopsida; order Ericales; family Ericaceae; genus Vaccinium; species Vaccinium macrocarpon. The sequence goes on along the minus strand of CM040175.1, from coordinate 9,820,136 downwards.
AAAATAATTGGGGAGGGTGCTCTGTTTTTGGAGAAAAAACATGACGCACTGTGTGTGTGCCATGGTTGAACCGAGAGAGAGAGAGAGAGAAGGGTGGGGAGGCTCCTCTGTTTTTGTTTTTCCTCCCTTATACACTGGCTGTGTTGCAAATTTTGGAGGAAAAATAACTGGGGTTGGCGCCAATTGTTATGGGAGGTGGGATGACCTTTTTAACCCTCTCAGTAGAGTGATAATCACATGTGCACGGCACATGGTGCAATTTCCATCCAAAAACTAATGGCAGGTTATCTATTGGACCACATGGGAAAAAATTAGATAGTTTAAGGATGACATGGGAGAAATTATTAGTTTAGGGATGACATAGAAAAAATGTGCATAGTTTAGGGGATAAAATTCTCTCTTTTTTTAAACGTTAAATTGTTAATTCCAAGAGAAGTGCTTTTAAAATTACAGTCTATTTCAACCCTGTGGTTTTTATTTTTATTTTTATATGAAGTACTAAAATGATTGCATTTTGGATATGACCATATGTACTTGATCTATGCAAAGTCGTGATGATTTATTTTTTATGTCAGTTTTGGTGCATATTTTTGGAGAATTATATTGTAGTTTATTGTGATCGATCAATCGAGAACTATACTCCGGCACTGGAACGTACAATTCCATTAAAAAATGATTAATATTATTGGTTTTGATCACCCTTCACCCCGGCCCTCTTGCATTAAAATAAGATATGGGAACCAATTGCTCTTTACATGCCCACATGCACAAGAGTAATGCCACTTAAAAATCAGTTTCTTCTTCAAATCATTATTGAATTAGCATTTACGTTGCGTATGTATTTGGTTCTTTTACTTCATTGCAATGGAAAATTATTGTGTGCAAGCGTGCCAGAGAGAGTTTCAATCTCCTCCCTCAGATTAACTTTGGAAAAACCAAATCTAATCAGGCGATTGTGTTTTATTGGTTCAATTACCTCAATTAAGAGGATTTTTCTTAATAAGTGAAGAAATTGCAAACCAACAAACTTAGGAAATCAAAGAACAATAAAGAAACAAGATACTTCGATTTATGAATCAAAGATAAACTTACTTCGAAATTGTCTCCAACTTCAAATACAGAGTAACTGAACTTCGAACGGGTGATTGTTGCAAGAACAACCGAGATAAAGGTGATTGTTATAAGAACAATCGAGATAAATCCTAACCTACTTCCTAATTTACTTCGAATTGGGTTCGAAATCCTAAACTACTTTGCCAATGAACAAACCAAGCATCATTTTTTTGATAGCTGTTTGTTGAAGATTTGTCCGGGCTTTTTACTCTTCAATTTCTTCTATTTATAGACGCTGCTTGTAGTTTGAACTTCCCGCTCAATGGATTTGAACTTTGGCTTACTTTGAACTCTAAATCCCACTCTTCAAGTTGGTAGTTATTCTTCCTCCACGTCTGAATTTGAATTTTTCTTCCTCCGTTTTTTTTTTGAATCTGCACGTTTGTTTAAACAAACTCAAATGATAACATGTTAAGGAAATAACTGCCTTCTAGAAGTATTCCACGTGTTATAACTGCCAATTGCCTTGTTTCACAAGTTTACGCGTGGAGCTTATGTGTTTAGCAGTTAATATTATGGCTTCGAAGCCAATCTTTATTTTAGCGATGGCTTGTAACTGTCAATAACTGTCTTTCCAATTTAAGAAACAATACGACATCGTATTTGCTCAACTTTATCCCTTTAATCCAGTGTATCTTCATTGAGAAGTAATTGCCAACATTTGGCACTTTTGATTACGTGTCAATTAATTATTGGATTGGTTAATTTTATATGTAAACATACCCCCCCACATTAACATCTTTGTTCAAGGGATTTGAACAAGTGTTAATGTGCCTTTTGCCGCTTCGAATTCCTGTAAACTTCCCAAGCAGAAGTTATTGGCAGTTCTCGTCACTTCCAATGATATAGTTATCATTAAATCTCTACGTTCTCATGAGGGATTCATGGATAGTGGGCAGTTAATATCCACGTTCTCCACTTCACCAGAATTTGAATCGTTTCAAACTTAAAATTTTGCTTATAAAAAGGCTTCATCACTGGTAAAATCAATCATCAATTTTCTTTGCAAACTGATTCTCATCTCAATTTGACCATGGTTGATATTTCTAACACCCAAAATTCCTTTGAATACTTGGCTCTTAATGACCCAATCCTTGTTGATACTTAAAACGTTGTCACACCAGTTATTGGTGAAATTCGAAGAAATCGTACTTACTCAGTACTTCAAGTGGATGATTCTGAGCCTATTGACCTGTGGAATCCTCCAATTCCCCCTACTCCTAAACCCTTTCTATGGGGTTTACCATCTGAAATAGTGGTGGTAAAAATGGGCGATCCTGCTGGTTACAAAAGTTGGAGCCACTATCGCTCATTAGCTATGAGGAGATATTTATCTCCTTTCATCAAACGAGATCCCAACATAATGTTGCTTGATAGTCTCATTGCCACTTGTCTTACTCCTGCCTTCTTTAAAGTCAATGAAGATGAAAGGTCAGGCTTTGCTGGCTGTGGTGAACTCAAGCAGAAGGCCAGTACTCAATTTATATATTGGCTGCATGAGGTTCGAAGGCCTCATTTTGAAGGAAATTTCATTGATCCTGCCACTCTTTCTCTTCAAGCCCTTCCAGAGAATACAGATTGTTTCCAAGAGTTAAAGAATATCAAGTTCGATTCCACTCTTTCGCATGCTAATTATTCCTACTCTATTTATCCACAATCTGATTCCATCAAAGCCAAAGAATTGTTGGCTGCTTTTGCTTTTTTGGACATAGGTATTCTTGAAGAGGATATACCTTATAAGAATTTCTTATGGGCTTGCGAGACTCTCCAATGTTACATCCAAGCTAGCTTTTTCCTACATTCTTTTCTGAGTCAGCTTCCTCTGCTTCGAATGTGGATGAAGAACAACACTGCTGCCTTTGGATTTAATCAAGATCTCCATGACTACAAAGTACTTCATGATCAAGTCTCCAAGCTTCATAAAAAGATGGAAAACCTAAAAGGGAACTCCTTCGAGATGCCCACTGGTGTTTCTAAGAGGCTTTGAAGGAGGTTTAAAAGTCGTATGAAAAGAGATGTTCTTAAATTGGCAAAGTTCGAAGTCAAAGCCAAAGCCTTGGTTCTGCAAATCAGGCCATTGATTGAGAAGAAGCTCAAGATAGATGAAGAAAACAGGGTTAGAATGATGGAAAATGAATTTTTTAGTTTCACTTGGGCCAGATTCCATGCCTTAGTGATTTGGAGTTTTCCTCACTATTTCTAAGTCATTCCTACTCCAACAGTTGTTCCATCACCAGTAGATGCTTAGTTTCTCCTCTATGTAATAGGATTTTGTAGCATGTAATTCCCTTATGTTTAATGAAGTCTGTTCTTTCTATGGCTTGTTTTGCACTTTCTAATGCTTTTCGAAGCACTTAAAAATACTTTAAACCAGTTCGAACTCATAACAAAAATAAATTGATAAAGTATATTTCATGAAAATAAACCAAAAAATGGTTTGAAGCATGAAATAATTTAAGATTTGGAAATAATCATCAAATAAAAGTTAAAACCTAGACTTGGGCCCAAAAAAAAATTATAGGCCCAATAACTTTTTAAACGGATATTTGACCTGAATAGCTGTCTCGTTTCATCGCAACGTATAAAATCTAGGGCTTGAAACGTTTTCATTGTATGTTCAAACTTTCAAACACTTTGCACTCCTTCTCTTTCTCTCATACCTCTGTAACCATGGCTTCTGGAAGCGATATTTCAATAGGCACCTCTTCCCTTGTTCTTAGAAGATATGTTGAAGAGGAAACGTCAAATTCAAGTGGTGATTTGCATAACCAGATCTTTATTACAAATCCTGATAGAATTGATACCCACATTCTTGGGCTTGCATTCTTTGATCTTCCTCTCAAGTTTACATCATGCTATCCTATTTTAGGAGAGGGTTAACTTATAAAAGATCAGGAGTTGAACTTTGCAGATTGGACTACCAAAAACTTTGTATGCTAGCCAGTTCAAGATAGTGATTGGGGCAGATGGACTGAACATATTTTGAAATATAAGAGAGCTGATTTAGAGAAAACTGGGATCTAGCATATTATTTCACTGGTTCGATATGGTATTCCACAAAACCCTGCACTCATACATGCTGCCCTAGCTTTTTGGGACTCATCATTTAATTATTTCTGATTTAACTGCTGAATGATGGGCCCTACGGTTCTAGACGTGTCATTTCTTACTGGACTTCGTCCATTTGGTCCAATGTTTGACATCTCCAAATCTATTGACATCCCGCCTTTGAAAGACATGAAGACCTCAGGTTCATACGTATCGTACGAAAACTTTCTTCGAAATGAGGCCAGATTTGAAGATAGAGTGTCTGACAGGGAATTCTTTGCATATCTTCTATATACTTTTTGTAAAATGATCTTTTGTCACAGTGGTAAGAAGATCATACTCGAATTTGCCCCTTTAGCACATTGCCTCTCTCAAGGTCAGAAGTTTGATTTGGCTTCATACTTCTTGGGATATGTTTACAAGATAAGATCTGATAGCCAATCAAAACCACTCATGTTCAACATAGGAGGCCCTATTTGGTTCTTGCAACTATGGATCTTGGCATATTTACCCATCTTCAAAGTTGCTGTTTCAGAACCTGTTAATGTTTACGGAGACAAGTTCAGAATTATGGCTTCCAAACCTTTATCATTGGTTGGATATCTGCAATATTTCTACAATATGAGGGAGGATAAGGAAGAAACAGAATTCTGTCCTTTTGTTGATTGGAGTATTGGGCCTGCTTGGATAAAAGATATGATGGAGAATAGGGGTGCTAATACTTTTGCTGCTTCTTGGGGAAGTATTCTGCTTCCAAGAGAAATATTTATAGGTGGGATTGTTGGTGGTTGTAAACAAACTCATGCTGAAACTTATTGTCCTGCCCAATTTGTCAGACAATTTGGTATGGTACAAGTCATTCCATGCCCTTACCCTGGAGAAGTCAATGTTCCTCTGTATGCTAGAAAGAAAGTTGATAAGAATGTACTTTCACGCCTCAATGTGAAGTTCAGAAATTCTAGGGCAAACTTCAGGCCTTATCAATTTATAATGGACAGTCCAATCTTCACTAAGTTTTCTAGTTGGTGGCATAACCTTCTTAATTTTTACAACCAAACTGACACAGCTCAAGGTTTTGCAAACCCTATTGGTTGTCCTGCTCCAATTGAAGGTGAAACACATTCTAGTTCACTATTTGTGTCAGATGATGGATTTGGTGTTGAAAGAAAAGGCAAGTCTCAATCAGAACCAAGAGAAACAACACCAGATGTACAATCTTCTACTTTGGTACATGTTGCTTTAAATGTCAAACCACTCCAATCTGTTCCACAAATGGTGACTAGATCTCAACAACAAAAAACCCCTCCTCCTTCTCCATCAGGTAACTTTTGATGTTCTGATTATTTGTTATAACTTCAAATGCTTTCTGTTTTCTTACTTTGTAATTCAACATACAGAGTTTGTTCCCAAGAAAAGGATGAGAAAGGAAAAGGAAATCACACAAACTCCTATTACTTCAGGTTCGAAATCCAATAACTCTTTCATCTCATCCATTCTTGTTAGTTTTCTGATTCTACATAAAACTAATTAAAGTTTCCTTTATCCTTTCAAAAGCCAAGAAAAGTAAAGAAACCTTAGCATCCAAAGAGGGATCTAGCCAAGAAAATGCTAAGTTTGCTAAAGTTTATGATGAGGCTTCGAAACGAAGAAGGACAATACTAATTGAAGAACCAGAAGAAGAAGATACAGAAGATGTCACTATAGGCCAATTTGTGAAAGGTAAACTATTATAACTTTAATTTCATCAAGGCCCTTTAAACTTACCTTCGTATTTCTTATTTTGGTAAGTGATGTGATTGCAGAACAAAAGACAAAGCCTAAATCTGCTGAGACTTCGAAAGGCTTTTGTGGAACCATCTGAGCATACAGTTGTTGAGAAAGTAAAATTTCTTAAAACTCAAACACAAGCTCTGGTGCAAGACATGTCTCTTCCTGATATCAGCACCATAGCAAGAGTCATGGTTTCAAAAAGCATTAGGAAACAAATTGATGCTTCTGCTCCCAAAGATGATGGAAATTCGTTTCCTAAGATTGCCTCAAGCTTCCCAATTATCAAAGCCACTAGTCAACCAGAGATGATAATTGACGAAGCAACCCTTGATCAAATCCTAAGAACTGACATTCCAGCAGAGCAAACTCCTTCAGAACAAATCCATCAAATTGAGGTACTGTGATCCATTATCTTTTAAGTGTCAAGGCTCCTTCCCTTACTTAAAAGATTAAACCTATATATGATTATGTATTTTTTTTGATAGGAAATATGTGCTTCTGCTAGCACCACTGTTGGTGAACTCCTTCCATTGGAGCACTTCAAAGCAAAGGTGAGTGATTTCTGCCAAAGAATCATCATTCCCAGGACTCTAACTCCTTCTCCAGAATCTCCTATCATCCAACTCAAGGCTCGACATAGTTCATCTCCATCTGAGTTGGTCAAGCCTGCTTTCGCACAAGAAGAGATTCAGGAATTGAAGGATGTACTCTATCAATTCTCAAAACTGGATTTTGAAAATCTGGCTAAAGGAGATCTGAAGATGCATTTAGAGATTTGTTGTCAGGCTGCTTGGGTATTAAAGCCTGCTTCCTAAGAGCTACAGAGACAACTTTTGACTAAGACTTCTGAACTTCAAGCAAAAGCTCACCAGCTTTGTGAAGTTCAAGAAAGACACCTTCTGAGGCAAAGCTTGAAAGCTGCACTATCAAGTGCAAATGATGAAGCTCAAAGTGTTATTTCTTCTTATGATCAAAATGCTGTCAAGTTACATCAGTTGAAAGAAGAAGAAGCTCATTTAGAGGCAACATTGCTTAAAGTTAAAGGAGAGATTGCTCAAACCACTTCTAACATGCAAACCTCTATAAACAAAGCTTCTTCAACAGTTGAAATTATAAGAGATCTTGAGAATCAACTACAAAGAACAACTGATCAAGAAGAATTTTATGATTTTGTTTGTAACAAGGGTGCTCATGTGTTGTCTGACCTAAGAGATACAATTGTACAGTTTCTAAGTTAATCAATGAAATATTTTTTTATATTCCAATCTCATAACTGTTCTTACTGCTTGGAATGTTGATCTCATTATTTGAATTATGAGCTTCAATCATCAAATTTGCTTGTTCGTATGATTCACCTTGAACAGCACAAGTAATGAGAGATAAACTTCTTTACAGTTTTACCTTTTGCTAAAGGTCTCCCAAATAGTTGGGACATAGGCCTTTAGATATTTCTCATTAATCTTTCTTCTATGTACATAACCATTTAAATCCTTTAAATGGTATGCTCCTCTTTTAAGAACTTTATGAATTTGGAAAGGTCCTTCACAGTTTGGAACCCACTTTCCAAGTCCTTGTTTTCTTTCTTTGATAGGCAACACTACTTTCCATACTAAGTCTCCTATATCAAAGCTTCGAACAGTCACTCTCTTATTATAACTTCTGGCTACTTGTACGGGGATAAATCCACGTAACGCTGGATCACGTGCTTCCTTGAGTTAACCCTAAATCTGCAAGACAGAAAAGGGTTAGAGCACCTTTGCCTCTCGTTGGCAAAGGCCCTCCGATGCCTAAGTTGGTATCACGTACTTGAAAGCTCAAATCACATTGCGTATGAAAATAGGTTTCACAGCGTACCTTTTGTCATGGTTATTGCCTTGTATTTATAGGTGTAGATGTCCTTCACATTAGGCATCTCCTGCCACTGTTTCCTATTCACTTTAGGAGCCCTTCTCTCAATAGGACTTTCCTATCAAGGGATAGCTTCCATATATTGCTAGATCTCGTCTAGTAGTAGTCTTTCTTTCCATATAGGACTTATTCCTATATGGGGTTTATTCCCATCCACATTAGGAATGCTCATATTAATCCCTCACACGACGGGATTGCTCCTTATCTCGTAAGGAACCGCTTGTAGAATATTCTGGAATGTCTCACTGCCCTTCTCGTGGCGGTGCTGAGCTTCTACATAGCTCGGAATAACCCGTACATAACTCAACCCATCACGCTGAGCTGATTTATGTATTCCAGAATGCCGTTTAAACTATATTCGTAGCCTTCCTAGCTCGGCATATCGGGGGCATCCCTTTATGCCTCACGCCGAGCTAGTGCATTCTAATGAATTAATTTAATTTGATTTCTGATCCTATTCATGGTCAATCCAGCTCGGTACAAGGATTGACAAACTCCCTATGTGGTGCCGAGCTACTCGCCCTTTCGTGGCGGTTATATTAGACACGTGCTATGCCTAATAGTTGGGTAATCAGATTTTACCCACTCCAATTGGCTACTCTTAATTTCTGTAATAGAATTTGATTTAGAGCTTTTATTCTTTCTTCATCTATTTCTTCAAGCTCCATGTACATTGCTTGGTGGTATGCTCCAATATTTAATTCATTCTGAGAAAAACTCTTTGTGATCTTACCACTATTTCCATTGGTAAAACAGCATCATGCCCATAAGTTAAGGCAAAAGGAGTAGTCCCTGTACTAGTCCTTTTAGTGGTTCGATAAGCCCATAATACATTTAAAAGCAAATTCGGCCATTCTTCTGGATTTTTATCAACCATCCTTTGAATACCTCTTTTGATAACATTGTTGGTTGATTCAGCTTGATCATTCGACTGAGCATAATAGGGTGTAGAGTTAATTAAAGAAACTCCATGAGAAGCTGTGAAAGCTTTCACTGCCCTACCTTTGAAGATGGATCCATTATCTACTGTTATAGTTTCTGGAGATCCAAACCTATAGATGATATTCTTAATGAATTCCATCACTTGCTCTTGAGATACACTCTCAAAGGCTTGAGCCTCCACCCATTTGGTAAAGTAATCAGTAGCAACTAGTATGAATTTATCCCCACCTCTAGATGGAGGGTAAATCATACCAATCATATCCATTGCCCAACCCCTAAATGGCCAAGGCTTGATTACATACTGTAATTCAGTAACTGGTAATCTTTTGAGAGGCCCTGTCTTTTGACAAGCAAAGCACCCTTTTGCATAATCAATGCAATCCTTAAGGATAGTAGGCCAATAATATTCATACCTTCGAATCAACCATCTCATCTTGATTCTTGCTTGATGAACTCCACAAATACTTTCATGAACTTCTGCCATAACCTTAAAAGCATCTACTTTGTTTAAGCACTCAAGCAACAACCCATCTGCTCCTCTCTTAAACAGTTCTCCATTATACATAATATAATTAACAGATCTTAGCCTTGTTGCTCTATTTGTTTTGGCATCAGGTTTTGTTAAATAATCAATCAATGACTGTCTCCAGTCATTCAAACTAGGAGGAGTAGTGATTTCACATACTTCGAAATCAATATTCCTGTCCTTAAGCATTGGCAAAGACTTTCTTAGAGTTAATTGACAAAACTCTCTACTGTCATCAGGGATAAGCTTGAATCCTGATGCTCTTTGAGCCATTGCATCAGCTTCTTCATTGAAGAATCTTGGAACATGTGTAAAAGTAATCATGTGAAATTATTTAAACAATAATCTCACATGTTCATAATAAGATTTTAAACCAACATTGTGGCAACCAAATTCTCCATGTACTTGGTTTATAACCAACTGAGAATCTCCAAACACCTCAGCTGTGCCAACCTTCAAAGTAAGCAAGAGTTCTAGACCCATAATTAAAGCTTCATATTCTGCTTGATTATTAGTTCATTCGCCTTCATTTATTTGAAAACCGAACTTGGTTTTCAAACCTTGAGGAGATTCCAAAATAACTCCAATTCCAGCCATTTGAGATGTTTTCGAACCATCGAACCACATTTTCCATGGTTTGACTGTTACTGTATTAACATCTGCTATTTCAGGAGTCTTAATTTCATTTGGATGATGAGCCAAAAAATTAGCTAAGGCTTGCCCTTTGACTGATTTCTGAGGAACATATTCTAGACTGAATTTAATCAAAGATACAATCCATTTCCCAATACTGCCACTAAGTACAGGTTGCGACAACATATACTTCATAACATCAGTTTGAGAAATTACATAAGTTACCCTAGGCATCATATAGTACCTGAGTTTCTTCGAAGCAAAGAACAAAGTTAAACATAATTTTTCTACTGCAGAATACCTACTTTCACAATCATTAAGAAACCTACTTAGATAATAAATAGCTTGTTCCTTTCCTTCTTCATTGTCCTGAGCCAATAAAACTCCTATTGAGTTATGGTTTGCTGCCAAATATAGGTTGACAGGCTTTCCCCTTTTGGGTGGAACAAGAACTGGTGGATTGATCAAGTACTCCTTGATGACTTTGAAAGCATTATCATGCTCCTTTGTCCATTCGAAGTCCTCTCCATCCTTCAATTTCAACAAAGAAGAAAAGACTTTAGTTTTCCCTGCAGTATTAGATATAAATCTTCAAAGAAAATTCAATTGACCAAGAAATTTTTGTAGTTCTTTCTTGTTTGAGGGAGGTTTTGCTTCAACAATAGCTTTAGCTTTATTTTTATTAACTTGAATACCTTTGTTATGGACTAGATATCCCAAAAAGTTTCCTGCCATTACTCCAAAGGCACATTTAGCAGGATTCAACTTCAATTGATAATGCTTCATCTTTGAAAAAACTATTTTCAAGTGCTCCACATGATCATCAATAGATTCTGATTTGACAATAATGTCATCTATGTAGCATTCTAGAAAACCCCCAACTATTTCATGAAAAATAGTGTTCATAGCTCTTTGATAAGTAGCACCAGCATTCTTAAGCGCAAAAGGCATTTTGACCCACTCAAAGGTCTCAAGGTTACTAGGGGCTCTAAATGCAGTCTTATGAACATCTTCCTCAGCTATACAAATTTGATTATATCCTAAATGTCCATCCATAATAGACATGATTTTGTGGCCTGCAGAACTGTCTACAAGCATGTCTACTACAGGCATTGGGTATTCATCTTTAGGGGTTGCAGTGTTTAAGTTTCTGAAATCAATGCACACCCTAATTTTCCCATTTTTTTTGACAACAGGAACAATATTTGATAGTCATTTTACATATCTTGTTGTTCTAATAAAACTAGCATTTAAAAGATTTTGAACTTCCTTTTTAACCAATGATATGGTTTCAGGGGACATTTTCCTTGGAAGTTGTTTGAAAGGTTTGCAATTAGGCTTGATAGGTAATTTATGCTCAACCAAATTTCTACTCAAACCTGTTAATTCTTTATAACTCCAAGCAAAGCATTCTTTGTTCTTTTTAAGTACTGTGATCAACTTGGCCTTCGAAGCAGCATCAAGCTCCTTGTTGATTTGTACAGTGTTTGGAACAATTCCTTCTCCCAATTCCACTTCTTCTAAAGGATCTTGAGAATCAACATGGCCTATAAAGGCTTCTTCAAATTCGATTGGCTTCAACCCCCAATCAGATTTCTCAGCCAATAATTCTTCCCAATCATTTGTCTCCTGTAACTTCTGCTCTATTTCTAGAGCCATAAATTTAATTAAAGCCAAAGAGTTGGCCTCTTCGAACTCTGTCTTGGATTCACATCCAAGCAGCCTCATCTAGTGGATTGTCTGATTCATAATCAACTACTTGTTTAAACTTTGATTTCAACTCTGTCAATTCTCCAATTTCCAATACGTTGGATGGAGGGGTGGCAGTTTGTGCAATTTCACTCAAAGGAATGATTTCAGGCTTATACATTTTTGCCTCTGCACAATTTGCTAAAGTGCTAAAGGGATGTGGATTTGCTTTCACCTCTTCGAAGCCCACTTCTTTCCCATTTTCATACTTCACAATCATCATGGCTTGATGCATTGAAGATGGAATACAACCATTAACTGAATCCAATTCCTACCAAGTAAAGGATTATACTTACTGGTAAAAGTATCCACCACAAAGAAGGCTATATCAGTTTCTACTTGGCCAACTTTCAGGCGTATAGAAACAATTCCTTTGGGGTTTTTACTTTCACCAACGAATCCAGCAATGGATGTGCTTGTTGGGATCAATCCAACCTTTTCTTTTCCCAACTTCTTCAAAGTCCTAGAAGGTAGAATGTTTACTGCTGCACCATTATCAACCAAAACTCTATTCAACAAAATTCCATCAAATAATGCAGATATGTATAATGGTTTCAAATGGTGCCTCATATCATTCGAAGGTGATTTGAAAGGATAAGAAAGATCAGCGCAATTCAAATCAACAATCAAAGGATACTCAGAACCAGTATCTGTCTCTGGAACAAACACTGCTCTTTCTTTAGATGTCACCTCTGGCTCTTCAATAGCATTAGCCATAACCATAAGCTCTTTTTCTTCTTATTCCTTTTGAATCTTGGATATCAAAGCTCCCCAACCATCATTCCAACCATTATCATATGTAAGATTATATTCCTCATCACTTGATACATCAATGACCTCCATAGGAGCAATTGTTGGTTGTAATGCTTTTCGAACTGGTGAGCAGTTTGGTCCAAAAGGTCCAAAGTTAACAAATGAAGGAGTTACCATGTTAATTTGAACTTCAGGTAAAGTCCCAAACTGAATGGTCCTATTTTTTTGCACTGGTAACTCTGCTCTAACTTCTGATGTGTTCATTTTTTCAGAAAACTCTGCTACAGAAGTTTCCATAGGGGAAAATGTTTCAACAGGGATGAATTTGTTCCTCCACCTTCTCTTTGTTCCACTATCATGGCTTTTAATAAACCAGATTGATAGCTTGCTAGGGAATTTGGTGAAGTTGGACTATTTTGAGGTACTCCATTGTCCATTCTTGCAGCCAAGCTTTCCAGAGTTTCCCTTTCTGATTGAGTAAACCCCCTTCGAAGAGATTCTTCAGAATCTTCTCTTCGAAGTATGTTAAACCTTGGGTTGAACCTATCACCCCCACTAGGATTCCCCTTAGAGGCATATCCCTCCATTTGGAAACTGGTATCTCGCCTTTATAATTTCCTCTTCTGTGTTCTTGTCAACATAGGAATCATTTGGGGTGCTTTGGTCTTTGGATCTCTGACCACTACCCATTGACCATTAGGAGCACTTGGAGGTTTGACCATTTTGTTCCCAATTTTCGAAGAAGTTTTATATTCTTGGAAGAGTTCTGGTTTGACCCTTTTTCGAAACCAATTAGGCACTCCTTTTACCAAAGTAAACTGTTCCTTTTCTCCTTCATTTCTTTAGCCCATTGGGGTCTTTCCAGTGTTAACCTTCTTCAAAGGAGGATAATCCCTCTTCGAAGCTGGTGGAACTGGACTAGAAGGTACGTTTCTTTTTTATACTGACCAAGGCCTCTCATTTTCCCCATGATTTGGACTTATCCAGGGTTTTCTTTCATTATTTTGATCAAAAGCTTTTCTTTCTATCCTTTTTGGAAAGAAATCAACCCCTTGTCTATCCAAATCTTTGAAAATCAAATAATTGGCCCTGCATTCCATGCACAAACATTCCAAAAAGGATGCCTCAAGCATGGGAAGATGAGACTGCTTAAAATCTCTTTTAAAAGCACTTCCTGATGTAGTGCTTTGCCGGTAAGCCTTCCCATCATCATTTCGAAGTTGGCCAATTTTTTACTTTCCTCTACCAAACTGCACTGAATTCATTTCCACTTGCACTTGCTTGTTCTGCCACATTTCCTTAACAGTTTTGGCCAGAGATGTTGGCATATTAGTGTTAGCAGTCACCTTTTAATATTTGGGAATGGATTAGCATCAATCCCCATAGCCTTTTCGGGAAACATGGTTCTTCCCTTCTTGATCTGCTCTGAATCCTATCACAGAAAACATTACAATTCTTAGTGGAATGAGTCCAGGAAGCATGCCATTTGCAATAACTTTTCCCTTTTGTTTCTTCCAAAGTTGGAAGTTTAATATTTTCAGGGAGTTTGATAAACTTTTTCTTCAAAAGGTAATCAAAAATTTCATCTGCTTTTGAAACATAAAATGAATATGCTTTACTGAATGCTTTCTTGTTGGTCCTTGGCATTATGGAAGGGTCCTTTCGAACTAGACATTCACACACACAAGGATCATGTTCAATAATTTCAGCAGCATCAATTTCATAAGTGGGCTCTTTATAATAGGTTGACTAAGAAGAGTTATTTCTATCAACATCTTCTTCTAACAAAGATTCATATATTGATACTTTGTAAGTTAAATCAACCAAATCCCTAAATTTAGTAGAATCGAACTTTTTCCTAAGTTCTCTACTTAAGCCATCTTGTGCTATTCTCACAAATTCAACCTCTAGTAATTGAAGTTTATACTTATTTCTGGCCCTTTTAAATCTAGCAATAAATTGAGCAGCCTTTTCATCAGGCTTCTGCTTTAATCTTGCTAAGTCAGCCATAGTGACTTCAGGTTCAGTTTGATAAAATTGTGCATGGAATAACTCTTCCATCCTCTGCCAATTTGGAACTGACTCTGGTGTCAAGTTAGAATACCATTCGAAAGCTGTCCCTGTTAAAGAATTAGAAAACAATTTCAACTTAATGAACCTATTATTGCCTAATTCCCTACACTGAGCAGTGAATCTAGCAATATATTCAGTTGTTGATTGTTTTCCATCTCCATGGAATAAAGTGAAATCTGAGATTTTAAATCCCCTAGGGACTTTGAACTGTCTATCTATCCATTCCGGATAAGGCTTTCTATAAATTTGAGTTTGTACCCCCCGGTTTAAAGGTCCATAAACTTCTTGCATGAGACCTAATATTTCATCTCGAAGGGCTGGGCGTTCCCCTAAAGGTACCTTTGGATTAATAGGTGGTTCCCAAGTGACATTTCTAGGCATGTGATCTTCTGGAAACCTCTGATAAGGATCATCAAAAGGCCTAGGTTGCCTGAAACCTCCTTCCTGTTTTGCAAAAGGTTCATAAAGGTAGTTCGAATGTACCATTCTCATCTCTGGTATTCCTAAATACTTAGGAATCCCAATCTCTAGATTAGGCCTTTTTGCACTAGTCCTATCCTTTTCATTAAAATGATTTCCAAGAGTATACATATACTCATCAAACCCGTAATCATTGTTTCTAAAACCCTTATCCTCATTTACACCATCAAAGTTTGGTTCGAATGGGATATTAGTGTTTTGTTTGAACACTTTCTTAGGTTTAGGAGTTTGATAATCATGAGTTTTTGCAGGTTCATACCAAGATTTTGGTATATCATCTACATTTATAGGCTCTTTTCCAGGCCTTGACTTAAATTTGTTTGTACTAGCCTCTCCTTTATCCTTCTCAAATGAAGGCAAAGGATCATTTCTAAGCCCTGATTGCTCTTCCAATTTTTGTAACATAAGCTTTTGGGTCTGAGCCAATTCTTTAAATGTAGCGATCATTTCAGCAAACTGGCTAGATGACAAATTCCCTCCAACTTCTGGATTCTTTGGGTCATCAACATGCACAGTTTTATTATTCCTAGTATTCATTCGAGAAGTCTGGCCAATTTTCATATTTAAGTCTTGACTAGTACGAGTCTCTAGTCCTATTTGAAGGCCTTCAACTTGTTCATTCTCTTTAGAATTAACATTATTCTCATCTTCTGGCGTTTGGCCAACCTGAGAATCATCCGCTTACTTCCTAAGTTTTGGAGCCATTCAACACTTTCAGGGGTCCCACCAGGCGTGCCAAGAAAATGTGTTTGGTTCTTCTACTTCTTTGCAATGGAAAATGATTGTGTGCGGGCGTGCCAGAGAGAGTTTCAATCTCCTCCCTCAGATTAACTTTGGAAAAACCAAATCTAATCAGGCGATTGTGTTTTAGTGGTTCAAGTAACTCAATTAAGAGGATTTTTCTTAATAAGTGAAGAAATTGCAAACCAACAAACTTAGGAAATCAAAGAACAATAAAGAAACAAGATACTTCGATTTATGAATCAAAGATAAACTTACTTCGAAATTGTCTCCAACTTCAAATACAGAGTAACTGAACTTCGAACGGGTGATTGTTACAAGAACAACCGAGATAAAGGTGATTGTTATAAGAACAATTGAGATAAATCCTAACCTACTTCCTAATCTACTTCCTAATTTACTTCAAACTGGGTTCGAAATCCTAAACTACTTTTCCAATGAACAAACCAAGCATCATTTTTTTTGATAGTTGTTTGTTGAAGATTTGTCTTGGCTTTTTACTCTTCAATTTCTTCAATTTATAGACGCTGCTTGTAGTTTGAACTTCCCGCTCAATGGATTTGAACTTTGTCTTACTTTGAACTCTAAATCCCACTCTTCAAGTTGGTAGTTATTCTTCCTCCACGTCTGAATTTGAATTCTTTCTTCCTCCAGAAGCTTTGAATCTGCACGTTTGTTTAAACAAATTCAAATGATAACATGTTAAGGAAATAACTGCCTTCTAGAAGTATTCCACGTGTTATAACTGCCAATTGCCTTGTTTCACAAGTTTACGCGTGGAGCTTATGTGTTTAGCAGTTAATATTATGGCTTCGAAGCCAATCTTTATTTTAGCGATGGCTTGTAACTGCCAATAACTGCCTTTCCAATTTGAGAAACAATACGACATCGTATTTACTCAACTTTATCCCTTTAATCCAGTGTATCTTCATTGAGAAGTAATTGCCAACATTTGGCACTTTTGATTACGTGTCAATTAATTATTGGATTGATTAATTTTATATGCAAACAGTATGCCACCTCTCTCTCCAACTGGATCAATTGCATCAATATGGATTTCCATGTCTTCATTATCTGTCACTATGTAAAATCATCATCATCATCGTCATCACCGTATTATCGAAATCCCACCTACAAAGTGCCTGTATTTTCCTACAGAGGCACAAGTATTTTCCCAAGAAAAATAAATGAAATGGACGACGACCATGATACCGAGCAATTCTTAAATCATTATCAGACCGTAGGGATTGCAAATCGGGACATCATGGCAAGGCAAATATTGCGAGAGCTTCCAACACTTAATAATTATTATTTTTTTTGAAAGAAGAGAACTTTGTTAATCTCCGAGATGACAAAGATTAAAAGGGAAGTAGCAACAACGACATCCCAACTTGGGGAACAACCTCCCACAAAAAGATTAAAGCTGCTACAGACTTTGGAAAAAATGTTCGCAAGAAGCCAACCAAGAGAACAAAACAAAAAACTTGTTGGAAAAAAATGTTTGCTTTTGTGATAAAACCAAAAATATGAATGCAAAACCTGAACATTGATGAAATGAAATGATGATCAAGGCACACTCTGTACTTAACACAGATTCGCCCCCGCTATTGTGCTTACAGTCTGCATGGACGTCTATCTCCCAACACTACTTGATTGAACTCCCCACAGAAGCACCACTACAATCGATGGGTCTATTGAACCAGACTTGTGTTTGTACTCTCTCCAAATAAAAAGACTCCGACTCAATGAAAAGTTTAGAAAAATCAACTCTCGAATGTATGAATGATGCCATATATATAGGCTATCTGGTGATTCTACAAATAGTCACCAAGGAGAAAAGACACATCTGATCATGAAAGAACCCGTCCGTCGATAGCGAACATGTGCCACTGAAAAGATACAACTCTAAATCAATTCAATTTCTATCCACACTTAAAATAAATATTATATTCAAAATATTTTTTCCAACAATCCCCCACATGAATGAAATTGACTCGATTACCAGTGCAAAAACAATGTAACCAATAGAGACAGTACATGTGAAAATTTCCCTCATGGGGTTAGGTAGCTTTTGGTTTTGAACCTCTCCTTGTGAATAACTATCGAACTTACTGGCTAATCAATGAACGCGATGTCTTGAGCTGTTCAACCGTTGGGGTAAGCCAAGACAATAGTCAACACACATTATCTTTCCAAACACAGTTGGTGTTGGTTCTTACGGTTGTGCTCATTATGGCCCTAGGACACGTGACTGGTTTCAGAGAGTTTTTTTTTAAAGAATGAAGCCTTAAAATTCTCATAGAAGCAGCCCACTTTACACTCACATAGGTGATCTTTTATTAAGATTATCCTACTATACCCCATTTAGATTTATCAAGATATAAGAATCATTAAAAGTTAAAACTTAACCTAAATCGCTACAAGTATCACTGTTTCACCATAGGAATGAGTTGGAGATATATATATCCTTAGTGATACTCCTAAGTCTCAAATAACTTGGTTGTCCCGTTGAACCTAGATCTTGGGATCTCCAGTCAGGTAGGTTAGGTTGCCGTTGTGGAGACTTTTAATTGGTAGGCTTTAAACCCATTCCCTTTTATGATAATTTGTTCTCTGGTCAAAACCATTTGTCAACGGATCTGTATTTCATTATTGATCTTCAATGGTGCTAATTTCAATTGAGAATAAATTGTTGTATGGTATTATGTGTGCAATTATCACGTCAGGACTTATCATACTATCTCGTGACTTTTAAACTTTGAGTGTCAAACTTATGAATACCAATCAAAGACTAATCTATAATTTTTTTGGCACATAATTAAGTTACTCATATGAGTAATTTTCAAAAAGGCTACATATGAGTTACTTGCAAAAATCGAGTTATTTGAAAAAAGCACCACTACCCCCAAAATTATGTGATAATCTAGAATATTCACATAATCACCTATAATTTGACATGATTGTTTTATGTCCGGACAGGTATCAATGTCACAACTATTAACTCATACATGTATTTTACTCAAACATAATTGTGACCACTAAAAAATAAAAACGTCAACTACATTTATTTCGTTAACTCGTTCTTTAACGAAAATAAATGTTTAACATTGCATGTATTTTACTCAATCATATTGGTTTGTGTATCGGCATTTTGACCATTCCAATAAGTATATACCAAAATTTTTCCTTCCCTTTACGGAAAATAACAATTAAGACAACTGCTAGTGTCTCCAATTGAAGGATAAAATTGAAAAATTGGCAAAAGAGTGGTAAGCCATTGAATTGGCTATTTTCTCTCTCTCTCTCTCTCTCTCTCTCTCTCTCTATATATATATATATATATATATATATATATATATATATATATTGGCCTTTGATCATGATACCTAGTCTAGAGAGAGAGGGCGAGAGATGGGAAAACAATTTCCGTTCGACATTTATTTTTCAAGCTCTCGTGTCCATATTTCTGAAAACATTTTTTGAAGAAATGAAAATCATAAACAAAAGAAGCAAAATTCGAAAAGTGCAAAAGTGTCGATGCTTAATTTATTTATGAGATGAGCCCATCTGAAATAAATTATAATCATACCTTGAGTATTATAAATTTTATACATGGGAAATTGAACACAAACTAAAAATTGAGCAATTTAGTTCGGGCACGGGTCCTTTTTGTGTTATCGAAAAGAAAAAAAAACACAAAACCAAAATAAGAAACAAATTTAAGGACCAAAGTTTCGGAAGCGTTAATAATATATGTGGAAGTGGGGTGGGATCAACAATAATAGGATAAGAGAGGTAGAATGTGGAGGAAATGGGAAGATTGTGCAAGTGATGTAGTATTTAGTATTTACTCCTATTAAATCCATGTAAACCCATGTGTAGATGGGTTAACGTGGATTGACTTATATACAACTTACATTACTATATAAGTAAGTTGGGTTGGGTTTATAAGTGTGCAAGTTGGATTGGGTTTATGGGCTGTGTTAGAGCATCTCCACTTCTTACCTAAATTCTACATCAAACTCAAATTTAAGTAAAAATTGTAAAAAAAAAATCTTAATTCGCTAAATCCTTCACCAAAATTTGATATTACTGAAATTTTTCACCAAATTTTGTGAGAGCCAAATCAAACATCAAATTTTGAAGGTCATTTTCTTCTCTTCAAATTTATAATAATGCCATTAATGAGACTTTTACTCAAATTTATACCTAGATTTTCTTTTCCGCATTGGAGTGCTCCATACCAAATCAAGTTTTTACTCAAATTTTGGGAAAAATCTGAGTTAGGGCCTAGGGGGGAGATGCTCCTAGAGCCTTACGGCCCGTTTGGATGGGGCGCTAAGGGGACATAAATGTCAAAATTAAAATCATCCAAACTAAGTACTTGCTTAATCCCTCTATAAATGTCACATCACTGTGAGTTGTCATCTATATTTATTACCCCTACTATCTTATACCCTTTATATATAATACTCTAAAAATTAATCCGGCATCCAATCGGACATTAACAGTTAGTATAAATCTTTGTTTTGTGCAACCCTACAAAAAAAAACTGGTCGCAAACTGGTCTCCCACCTTTTCATTGGAAAGACAAAAAGGGGTAGAGAGAGAGAGAGATCTCCAATGGCGGAGGTTTTGGTATTGGACATGGCGGTGCTGATCCCACTATCGGTGGTGATGGTTCTCATCAGAGTCCTTCATTTCTTCGTTTTTGTGCAATTCCGTTTTTCTGAGTCCCACAATTCCGAAACCGTCAAAGAAGGGTTATTTCCTTAGCACGTGCATGCATATTTGTCGATTTTTGTTATTTGGATTTGATTTGTGGTATGTGCTGGTGGATTCTTCAGGCAGGTCGTTGTTAGGGCTAGTAATCTACGGGCTAGCGCGACTTTCAGTCCTGCCAAATCGTTCCAAGCTAATGAGGTATGCTGCTTGCTCTTTATTTTATTCTTAATTTGTCAAAGAATGTGCCGAGAAAGAATTCCGGAATACTTGATTTTGATCTTGCCTAAATTGTTACTTATCTAACTGAATTCTCGTTATTGGCTTTGCTTTGGTTAATTATTCCTAGTTTTGAAGAATTTTACCGTAGGTATCAGTAAATTATGATACAATTGAGTTGTCACCTTCGTAACTGAAGGTAGAGGATTAGAATGAGGGGCAGAGGACTAAAGAATGTGGTTTTACCCAGAAAAGAGACCATCTCTGTTGGGAGAAAGGGCAAGAGAGAAAAGAACTAGTCATTATCTTCGTTACCAACATTCTAGAAGACACACCTCATATCAGAAATCAAGCCCCATATTGTTAGCGGGCATTCTACCTTGGATGGCCATTCATTGTATGATAGCCCCTCTTGGATTATGGTGCTTAAACCAAACCATTTTTTACTTTTTACCATGGAGCACTGGGTGGATGGTTCTAAAAGCATTCGAGGCAAATGTGGCAGAGAAATTACCATTACAGTTCAATGTACAGATCACAGAATCAAGAGCTGCTTCATTAGGGCGTTAGCCATAGTTTCCATGATTATGAAGAAGACATTTCTTCTTCTAGACTACTTCCATCCACCCTATAAATGACAGAATTTTTTTCCTTAAGAGACCTGCCCAAATACAATCATAAGTATACACATTCATCAATATAATCTTCTCCTATGAATACATGTCTTCTTCAATGGATGCCCACATAGGACATGTCATGTATGCTACTTATGCCAGTGTTTTACTTTTTACAATGCAAGTATGCAAAATACTTAAAAAATATATTTCTATAGACTTGGATGTAGAATTCTTTTTTCATGGTTCCCACCGTGTTTGTGTCCCTATTTCTTTAGAATTCTCGTGTATGTGTCCATGTTTGTATCAGTGTACATGTTCGTACTACATAGTGTTGGATCAGATGCTAACCAACTCATCTAAAAGCAATTGTAGTTAGAGGAAGGCGCAACTTAATCTTAAAGGGTAGCGGAAAGCCCTGCACTTAGCGGTAGGCGGCAAACGGACATGAGACACTTTGCAATGCTACCCATACAGCACCGACAGGTGAAGGCAGTTAGTCCTCCTAATACGCTTGCCCCACGCTAGCAGGGGATGCTCGAGTACAAGGTGGATGCTGGCCCCCATAAAGTCAACACGTAGCTTTTCACACAACTCAATGTTGTAAGGTTGAGCAAAACACTGGGCTTGAATATGCTCAAGATCCTCTTTAGCTTTAATAACTCTAAAACTAATGTTATAATAATGCTTCATATTTAGCTCTTTAAGCATAGGCTTTAGTCTCTTCAGCTTGGAGCTGAGGATCATCATACTAGACCCTTGACACAGAGCAGCCCATGAATTACTAACCATTTAGCATCCGAAAGTTGAAATCTTTTAGAGATGTTCTACTTTGTACAGTTGGCATGACAGTCAAAATAGCATAGCAGTGATATGAAATCTAGGAGCTATTAAAGCAGCTTTAGAATCTGGAAATTGATTAAGCCAAGGAGGAGTAACCACACCTCTATCTTGTTATGCCTAAACCTCCCCTTCTATTGGAGTATCGGACCAAGAAAACCAGACACTCCTGGAAGGCATATTCTCTAATTCAAGCTCTTTAAGACGCTTTTATACTCCCAGTGGCCATTCTGTCAAAGCCGTCCAATCTCTCATTCAGGATATGAGATTTATGAACTCTCTTGTATGGGGTGCTGCCTGGAATCAACTGAGAGATTTTTAATGTGGTTAGGACATTATCGTCTTCTAACCAGAGCATGATTCAATAACGCCATAGACCAAAATAACTTCTACCTTACCAACTACAATCCGAGTTGAGGTGAAAATGACTGCAACAGTCAGCTTGTGAGTATCCCAGGCTAGAAGAATTCTAGCAACATCGTCTTGAATGTTGTCCACCCATTACCAATGGTGAGGAAAACATTGGTTTATAATAGAAACAAAATTATTATTAGCCCTAATCTTAGTTTCTTAAACACCCATCAAACTCATCTTTTAAGAGAGAACCATGGAGTAGACCTCCTTTTGCTTAAGAGGATTGTTGAGTCCCCTAATATTCCAAGAAGCAAGCTTAATCATTTAGTTTGGAAGGACCACCCACCCTCTTCTTTGTAGATGGTCCACTACCCCCTTATTCCTTCCCCTTTCTTTCCTGAGACTAACCAAAAGGAAATTGACAATAGGAGGAGCCTCCTCAACAGGATCACAAGCAGAACATTCAGCCTCTATAACCTGGAGATCTTCTTCAAGCATGGTGGACCCAGGGACTGCAAAGATGTTGAATTTTGGCAAGCTAACCTGAGAATTAGGGTCCATATCAAGGTTCTGAATCTCGTACCGGACAGGGTACCGGTTTTCTTACTGGTACCGGACACGTACCGGTACCGTTTCTGATTTAGCGGTACTACTATATATATATATATATATATATAAATATAAATTTTTCCTAGTATCACCCTTTTTTAGGGGGTAAATTATATCATCCAATGAAGTATAATTAGACAACAAATATCATAAAATGGCATTCAAATTAACAAATAAATGTTCCAAGTGCATAACACAATAGCAAAACAAACGCAATGTTCTCCAAAAGGACACAAAGTTCTCCAAAAGGACACACAAAGTTATCTAAAAGAGACTTAATAAGTACATAAAAAAACACATAGGATGTCATTCTTCAACATAAACATAAGGATCATTTTCTCCTCCAAGATCCCAATTATATTGGGACATATTCTCGGGTGGGAAATCATCATCAGCATCATCAAAGACAGGTGGATCATCCAAAGTCAATCCTTCTAAAGATGGTGGCTCAATAAGCTCCCATGCAATATCCCCATCATCATCAAGTAGACTAGGTTCTTCATATACCCAATCATCCAACACATCTATGTTCTCAAGACTAATCGGATCAAGTGCATCTTTCCTTCGTTTTATAAACCTACAAAGTAATTATCACAATTCATAAGATCCATATTCGAAACATTAAATATAACTTTAGCAAATTTTTTTGAAATAATACCTTTCTCGAAGTTTCAAATTATAGCGAACATAGACTAAATCATTGAGTCTTTTGTTCTCTAGTCTATTTTGCCTTTTGGAATGGATGAACTCAAACGTGCTCCAATTTCTCTCACATCCAGTTGCACTATAACATTGACTAAGTACTCGAACAACAAACTTTTGTAGATCGGGACAATCATTCCCGAATTGCTCCCACCATGCAACTAAAAAAATTAAAAACTTGCTCATTAACTAAACAAAATTTAGCAACTTACTAGATATAAGATTAACTACAAAATTGAAATGGGCATCTCATAGATTTTAAAGACATATAAGGTTACCTGGATTTAGTTTCTCTCTTTGACGAATAGCGAGCGCCATACCAAAGTCACCTGTTGATTGCTTGTATTCCTCCATTTGTAGACTTATCAAATCTTGTGTACGATTATCCGGCACCAAGACTGTAAGAGCTTGAATCATTCCTCGAACAACTTCCATTTTCTTTGTGAAAGAGGGCCTAAAATATGTCCCAGGATTGAGAAAACAACCTGCTGCATGAAGAGGGCTATAAGGCTGTTTATCCCATCTAGCATCAACCACTCTAGTGTATGGGGTATATTGAGAAAGTCTATTGTTAAACCTCACTTTAATTGCCTCTTTCGCCTTATCCATTGCTTCATACAAGTACCCCATGCAAGGCTTTTCATCACCATCCGTTAGACGAAGAACCCTCACCAAAGGTTCACTAACTTTCACCACAAGTTGACATTTTGACCAAAACTCTCTATCCTCCAATATAATTTTAACAATTTCTTTCCTCCCTTTTTTTTTAGCATATCGAGACCCAAGCCATTTGTCACTAGTGAACATTTGTCTAAGCTCCTTCTTGAAATTCATGATGCATTGAATACTTAAAAAGTTTGTAGCAAACCTTGTCACACCGGGACGACACAAGTCTCTACCATTTGTGAAGTCTTTCCTCATTAAGTTCACAACCCATGCATGATTATAAATGTATCGAGTTATCTACAAAAGTAAAAATCACAATTGTTAAGATCCATAATCAAAACATACTAAATTTAATTGAGCAACATTCATAAATTCTTAAATCTAAATCATAAGTACCTTTTTTGCTTTTTGGATGGTAGCATCTATCTCCGGAAAGTGTTTAGGCTTTGCAAAATTCTCCAACATCAAGTCCAAGCAATGAGCCGCACAAAGGAGACCAATAGAAGCATCCGTAAGAAGTAAACTGTAAACATCTTTCCCGCCGCTTTGTAAGTAGCGTCATTGTCCGTGATAAATTGCACAATGTTCTTTGGCCCCACTTCATCGACAATCTCTTCAAAGATAGCTAACAATACATCCGCATTCCTAACAACCCCCGACATATCCTTTGACTTCAAGAACATAGCCCCTTTAGGACAATACACAAGAAAATTTATCACCGGTGTTTGATATTGGCTCGTCCATCCATCCGACATAATTGAGCATCCATAGGTTTTCCAACATTCTTTCATTTCATCAAGATACTCTCTAGTTTCACGAACACATTTATTCAAAAAAGGGCATCTCAATTCATGATATGAAGGACCCTTGAAACCCGGCCCAATGGATACCATTGCATCAATCGCCGGTTGATAATATGGAGATAAAGTTGCATTAAATGGAATGTTAGCATCATACCACCATCGAGCAACCGCCATTCTTGCTTCATCATGTTGTTCTTTTGATGACAATGCACTTCGTATAGAAGGTTGAGCACCCGGTGTTGTTCTTGGGGCAAAAAATCCAGTTATTTGCCTTCTCTTCTTTTTCGTTGCTTCATCGGATATTGTTTTCTCCATTAAACACTCCTCGACATAGTCTTCATCACGCTCATCATACGAGGGTCCATGTCCTACATCTTTGCTCACTCTTTCCCTTCTTTCCTTTTCTTGCTTATACTCTTCAAGTAGTTGTTTCATTTGCCATTTAACATCCAATGACACTTTTTTACAAGCTTCAACTTCCCCTTTAATCCCAGCAAGATGATGTTTCAAACGTGTGATTCCACCACCTTTAAGATGCTTCTCACAAAATGTGCAAATAGTGTTGTTCTTCTTTCCGGGCACCAATCTAGCATAAGCCCAAGCGGGGTCATCCGACTTTGTAGGAGCTGAGGACATTGATGGAGCATGGCTAGATGCATGATCACTCATATTGAACAACTTGTTAATCAAATCATTTGAAAACATTAAGAAATCACAACTAATTTAATGCCCCATTTAGTTACAAGTCTACATTAATATCAAGCTTGCCATAAATTATAAAAAGAAGGACCTATCGCATAGATTTAATGAATGAAATATTATGTGAAAATTACACATTTTTATCTTTTTACGTCAAGTGGCATGAGAATGGCATTTGATAAGTCACAATAATGAGACATTGCACCAGTCATGTCAAGTTTGCAACAAATATTATAAATCAAGGTCAATAAAACAAATTCAAGAAAAATAAATGAACAATGAATGAATAGCTCCTAGACAGAGGAAATGATAGCCGATCAGAACAACAAACGGAGAAAAATAGAAAATAATGATAGTCGGTTTTTGTATTCGGTAAAATTTAAAATTCTTTGTAATTCTTAAAAATGGAAAACACAATTTCTTTGCATAATTCATAGCAAATAATAAGAGATTAGTGATTATCATTTCTCATGTGCTGGCGAAAAGGAAAAAAAGAGAGAGCAGAATTCAATAATAAATTAACTAATCAATAATAACTACCTTGTTATGAAGGTCCAAGTTTCAAAACAACTCACAGCCATTAGTTAGAGCATCAGTAGAGAAATTCTATCAATTGCGAAAACTAATCGATTAAGAGCTATCTACCGTATGAATTTGATTGAAAAGAAAAAGTTCACTGTACCCGTTCCAAGAAGTTTCGTGACGGCGAGCTTAGCTGGGGCTTAGATCGATCTTCAAACCTCGCCGCCACCTCCTCTAGTCTTGACACCACGCCGCTCGCCGGCCTTGTGGTCGCGAATCTCAGCTCCTCCTCCTCCCTCTTCTTTTCCTTGAACTGCTGCTGTAGCCGCAGTAGGGTTACGAGAGAAGGGGGAATGTGAAATTGCTGGCTTTTATATGAGCTTAAATCAATGAAATTTACAAAATTGCCATCTGCAATTTCTCGTCCGGTACGTCCGGTACCACGGTACCGCCCGGTATCTTCCGGAATGACCGGAACCAACCGGTATTGGCCGGAATTGAGCACGGAACGGTATCATAAGGTGTCCTTACCGTTTTTATAGAAATCCGGTACGTACCGGCCGGTACGGTACGAGATTCACAACCCTGGTCCATATACACCGTTCCCCTAGACTTATGCTTATCCTCAATAGGAATCTTATTATTGGATACAGGACCAAACCAACTGACTGAATGTATTCAGAAACTATCTCAGCAATGATTCCCAAAGTGTCACCAGACAATTGATCAATGTCAGGGATTAGGAAACATCCTTCGGGGCTAGGTCCACCTGAGGAGCAGTGCAAGGTCTTGGCCTTGCAGAAGCAGAGGTGGAGGTCCTTATAGCATGTAGATTATCTTCCATAGGCTCAGTAGACCTAACAACAAACTTCGGCTTATCAGACTAGTTACCCGTACAACAGTAGCACTGGATCTATCTTGCCCGCACCCTCCTTCCTACATCTAGCCGCAGAACGACCAAACACATGGCAGGTTTGATCGGAGTTGTCTGAACAAGAATCAGCACTCTGATTCCTTGTTAGAGCAATCATTGCATGGTTTTAACTTAGCAATGTGAAGCAAAGTGTTAAAACCTAAAGCGCTCTCTTTACTGGCATGAATATTGCCGCACAAGTGTCAGAATCGTAATCAGTCCCAGTTTTGCCTTTGGTAATGACCACTAACTAAATTTTGGATCTGGTAAGGCTTCTTTTCAGTTGACGGATTGCTACTTTTTCTCTGCTTTGAAGCCTAATTTCTACAAAAAGTGTTTAGTCTTTGCTGGGGTAGGAGCTTATTTGAAGAATGAGTTTGAGAATGATTTTCACAATTTCAAAAGGCCACCACCATTTGAAGCATTTATGTGTAGCTTTGATTTCTACCTATGAAGCACGGATACAGATACAAGATACAAATACGCGGATACGTGATTTTTCCAAAAAGTTGGATACGATACGTTGAGGGATACGTTAAATATAAAAATGTAAAACAAATATATTGGGGCCAGTTCCCCTCACACTTAGAAAAACACAAAAAAACACCTCACGCTTCCGAGCCCCACTGTGATGTTCCAAACTGTTGATCTTGTTTAAATGAGTAAGTTAAAAGGTCCTGTAAAATTTTAGCTCAATCGGATAGCGGTAAGTGTTTGAAACACTAGTTCCCGTCCCAGTTTTTGCAAAATTGTTTGGATCACGCACTTACTGAAATCCGAATGAGCTGAGTTTTTGCAGGACCTCCTATTTTACTTATTTTAACAAGATCAACGGTTCAGAACAATACAGTGGGGCCCGATACAAAATCGAGTGTTTTTATGTGTTTTTTTAAGTGAGGGATGATAGAAACCAAAGGGGAGAGAAACAAACCAAGGCATTATTACCGAAATACTGAATGTATATTTCTGAATATATAAACCTACATTATTACAAGTGTTTATATAGGAGATGACAAATACGGAAATAAAAAAACAAGGAAACCCTGAGATTCTACTAAATCATAAAACAAGGAAACCCTAAGATTTTGCTAAATCTTTCTTTATTCCTAAGATTCTGCTAAATCATTCCGTATTCCTAAGATTTTGCCAAATCATTCTTTATTCCTTAGATTTTGCTAATCATTCCTTATTCTTCACAAACCATCCCCAAATATAATATAGGTATATATATAGTTTTCTGCTATATTAAAGTGTGCCTATATATATACAGCCGGATTTTCTAGTCCACACCTCTTGTAAATAAGAAAAAAATGATTTTTTTTTGTGTTGCAAATTATTTTTGGAAAATCCGAGCCGTCCAATGTGTTCAGAAAGTGTTTTCAAGGGTCCACTCAGGAAATCTTCAAAAAAGAATACCGGGAAGGGCTTGATCCATGCAGTTTTTGCAAAAACTGTATATATATTTTTTGCAAAAACTGCTTGGATCTAGCCCTTCTCGGTATTATTTTTTTGAAGATTTCCCGCGTGGACCCTTAAAAACACCTTCTAAACACATTGGACGGATCGCATCGTCAAAAAAATATTTGGATCACCGAGGTCCGGAAGTCCAGACTAGAAGGGCCCTGTATGTATGTATGTATGTATATGTATATATATATATATATATATATATATTATATATATATATATATATATATTATATATATGTTGTTTACACACACAGATACAACATATACAAGTTTAATAAATATATGCACACACACACACAGTGTTTTGATCGATTTGCTGCCCTATGTCGATCGTCTTTTTTTTTTTTTTTTAAAATCTCTGTCGATTGATTTGCAGCTCTCTTCTATTTGGGAAAAAAACACATAAAGCCCTAACTACACTTATAACCCACATTTCAAGTAATAACATATTTACCCTACGCGTATCCGAAATGTATCCAAGCGTATCCATAACATATCCGAATACCAAAAAAAAGAATTTTAATTCTGGATACTTTAAATAACGTTCGGATGCGTATCCGGAGTGAATCTGATCATATACGTATCCGATATGCGTATCCGGAGTGAATCTGATCATATACGTATCCGATATGCGTACGATACGTGATACGGAGGCCAAAATCGAGTATCCGTGCTTCATAGATTTCTACAAGACGGAAGGTCCATTTGGAACTTATGTAAATGAAGGGAGAAGGAAAGTGTGAGAAAAATATAGATAAAAATTTACAGTGTCCAATGCCTTTTTTGTGCCCTCCACTTTTTCTTCTTAAACCAAACAAGGGAAGAGAATTCTTTTGTGGTTAACCCTACTTTTCCCTTCCTTTCCTCAAGATCCGAGCAAACCATCTAAGTTAGAAGATTGTGCTATTGTGAAGACTAATCTAGACAGAAATCGAAGCAGTACATCAAAACTATTGTCAAACCATCGAATTGTTCTTTCTTGTATCCAGGTGTATTGGAGCCAATTGTTTATCATTCCTGGAAGGCATTTTGATGGCTTTTCTTGTTATCCGCAAGATGTTAAGCATTATTGGTAAAGTAATTTGGGAGCATATATTTGTTCTTAGTATTGGATTTTAAAATGCTGAATGTATAGAGTGGGGCAACCTTTTGGTGGCATTATGGACTTTTAATAAAAAGGTAAATTTTCTGTTGGTTAAATGGGAACCCTCTTAAATAGAAATAAAGATTTGCATCTTGGACCATCAGAAAAGTGTTTAAATTGAGATCCCTAGGGAAACAATTAGTTCAGTATAAAATAGGGAAATAGGGGATGGGAAGAATACATTTTATGGCTTGACAATTGGCACCTGCTACAGCCTGTTTATTGCCCGGATAAGCCACCTGGATATTAGTCCGGATAAACTTTTCCCGGGCCACTCATATCCAGGGTTTGTTTGAACCAGCAATTTTAGCTTATCCAGGTAGGAGAATCAACCCCCTAGAAGGGAATAAGTGAAAACCCACCCTGGGGTGTCATTAGCTTATTCGGGGTGACCAAATTACTAGGGTGCCCCTTTATCCCTTAATACCTTGTTCGTTTTCTCATCTCAGTAATCTCATTTCCGGCGGTGGCGACATTTAAAAAACTAGAAAAAAAGTCTAAAAATCTCAAAATTATAGTGGTAAAATATCTCTCTTAGGCAATGATGAAAACATCCCAAGAAACAATTTCCAAAAAAATGTGGTAAAATATTTCAGAATCACATTACAAAAATAGTTTTTAACATGTTTCAACTAACCAAAACATAAAAACTGTGAACTAAAATAAGAACGAGAGAGAGATAGAGAGAGGGAGGGAGGGATCTGTGTAACTAACAGGGGCTTCGATCTATGCTCATTGCAGCTCTGAAAGGGAGACTTTCGTCTTCCTTCTTGAGGTGTTTCCATCATCATTGAGGAATCACGGCTCCAGATCCACGGGGGTGTCTGAGTGATACCGAGAGAATGGTCTTCTCGCCTGTGAGAACAATCTTCTCGCCGTCGTGTAGTGAGTTGGAGCAAGAAGAACACAAATCATGCATGCAAGAGAAATTGTTCTCTTCCATCGTCATTGAGGAATCACGGCTCCAGATCCACGGGGGTGTCTGAATGATACCGAGAGAATGGTCTTCTCGCTTGAGAGAACAATCTTCTTGCCATCGTGTAGTGAGTTGGAGCAACAAGAACACAAATCATGCACGCAAGAGAAATGGTTCTCTGATGGTGGACATGAAAGAATAGTCTTTCTAGATTCTTCTAGTTTTGATCTAACAGCCATAAACGATTTTTATCAAACGTGGTGTCTTGATTTGCCTTATTAAACAGTTTGGACTTTTACCTTAAAAAAACACTCGTCTCTCTTTTGTAAAATTTTATCTATAGTTGGAAACTAGTTAAATTAGTAGAATTTTATTTTTGAGCATTGTTAAAAACCTACGATACTTGATACATATCACACCCCGTATCCTTTTTGAATAGAAATCTTACGATACGATTGGCGTATCCTACAATATATATGTGTATCCCGATTCGGTTCGTATCCTACAATTATATATTGGGAAAAATTGAACCTTATATTGAGAAGTGAAACCCCAAACGCATTGATCTAAGTCATTTAACATTTAAACCATTTGAAAGAAATCTAACCTCAATGTAGAGCTTGAATAGAAGAAAAATATATGCTTTGATTTTGCAACCATCGACAAATGGTGAGTACTCTGTTAGCCCCGCCTGCAAGGCAATTAGGGTTCACTTTACTGTCAATGCATGGCATAAAATGGTTTGGTTTGGAAGACGGGTGCCTAGAGGGCCATACATTATATGGATTTCAGTGCAACATCGGCTTAATACAAAAGATGGATTATGAGAATGGGGCCTAATGTGTGATCTGAACCGCGTATAACAAGGTGGGGATGGTTTAGAATCACACCGGCACTTATCTTTTGAATGTCCGTTTTCTGCTACCGGAGTTAGGTTGTGTTGATACTTGATAGTAATTGTGATTAATAAAGCTCCTTTGAACTTGGTTAATGATGTAATTTGGTTGATTCAACATGCTGATGGGAAGTGGAAGTGTGGAACTGCTGCAAATATGCTGTTCCGAATTTATAATGTCCTGCAGTGATGTTCCATATCTCATGTGAGAGGAATGTAAGAGTGTTGAAAAGAAAGCTATGACTGCTGATATCTTCATCCTTAAGGTGATGAGTTCTGTAAGCCCTCTGAGGATGGTGAAGGATAATGGTGGGAACAGGCTGCTGCGTTTAGTTTGGGAGGATCTTTAATCTTCCTTGTTTAGCTTATGAAACTGGTGTCTTTTAGATTTTGTTTTACTTCTCATGATTTAGCTTGTGAACTTGTCCTCAGCAGGTTGTTTTCTGTCTTTGAGATGGTTTGTTAGTTGTGTAGGTTTTTTTTTTTTTTTTTTTTTCCTTTGATTTTTTTTTTTTTTAACGGCTGTTAGTTGTGTAGGTTGTTTCTGATGTTGTGGTGCTTGTTAGTTGATGACTGTCCCCTATAGCTGGGGTTTTCCCCTTTGCTTTTGTTTTCTTTGTTTGGGCTTGATAGCAATGGAGTATTTAACGGAAAAATTAAAGTCTTGTATGCAAAAACAGCTAACCAATTGAAGAATTATGCACGCTACTCAACTTTGTAATCTCTTTGTTTTGCAAGGATCAATCAACAAGCAGCAGCAGGTGTCATCTTCCTGAAGATCTGGTAATTGATCAAATCCTCTCGAGATTGCCCGTCAAATCTCTAATGCGATTCAAAAGTGTCTGTAAAAGATGGCATGCTCTTCTTAAAACCCCTAGCTTTATTGCCTCGCATCTCAAGTATATTGATACTCCTAGTAGGCTGGTCAGTTGGAATGGTAACAATAAAGGTCTCATAGTTGAGCATGATGCCTTTCACGTATTCACAGAAAGTTCTTACGCGCAGAACTTCCAACCTGTGAATCTTAAGTTTGGGTTTGACCGGAAACCAGATTTAGTTTTGGGTCCCTGTGATGGAATATTTTGTCTATACTGGAGGGCAAATAGTAATTTTAGTTATGACTCTGGTGATTATCAAGTTGGAGGAGTTAATGTCGAGCGGCTACCAACTATTGCGCTATGGAACCCTGCAACTAGGGCATTTAGCATTCTCCCCATGTCCAAATTTGACTTCCCACCGTATAGGAGGGTGACTCATTGCATGGTTGGGTTTGGTTTTGATCTCGCTGCTAAAAGTATCAAGGTTGTTAAACTTTCACGTAGAAGCGAGGCCGGAAGTTTACAATCTAATTTCATTAATTGTGCTGAAGTTTACGACCTAAGTTCTGGTTGTTGGAGAGTTCTCCAATTGGATGATATGTTCCAAGAGGTATGTGTGGAGGATGAATTAATCGTCAGCATGTACAACAACAACGATGGTGTTTTTCATTGGTACACCGGAGGATGCTATTTTTCATCGCCCAGGTACCCTGACTGTTGTGCGGTAGTTCTATCGTTTGACATGAGTACAGAGTTGATCCATGTGACACAGCTGCCAGAGAAGTACAATGAGTTGTCATTGCTGAGTCGGTGGGAAAGTAGTAGCTTTGCATTGCTAGGAGACTCCCTTGCGTTAATTTGCTCTTTCGTTGTTACATGGTTCTCCGAGAGCTCTGTCTCTTATGAAAGCCACACAAGAGTTGAAGTATGGGTTATGAAGGACTTCGATTGCATGTTTGAGGCTGGGGAACCCTTGTCCTCGTATAGGTGGTGTCATGAATTAACTTTGGAACCGCCACTTCCCGGTTCCTGTGTCTCAACAGGTTTCTGGAATAAGAATGAGCTTCTAATTTGGAAAGACTTTGATCATTCTCATTATCCGGGGCTGAGATCCGCAAGATCCCCATTCTTGTACGACATTGTTACCAAACAGGCTAGGGATGTGGAGATTTCTGGTGAGCTGAATTTCATGTTCCGAGAGAGCCTTGTTTCAGTCAAAGGAGGATGTGGGAATGAGTGATTACATTCCGTACTTATTTATGAATGTATGAAATCGGCTTTCTTTGGTGTTCTTTCGTCTGCCAAAGCAAGATTGTGGCTGGAATGCTCATTATGTACTCTAAATTGTTTCAACACTTGTAAATATTTGGTATTAGGTGTGTAAGTTGTTAAGATGATGTTTCAAGTTGAATACTACAGTATTTAACTAGATTTAATTGGTTGTAATATTCTTACTCCCTCCGTTCTCTTTTTAAGTGCAGGTGCAGTAAATCCAAATTAGTATTAAAAAGACATCATTATCAAGCAATACACATAAACTTTACCTTTACTTGTGGATCAAAAGAAAAAGCCGACCAAAAAAAAAAAAAAAAGCCCTTTTACTTCCACTTTCTCAAATTATCCTCCACTTCTATCCATTAACACTTTACCCATTAAATTTTCAAAAGAGCAAAATAATAATTGTATAAACTTTTTCTCCTTTTCAAAACAAACACTTATGAATATGAAAAAGTGACGGAGGGAGTAGTATATTCGGATACCCAAGATTAAAGGCGGACTTACAATGGGGCAAGTGGGGTCCACAAAACCAATGTACTTTTTGTTAATTATGGGATTAAGACCATAAATCGAGATTACACTCTTTCTGCTCCCTCTTAAATTGAACTCGGGGTGAGTCTTGTCCCTTCAGGACAACATGGGTGCTTGCCGATCGCGGCCGTCCGTGGTCGGCTATAGAATGCTTAGATCACATCTTACCCAAACAAATCTGAACCATCCGTTGCAGATCTGTTTGGCAGCGAATGGTTTAGATTTGTTTGGGCAACATGTGATCTGAGCCAACCACGAACGGCCATGATTAACCAACCTAGCACCCATGATGTCCTTGAAGGGACAGCACCGTCCCCCATTCCTCCGGTCACCATCCTCCCACTCTCAAAACCTTCTCCACGTTTATACATGGCCACCACCTAATTCCCCACCATTTGGCATCAAAAGTACCATAAAAATACCACTACGGTTTTGATTAAAGTAATTAATCTCGACCCATAATATAGCGAAAGAAAATGGGGTACTGTACTTCATATTCTGCTCCACTCATATTACCGCCCAATATTGTGTTCCGACCCATCTTGGCCAATTTCTGGATACCAAGCAATACAATTTCTTCTTCCTTTTTTTTTTTAAACTTTAATTTCAAGAGAAGTGCTTTTAAAATTACAGTCTATGTCAACCCTATGGTTTTTATTTTTATTTTTATATGAAGTATTAAAATGGTTGCATTTTGGATATGACGATATGTATTTGGTCTATGCAAAGTCATGGTGATTTATTTTTTATGTCAATTTTGGTGCATATTTTTGGAGAATTATACTGTAGTTTATTGCGATCGATCAATCGAGAACTATACTCCAGCACTGGAACGTACAATTCCATTAAAAAAATGATTTATATCGTTGGTTTTGATCACCCAATTCACCCTCTTGCATTAAAATAAGTTATGGGAACCAAATGCTCTTTACATGCCCACATGCACGAGAGTGATGCCACTTAAAAATCAATTTCTTCTTCAAATCATTATTGAATTAGCAATTACGCTGAGTATGCCACATCTCTCTCCAACTGGATCAACTGCATCATTATGGATTTCCATGTCTTCATTATCTGTCACTACGTAAAATCATCATCATCATCATCATCATTGTCGTCGTCATCACCGTATTATCAAAATCCCACCTACAAAGTGCCTGTATTTTCCTACAAAGGCACAAGTATTTTCCTAAGAAAAATAAATGAAATGGACGACGACCATGATACCGAGCAATTCTAAAATCATTATCAGGCCGCAGGGATTGCAAATCGAGACATCATGGCAAGGCAAATATTGCGAGAGCTTCCAACACTTAATAATTATTATTTTTTTGAAAGAAGAGAACTTTGTTAATCTCCGAGAGGACAAAGATTAAAAGGGAAGTAGCAACAATGGCATCCTAACTTGGGGAACAACCTCCCACAAGAAGATCAAAGCTGCTACAGACTTTGGAAAGAAGATTGGCAAGAAGCCAACCAAGAGAACAAAACAAAAAACTTGTTGGAAAAAAGGTTTGCTTTTGTGATAAAACCAAAAATATGAATGCAAAACTTGAACATTGATGAAATGAAATGATGATCAAGGCGAGTGTATAACACTCTGTACTTTAGACAGATTTGCCCCCGCTACGGTGCTTACAGTCTACTCGGACGTCTATCTCCCAGCACTACTTGATTGAACTCCCCACAGAAGCATCACTACAATCGATGGGTTTGTTGAACCAGACTTGTGTTTGTACTCTCTCCAAATAAAAAGACTCCGACTCAATGAAAAGTTTAGAAAAATCAACTCTCGAATGTATGAATGATGCCATATATATAGGCTATCTAATGACTCTACGAATAGTCACCAAGAAGAAAAGACACATCTGTTCACGAAAGAACCCGTCCGTCGACAGCGAATAGGTGTCACTGAAAAGATACAACTCTAAATTAATTCAATTTATATCCACACTTAAAATAAATATTATATTCAAAATATTTTTTCCAACAATCCCCCACATGAATGAAATTGACTCGATTACCAGTGCAAAAACAATGTAACTATCAGAGACAGTACATGTGGAAATTTCCTGCATGGGGTTGGGTAGCTTTTGGTTTTGAACCTCGCCTTGTGAATAACTATCGAACTTATTGGCTAATCAATGAACGCAATGTCTTGAACTGTTCAACTGTTTGTGTAAGCCAAGACAATAGTCAACATGTACACAGGATCTTTCCAAACACAGTTGGTGTTGGTTCTTACGGTTGTGCTCATTTTGGCCCTTGGACACGCGATTGGTTTTAGAGAGTTTTTTTTTAAAGAATGCAACCTTAAAATTCTCATAGAAGCGGCCCACTTTACACTCACATAGGTGATCTTTTATTAAAAGTATCCTACTATACCCCATTTAGATTTATCAAGATATAAGAATCATTAAAAGTTAAAACTTAACCTAAATCGCTACAAGTATCACTGTTTCACCATAGGAATGAGTTGGAGAGATATATATCCTCAATGATACTCCTAAGTCTCATATAACTCGGTTGTCCCGTTGAACCTAGATCTTGGGATCTCCAGTCAAGTAGGTTAGGTTGCCGTTGTGGAGACTTTTAATTGGTAAGCTTTAAACCCATTCCCCTTTATGATAATTTGTTCTCTGGTCAAAACCATTTATTAACGGATCCATATTTCATTATTGACCTTCAATTGTGCTAATTTCAATTGAGAATAAATTGTTGTATGGTATTATGTCTGCAATGATCACGTTAGGACTTATCATACTATCTCATGCCTTTCAAACTTTGAGTGTCAAACTTATGAATACCAATTAAAGACTAATCTGTAATTTTTTTGGCACAGAATTAAGTTACTTATATGAGTAATTTTCAAAAAGGCTACGTATGAGTTACTTGCAAAAATCGAGTTATTTGAAAAAAGCACCACTACCCCCACAATTATGTGATAATCTAGAATATTCACGTAATCACCTATAATTTGACATGATTGTTTTATGTCTGGACAGGTATCAATGTCACAACTATTAACTCATACATGTATTTTACTCAAACATACTTGTGACCACCAAAAAATAAAAATTTCACCACATTTATTTCGTTAACTCGTTCTTTAGCGAAAATAAACGTTTACTAGTGCATGTCTACAATATTGAGACTTACCGTTCTTCGTGGCTTTCCATGTCTTACTAACTACCGATGGCTATCGTATTATAAATCCTGTCACAGAAGCTAACCATATTGGAACATCCTCTAAGGGTTGGCTTAGCCACTCCACTTAGTAGCTTTTGTCTAACGCAATGAGTTGATTAGACTTCATTGTAGACCATGCTATACACGTGAGGATTTCCAAATCATTGTTGCACTCCAATTGTAAAATCAAATCCACCCTTGGATTCTAAAACTTTAAATTCCATATTCATATCACAATATTTTGTTCTTCAAGTATAGTTGGACATCTCTAATGGTGCAACAAACAGTTTTAACTATGTGGAAACTATACATATTGCTTTCCCCACAATTCTGAAATCAATTCAGAATTCGTCAATGTAATTTCCACAGTTTATGATAGGACGTGAACAAATGTCAAAACTGTCTCTTCATCTCTTATGCTTCAAGAGACATCAACTAGAACAACCCTCACATCGAGTACCTCACCCAAGATTGAGTATCTCTATACTCATATTTTCACGATTGTATGCTAAATGCAACATGCATTCTATGTATCCTTTCAAATATTTGGATACCAAACTTTAGCAAGTCAAGTTAATTACATAATTACTTTAGTAA
The DNA here is from genome assembly GCA_022606695.1 of Vaccinium macrocarpon. Taxonomy (NCBI): domain Eukaryota; kingdom Viridiplantae; phylum Streptophyta; class Magnoliopsida; order Ericales; family Ericaceae; genus Vaccinium; species Vaccinium macrocarpon. Next base: position 9,781,900 of record CM040175.1, on the reverse strand, counting down.
TTTATCCGTAGGGCTATAGTTGTTCAAATAACTACTAAATACTCAAGATATTAGGTGGCAATATTATTTAATATCTTTGCATTGGTATATGCCATAATTTTCACACTCGATATTGTGGACAGCCCACGGAGATCATGCTGCATCGCTCAGATAAAAGATTGTGATTTGTTAGAGTCGCCACCCAGATTTGAGGTCCGAATCCGAGAAACCGGTAAAAATATGACTCGTTTGCCTATTTGAAAAAGATTTTACTGATCAAAACGAAACCAGAAATTTCTCAAATTCGGGGGTTTGGTTACGAGAAGGGAAGGTTTTTACGGCACCCCACTCGCCTGGTCCATGAACCGGTCTCTACTCAACATTTTATAGGATTTTGGAAATATTTAAAATTTCATTCTACACACAAAAACGGAGATTGGGGATGAGAATCACGTAAACAATAAAGAGATACAAAAATGCAAGTTTAATGTGGATACTTGTGCACATGAATTACATGAAAATGACAATGACAAGGGATTATTATAATGAATATTTACAGAAGTGAAAAAGAACAAAAATGAACAAATAACTCAAGAAATCAATGATTTGAAGCTTAACAAATTAATTTATAACCTGGATTCCAAAATAGGAGTTGAGCGCTCAAAGATGAGGGCTTGAGCGCTCAAACCCTCCAAACCAGTTTGAGCGCTCAAATCTTATAGATTGAGCGCTCAAACCAGTTTCTGGCTTCTAAGATTTCAAGCCTCTACATCACTTTTTCATTCATTCTTTGCAAGGTCAACTACTCATAAGCCCTTTTAATGAAGAAACAAATTAAGAAAATAAGGCTTTGATCCTCCAAAGAATGATACAAAAGGGAAAACCATCACGATTCAAAAAAATTAAGCGCCGTCAGTGTAAATATAACAATATACCCACATCAAAAATCAAATAAATAATGATCCATCATGATCCATTATCGAAACAACCGAGAATTGACAAACTGCTCAAGAACAGCTTGAGCACTCAAAGAGATGATATTGCGCCCTCAAGCCATCGTATGGCCTTCTGATTTTTTACAGTAAAACAAATTCTGGATGATTCTCAGGGTCAAAATAAAAGTTTATGAAACCATATAGCTACTGTTTTGCACTTGGATACGACATTTTCAAAGGTTTTGAGACTTGATTACCATAAAATAGTTAATTTGGGCTCATGCAAGTGATTTTGAAATAAAAATAGAAACTTTTTTGAGAGTGAGATGAGACCAAATAACTATTAAAAGCAATCAAACCAAGAAAATGCTCAAAATTCAGCAAAATAGGAAACTGCCCAGAATTGAGTTTGAGCGCTCAAGGCTAAAGGCTTGAGTGCTCAACCCCTATTACAACTGCAGATTTTTACAGTGATTTTAAGCAACTTTCAGACCTTTGTGAGTTCAATGCAAGTATAAACAACTTGATTGAGCTCACTGGTTTTCCTCAGATGGACCAAAATAGTGTATACCACTTGCTTAACTACCTTTCCACTTGATTGAAGACTTGAACCTGATTGTTGGTTTAGGGATGGACGATTGTGGTTATTTTTGGTTAGTATCTGGATGGATGGTGTAATGTATCAGGTTAATTGATGATCAAATACTCAATTTTGTACTTGGCAGATGGTTTTGTAAGTGGTTTTGATGGAAGATGAGTGGTTTTGTAGAGAGAGAGAGAAGGCACGATTGCTGGATGAATTATGAACTAGAGTATCAGAAAAAATATCCCCCACCATCAGGGGGGATGGTTGATATATATAGAGTGAGTGGAGGGAAAGAGAGGAGAGAGAGGTAGTGGGTTTGTATCCTAGGTGTAGTTTAGGACAATTTAGGGGGTATTATACGTGTAAAATACGTATAGAAGTGGTTAGACGCTCCCCCCTTGCATGAGATCTCATGATGAGATACTCTGCAGATTCCTGACTGGTTCAGAGTTGAGCGCTCAAAGCCATGGGCTTGAGCGCTCAAGGTGCCCCGCAGGGGTTTGAGCGCTCAATGCCTCAAGTTTGAGTGCTCAAGGCTCTTGGCGGTAAATTGCTGGTTTGACTTAGTTCAACAATGCTTGGGTTGGTTTAAGTTATTTGGTGATGTTTGGTTGATTTTGATCAAGTTCAAGTCATTTTCACAAGTTTCAGATAGTTATGATTGGTCCGTTTCATCATTGGGAATACTCGAGTGTATCTTGGGTTCAAAATCGGGGTGTCTACAGATATCAAGCCATACAATATGACTAACCTATTTGCGTATTCAAGTATATTGGAATTTGATAAAAATGTACCAAACTTTTATGCTAAAAGCAATATGTGAAATATACTCGGTCAAACCATGTATATGTCAATTCCAAACAAAAGGGACCAACCATACCATTCCCACATGTATTGATCATCCAAGTTGTATCCCACATACCAATCATATTGGTTTTTGTATCGGCATTTTGACTGTTCCAATAAATAGATACTGAATTTTTTCCTTCCCTTTACGGAAAATAAAATCATCGGTGGTACTAGTAATATTGATCTCTTTACACGCGGGAGCATGAAGCACGACATTTCTAAACAAGAATATTCCTCATGAACAATGAATTGTTAGACCACTAACAATTAAATCAACTAACTGAAATCATAAATTTTAATATTATTTACCATTGCTAATTTCTCTTGACGTAAATTCAATAGTCACTCCAATTGATTAAAACTCAAGAGTCACACATCTTTGTCTAAACTCATTTGTCACACCCTATAGTTTAAACTCATCTATTATATCCCTTAACAATCACATCCCTTGTATTCTCAAGGGTCACCCCTCTTAGTTACATCTTGTGATATAACTGTAATAGTCACACCTCTACAAATACAATTTAGAGAGAATCACACCAATTCAATCCCTTTTTGAATGAATACATAAAATTTTCTTTTCCATTTCTAGCAAAAATTTGGCCACTAACTTCAAATTGAAAATTGCGATCTAAATGGTGTAGATTCCCGTTTGGGAATTACCCATGCTACTAAACAGTGCGGAATCTCTCTTATCCAAAACTATTTGACAGATGTCAAGACATCTTGGCAACAAATATGACCAACAATTTGGGGAGAAAAAAAAATCTAAATCATAGAGCAACATGTGACTATTCGGAAAGAAATAGTGACAGTTCAAAAAGAACCCACCAAAACAATATGATTGTTTGTGGCTAAAAAGATGCCATTGGAATGAACACATCATTCCCATAAAAAGCACCTGTTAATCAATTAACCGACACACGCAATTGGTTTGCTCCTTAATTGTTAGAAACATGCACTTGATTTTTGAATTCAGAAAATACAAACCTTTTGTCTTTCAATTTTGGCCATTTATATTTCTCATAATCCAAACAAATGTGGGACCAAAATTCCTTCCAAATTTCAACCAAAATTCACGTGAGCATTTTCTGAGTCAACTTCTCCTTCAATACTTATTGATTTGAAACCAAAAACCTTCCAAACTACTTTTAAAACCCTGTTGTAAAATATTTGAAAGGAAAAATGCACTATTATTGAAACTGTTATACCAGTTAGCACACTCGAGCCAAAGTAAAAAATCACACCCGTTAACAACAATTGCTAATCAATGGAGTAACCTAGAGATCAAAAAAAAAATGGAGTAACCCGGCCCTCCACGATACATGTCGCAAGTCCATATTCACATTTAAGGACAAAAGCCATTCATACACATGTTGAAGAACTTGTTTGGGAAATAAATAAATAAATGAGTCTAGGCACAACTACCAAACAATAGAGGCACAATTACAAGAAACACTAACACATAAAACATGGACATGTGCATGCATGCAATTCAATCATAGAGTTTCCACGATTATCCCCACATTCACATACCGATTACGATCAATTTGTATATCACAAGGAGCGGGGGAAAAAAAATTGACAGCCGTCTCAATTAACGTATGCACCAATGATAAATGAAAGCATGAGGGATTGAAACCCCAATACATGTAATATGCATATGCCTCTTGCTTAACAAGGAACAGAGACGTGGCTTGCGGTTTTAAAAGCACAAAGCAGTCTTTCATAATTCAATGTCTAGTATTAAAGACAATATAGGCCATTAAGTCTTTCATTAGGTGAAAATTATTATTAGCACTATTCAGGTGATCCTCTTTTTACTCTCTTTAGTGGTCTAGACTAACTTTATTTTGCAAGCCTTGGCATTTAAACTTAACAGGAACATATATGAAGCCAATGGATGACGTGTAAATTTCACGTTACATGATCTCTTTTAAATATTTGAAGCACTTGTACTGTCACACATTTGATACTTTGGGTAAGGTTATGAGATATGTATTTTGCAATTTTACGCAGACAATACCTTATGAAAATGTAACGTCAACTAGAGGTGTCAAACGTGCGTGCCGTGCCATTCAACTTCCGTGCCAACCGTGCTTCGTGCCGTGTCGTGCCGTGCCGTGCCTATTTACTTCATCGTGCCATGGCATGCCGTGCCAACCGTGCTACGTGCCGTGCCCATTTACTTCATTGCGCCATGGCGTGCTACGTGTCGTGTCGTGTCGTGCCCGAGTAGTTAATTGTGCCGTGTCTGCCGTGCCATTGACTTACTCGTGTTGTGCCGTACTGTTCCTTTTTATTTTATTTTATCGTGCCGTGCCTTTTTGTCGTGCCGTGCTGTGCCTTTTTGTTGTGTCGTGTCGTGCCTTAGTCGTGTTATGCCGTAAGGTTTTTTAGTTGTGCCGTAAGTTTTTTTAGTTGTGTCATGCCGACGCCATGCCTTCTTATCATGTTACTAGGGATTGTTCGTGCCTAAAGGCACGGCGGGACATAATTTTACCTCAACTTAATAAATTGTCATTTTGATATTTACTACTATTTATCACATTAAATAACTCAGTACTATTGTGCAACTTAAGAATAAACTTTTGACCATGCCCAACAATAAACTCGACTTAAAACACAAAATCTATTAAATCGACTAAGCCTTAAAAGTTAAAAATAGAAGAGTAACCAGCTCTAGGAAGCCAACCAAAGAGACGTTGATTCTTGAAAAAATGAACTGCACTAAGCTAATGGGCCAATGGCCTTTTTAAACCCCTTACACGTTGCATACACTTAAAGACTTCAACCCATCCAATCAAAAGAAAGGGAAAAAATAAACAAAATGAAGGCATCAAACAAAAAAAAAATATTAAGATGTTTGTTTGAAATTTGAATACCGGCACTCCAAGAGGGTGGAAAAATTCAATGATGTTTGATGGAATTAAATTCATAGCCCTTTAGAAAAAGGATAGAGAATCTCGACGAATACAATATCAAGTAACCCAAAAGTCCACCACACGGACTGATACGCAAGTTAATGAACTACAAACAGGGAAGCATAACAAAATTACAATGACAAAACATTAGAGTCTCTTTGAAATAGCTACTGGGACGTGGGACCTAATATGTGATCTTGATCAAGCATCGATTTGATATGACAACAGCATCAACAAGGGACAGCAGCGAGCAGCAACTAGGGACAGCAGCGAGCATAAACCCAGAATTGGGAGTCCTGAACTTGAATACGGCTGATATACTGACAATGAAAAGATGCTCTAAAGCACCATCACTTGATTGAGTCAACTGAAGCAACCCATATTGCATGAGATGATGTGATTGAGCATCTTGAAAACAACAGCAAATCTGGGTTCCAACACTAGCAGTAAGCCTCTGGTTGTTGAGACACTAAACGGGAGGATGCCCACACCCAAAGGGGATCACACATGCCAAGGGACAACCCCCCAAGGCTAGGTCAAACACACCTGAGATCAACCAAATCAAAATAACAAATCTAAAAGGAAATCTGAGAAAAATTGGGCAGCATTTCGGCTGTAAATTGACAAGCCCAGAATACAAGTGTCTGTCCATACATTAAACAACAATATAGTAGTCCAAACTCAATGAAACAACGATAGTGTAGTAGTGTAAATCAACACAATGTAGCAGTGAACAACAACTACCAATAACAGCGATTAACTTTTGGACAGCAGCTGGGCAGCAATTAACACATGCCCGTGACACTAGCAGCAACGGTAAGATTGTCGTGACACTAACAACAACAATTAACACATGTCTAGAACTTGGCAACGATACAAGACCAATATGATACGTTATGGCAGTGCACTACACAGTATAGCACTACACTGGTGCACGGCAGTGCTTAATCATGATGCACAGATAGCAGATGGCAGTGCACTCCTTGATTAGGAACACAACGTTAAAAGGAGAAATAACATTTGTTGAAATGTCCCTTGTTTGAAAAACTAATGCAGAACTTGGAGTCATGGATTTCAAATAACTGGATTTGGACTCTTCAGCAACTATAACTTCTAACTCAAGTTTGTTTTTCAGTTCTACGTCTCATGCATGTATTTGAGAGCTTTAGAGTTTAGATTCATACGTCTGAAACATTAAGATTTAGCATGTTAAGGAATAATCCAATTATGATTTTGCATATAAAATATCAGCAATGCTCTCCAGAAATAAAACAAAAATAATGAGAAAAAGTAGCAATATTGTCATAGCTAGTAAATAATGATCACGTTTCAGCTAGTAAATGTTTTCATTAGCAGACAAAAAAAGAAGATCACTAGATTGGTGGCTCTTTCTACTGTATGTTGGTGACATTCACTTTTCATTTTAACAGAATCTCGCGCTACTCACAGAACACAGATTCACCAAGTGCACCAGCTGCGCACACACACACACACACACACATAGACAACTACCATTGTCACCCTCTTTGAGCCACTTATCCATCAATACAAATCAGAGATCACAAAATTCATGTTCAGAGTTGCGAAAACAAGACTCAGAAAAAACATCATTGCCAAATTATCCCTCAAATGTATTTATTTCTACAAAGATACAAGCTCAGTTAACATCATTGCCAAATTATCACAGCAGTCACAAGTTTAACACTTCATGCAAACCTATAGCAAAATTCAAGTTCATAGTTGCGAAAACAAGGCTCAGTTTAATATCATTGCCAAATTATCCCACAGATTCACCAAATTACTGGCAGAGGTACCAGCAGATTGAATAAGAATGAGCTCAAAACAGGAATCACATAGGCCTACAATAATATTAATATAGGCCTACATAAGACAATCATTTAGAATCACATAGGCAGATAGGCCTACATAAGTTTCATATGAACGCACACAAAATTCCATCACAAAAAATGCAGTGAGCACAATCATTTAAATACAGTAGCTTTGCCCAAGCATGGCAGTCCATATAACAAACAATAAATTCATGGCAAGGTTTAAAGACTAAAACAAACACATCAACAAGACATAAGAGTACCAAGGAATGCCTCCTTCCAAGGAGACAAATAACAAAACCTGGTTCCAAAATAATACCAAGGAATGCCTCCTTCCAAAGAGACAAATAACAAATAATGATAGTCACAAGGTGCAATTGGAGTGATTATGCCCAAATGAGCTTTTAGAGCAAAATCCTTTCATAAGTCTAAGTCCTCTGGCCAAATGTTACCAAGGCCTCAGTAGTCCATCATAGGTATATTATCAAAATGGCTCAGCAAGCATCATTGCCAAAAGGCTCATAATTGATAATTGGCTCAGGTATGTTTCATCATAGCCAAAAACTGAAATGGATGCAACATTAAGTTGTCATTTAAGATCCTCGTAAGTTGCAAATCACAATTCAGCTAATTCTGTAAGTTTTAAAATCATGATAATGGGTTGTGTCTATGGCTTATTCATTTCAGACTAAAATAAGACACACACACACATACACACACACATACCCCACAAGAACAACAACTGAAGTGGGGGCAACATCATGTTGCCATAAGTTGTCACACCCACACACAGTCACACACACAGCCACACATACACACACAACTGAAGTGGGGGCAACATCACGTCGCCATAAGTTGCCAACCCACTTCAGTCCAACTACTAAAATGAATAAGCCACAGACACATAACCCAACATAATAAATGAATAATAGGTACAAAACAAATGGCATCAATCACTATCTATATCGGAGTCTGCATAATAACCTCTGAATTTTTCTTTAGCTGAGTGTTTTTCAATTCCAAGGCGTGCGTCCTCCCAATCTTTCAAGCACATGAGACAATCCAAAATGTTTAGAGCTAGTCAGCTCATCTTCTCATCCAACACTCTTTTACCTGCACTAAAAGTAGATTCCGATGCCACTGAAGACACAGGAGCTGTTAGTAGATCACGTGCCATGATTGAAAGAATGAGATAAGTTGTTTCATTTTTTTTTCCACCATGCTAAGATATCAAAATTTATCAAGTCATTTGCACTAATGGATTCTAGATCCAAATATTTAAGAAGTTCATTGCGTGAAGTTATAGTGCTACTTCCTAATCCTAAAGTTGAAGAAAACAAAGACCAAGATGCATCATTACATGTAGAAGATGAGGTCAAAGAGGCAGCAGTAAGTGAAGTAATTGCACCAAACTTAGATTCATATCTAGCATACCTGACATTCAATAAATCAAGCACAACATCAGCAGAAGGTAAAGTAGTAATATATAAATTCGTACCAATCTCTCTTAAGAGCACTGAAACACTCACTACCTTAATCCTAGGGTCCATTACCGCAGCTAACATAAATAGTGGTGGCATTTCCTCGAAATATTTTATAAATTTTTCTTCCATATCCACACAAGCATTTACAAAATTTGGGCATGCCCTATAATTACGAAAAGTGAGACTAATATTGTAGATATGATTAAGCACAACACAAGAAGAAGGATAACGAACAGCAAAACAAGCTAATGTAGCAACATAAAACACTTTCAAAAATTTCATGAACTCAAAACCAATTTTTTCCAATCAGATGGAGATAAAGAATCACCACGATACCTCTGGTTAAAAAAAGCAGATATCACATCACTATATTTCCTACAAGACTTTAACATAAGGTAGGTCGAATTCCAACGAGTCACAATATCAGAGTTCATTTGTTTTGGTTTCACATTGTAACATGTAACACACAATTTATCAAATTCTTGTTGCCTAGATGAGGAAGTACCAATAAAAAGAACAGCAGATCTAATTTTTGAAATTTGTGGTGCTATATGTTTCAAACCATTTTGCACAACCAAGTTAATGACATGGCACACACATCGAACATGTAATAATTCACCAAAATAAGCAGGAGTCAAGTTTCTTTTAAACAATGGTAATGAAGCAGTATTAGCACTTGCATTGTCAAAAGTAATGCTAAAAATTTTATCAACAAGTTCATAATCCCTAAACACGCTCATAATACTTTCAAAAATCTGATCAGCATCATGAGGAAACTCCACTAAATGGAAAGCAATAATTTTTTTTCGCAAAGTCCAAATGGAGTCTATATAATGAGCAGTGACACACATATAACCACAATTATTTATACCAGACCACATATCAGAAGTAAAACCTATCGCACCAAGTTTGGCAAGTTCACAAATCAAATCTTTTTTAACTTCATTATATGCTTTCATTGTATCACTACGGGTTGTATTTCTAGAAACTTTAGCAAATTCAGGATTCACACAATTTTGCATAAAATATTCAAATCTAATAACATCACCAAAAGTAAATGGTTGTTCAGCTACAGCTACGTAACGGGCTAGTCCATCTCTCATTTTTTTCTGTCGTATAAACAAAATCTTTCAAACTACTCGCAGATTCACCACTCACTATTTTATCTGAGTGTTTACTTCTAATATGCCTACCATGATGCCCTGTTCCAGTATCACTAACGCAAGTATAATGCATGCCACAATAATTACATACAACCCTAACTCCTATGTCAATACCATTTTCATCTTTAAAGTGCTCAACTATAGAGAAATGTTTCCATATCCATGACGCGCGTTTCCTCTTTGAACCAGTAGTTGAATTAGTAGGAGTTGAATCTGCTGGAGTAGAATTGGAAGGCCCTGTTCTAGTGTGAACAATGTTTGAAGCAACTTCGCCTACACTTACAGACTCCAAACCCCATCCCTCTGGTGCAACAACAGGGTCTACACCATGTTCATCATCAAAAAAATCAAAATTACCAACATCCATCTACATAAAAAAAGAAGTAAAAAATGAGTGGTGAATGAGTAAATAAGTGGTGAATGACTGATCAAAGTACAGAAACCCAAAACACTTACCAATGATTAAATGAAATTACGAAACCCAAAATACAGAAATCAAACCCTAGATTTTAGAGTCCAGACAAATCAAACCCTAGTTGTGACTTTTGAGTCATGACTGGACTGTGGTTGTGAGCGGTGGTGGTCCGGTGATTAGAGTAGAGAGAGTGTGTATCGTGACTCGTGACTCGGTGGAGATCGATGACTGTAGATCATGACTCAGTGATTTTGGATGATGGAGATCGATGACTGTGTATTGTGACTGTGGTGGAGATCGCAACTCGGTGACTGTGGTGAATCACCACGGGATCGATGACTGTGGATCGTGAGTAGTGTCCGATGATGGTGGAGATTGATGGTCTGTGGATCGTGACTGTGGATGGTGGAGATCGATGTCTGATGATGGTGGCTCCGTGGCTGAGAGCTTGAGATTAGTGAGTCTAATGAGATGAGATCGATGTGTGAGAGAGAGAGAGAGAGACGATTAGGGTTTGACAGAAAAGTGGCTGCCAATCCCTTATAATGGTATATTTATACTAGGGCTAGCTAGGCTACCGGTACAAAAGATCTAATGAACAAAAAATGACTTTTGGGGGCCACTTTTTGGTCTCACTCGAATAATCTGAATCGTTAAATAATTACAAAATGATGTTATGTACGGCCATGAAAAAAATCAAGTCAATTGGATCTGCGTAACTAGTCTATCCAAACAACCAAGTATTGAAATCAATTGAATATTTGTAACGTGGATCGACGAGTTACGGATATCCAATTGACCTAATTTTTGGCAAAGCCGTATGAAACATTATTTTGAAATCATTTAACGGTTCGGATTATTCACGTGAGACCAAAAAGTGGGCCTTAGCCATTGTACGACATGAACGGTGAACATCATCGTAATTGTGTTGCAATGGAGGGCCTTTCAAATCCGATCGTCGAAAAAATTGGCGAGAGTCATTGAAACATCAACACAAAAAAAAAATGAACGGTGTGGATTGTCATAATTGTGTTGCGATTGTGTGGCTATCATACATTATACCATAACACAGTAGCTTGGTTCAAAACCAAGTAAGTTTGATGTCTAGAATTGCAAGGTAGGTGTAGACTCGTTTTTCCGAATGTTTGATCTGAACTGTTGCAATTTAATATCTTGTCAATTCTATCATTCTCCCCAAAATCGATGGTCATACGATATTGGTACTAACACGATCGAAACACATTCAGTGTTTCTAATGGAATTTTAGTACTATAATGCACCACTTCAAGGCCACCTAATCAATTTTTTTAAAATGTGAACCGTTAGATGTGTTTAAAGCATGTTTTTAAAGTCCTATGCAAAGATTTGGCAAAAAAAAAAAAAACCCAAAAGGGCTTGATCGGGCCAGGTTTTCGTATAGTAGTTTTACGAAAACCTACTCCGATTAACAACTTCCGGGTATGATTTTTTGCAAAATCCTTGCATAGGATGCTAAAAACACGTTTTAAACACCTCTAACGATTCCGATCGTTGAAATTTGGTTCGGAAAGTGGATGCCCATTATTGTGTTCATGTGAGAGTGAGACAGTGAAGCTATGAAAAGAATCAAATTTAATTTGTATAATTTTCTATAACCGAATTTAATAAAAATAATTCTATAATTTATGTAATTTCTATAATTTAACATCTAATAATTTCTATAATATAATTTAATAAAAGAATCTAATTCCCATAATTTGAATTTCTATCATTTTTTTATAAAAATATTTGTTTTTCTCTTTTTGTCCATCTCTCTCTCTCTCTCTCCCTATTTTTTTTAATTTGTAATTTTTTATTTTTTTGTTCATGACTTAGTGACTTACTTACAAGTTGCAAAACATTAATATATATTTTTTTTTTACAAAAAGAAAATTTTTTTCCAAAATGTTTAGTACATAAAAGGAAATGTATCAATTATCAAACATGTAAAAAAATATTTTACAAGTTTTTTTTTCCACTCTCTCTCTCTCTCTCTCTCTCTCTCTATATATATATATATATATATATATATATATATATATATATATATATATATATATCTCTTTTTCTCTCGCTCTCTCTCTACAAAAAATTATTATTATTTTAAATTTTTTTTATTTTGTTTGTTCACGACTTAGTGACTTACTTACAACTTACAAGTTGCAAAACAATATTTATTTATTTTTTTTTTTACAAACAATTTTTTTTTTATTTTCAAAATCTTTATTAGATAAAAGGTAATGTATCAATTATTAAACATGTCAAAAAATATTTTAAAAGCTTATTTTATTTTTGTGTCCAAACTCTCTCTCTCAAAATTAAAATATAAAATAAAATAAATCAATAATTTTTTTGTAAGTTCTTTTTCCCTCTTGTTTATTTTTTCGTTCATGACTTAATTTTTTTAAAACTTTATATAAATATATAATTCATTAACACAAGTTACACAACCAAAATATAATTCTTTTTTTATTTTTGTGATTATCAAAGAATACATACAAATAAATTATTTAACATTTTTTTTTGCCATGTGCCGTGCTCGTGCCAAGCCGCCGTGTCGTACCGTGTCGGGCCAACTTCCGTGCTCCGTGCTCGTGCCGTGCCGTGCTAGGCCAACTTCCGTGTTCGTGCCGTGCCGTGCCATGTGCTTACTACTTGGCGGCCGCGTCGTGGTGCCGATTCGCGTGCTCGTGCGTGCCGCGCGCGTCGTGCCACGTTGACTTCTTATCGTGCCTTTGTCGTGCCGGTAGAAGACCGTGTCGTGCCATGCCACATGCCACCTTAGCCCATGCCGCGTGCCCGCGTCGCGTCTTTGTATGCCGACTTATACCGCGGTCGATTCGCGGCCGCGTGCGGGTTTTTACCGTGCCTTTGACATGCCGTGCCGACTCGACGGCCGACGTGCGTCTTGCGGTAACCCGTTTGACACCCCTAACGTCAACTATGGATGAAAATCTTAAATTTTTTATCGACAACTTGTAAACAGCCATATAACTTAGATTACAAAAGCAACGTATCGTACTTAGGAATATGAGTGTTTGGGTATCTCTACTACACAACATTGCAGGGGTCTCTCTTTCCGTTAGAAACACCTGCTCTTTTTACGTGGTAACGTTTTACCCCTATCCTTTAATAGGTGAATTTAGTGAGTCCAACAGTTAGCCACATACACACATTTGACACCGTGTACTTTAGTTGATGTAACATGGGTTCAAATAGAGTAACACGAGTACTACTACAGAATATGATGTTGACGATGACTCAACGGGTAAGAAAATTACACAAATCCATAAAGCCATGTGAAATTGCAACTTTTCGAGTATTGGTTTATAATTTTGGAAGATGAAATGCACCAATAATATGGAAAACAGAGAAAAGTCGTATTCAACACTGGTCGTACGTAGACATTTGCCATGGAGAGTTGCACCCATATGGTACTATTCACAGCCATCAACGGCTTTGCATTTGTTCATTTTGTTTATCCATAACCAGAGTGAAACATGTTTTCTTGAGTTTCCTCAGGCTAGAGATGTTCAGCAGTGATATACAGGATGAAGTAGAAAATAAAGATGAAGGAAACATTTCGAAGTGCTCGCAAAAACTGACAAAATTTAGTGTTGGACTTGTTGACAATTCATTAGATCAATAGTTTTCAAATGTAAATGAGGAACCCAATTGGCATGACTGAATAACTATTGAATTTTTTTTTCCTGAGCACAACAGCCCACAAAAAGTTAAATCTAGAGATAGATGTGAATCTTTAATCATGCAATTCGTAGTTTCACCCTCAGTGTCAATCTGATGTCCCAGTGACAACAATTTTCCAAACATGAGACGTATCAAGCATATTAAAACACCACTTGCAAATTGAAAACATGTAAAGAACAAGAAAAACAAGGGTACTAAGCGAAGAAGAAACCCAAATACGTAAATTTAGATACTCTTTCTTGGAAATCAGGAGAAGTTACAAACTCAAATGAAGTGACAAGAACATAGTACCAAACTTATTACCAAATACATGGCCTTCGATGTTGCTCTTCATTCGCAATCCACCTAAAACCGACTGCAAAGCTCATAAAACTTTAACTTCGAAAAACTTCTGGCAATGAACCTCAACTCGAACTATCTCTATTGGCATGCGAATGATGCAGTGATAGTGTCGTACCATACCAAAAATAAGTTACTAAAAACTAAAAGTTAACCCATCTAAGTTGGCTATGTTAGAGTATTGTCTCCACAGGGACAAATTGGCTCAATTACCATAGCTTTGATTGATTTCTAATACAATTCGAGGGAAAGAAAGTTGATTGGATTGATTTTTAGAAACTAAAGAGATTTATGGACAAGAAAATGTTGTCATATTTAAGATAAAGTCTTCGCGTATAACATTGGGCATAGCACAAGGTTCTCATCTGTTGTAAAACTATGCAAATGAAGATAAATATGTTAAGTATAGCAAGGCACAGAGAAACAGGGGAACTAAGTGAGAGATGAAAGACGAGACTTCAATTGAAGAAGAAACTCAAAGCAAGAACCTAATATTCTCTTATTGAAAAAGTTGAAGATACATGCTTCAAGAAACGGACATCCTAGAAACATCCAAAATGGAGAACATGAAACCGAAATGAAGGATATTGTCACGGTTGGCCAAAATGGAGAACATGACGAAAACGAAAGTCCCAAACTACTGCTACAGTCAAAGTGGCAACCAAATTGAATTATCAAAACATGAGAAAATGCGGGAGAAAACTTTCATGCAGAAAATAAACCAACAAACAAGAATTTGGATAACTCTTTTGCAGGTAGCTTCTGAAAAACTGCTCCCAATGAATATGTGAAAAAGTTGCCACTTGCCAGCATTGAAGACCAAAGACCTGTTGGGACATTGAGAACTACTTGAGGAAATAGTAAAGGTCAATACAATAATGATCATGATTTATGTGTCACTTATCCACTTTGAAAGGGAAAAAAGAGATGTCAAAAGCATGAAGTTCCATATCAAAATTTTGGAGTCCAAGTTAATGAAGCATTTGAAGTCCCTATGGAGGAGAAAAACCATATTATATGGTAGGTAGCACCGACACGTTGTCAACCCTCGCATATTAGTATCTCGGAAGTCTGGGACAAGGGATACGTCTGGACACATGTCCCGAATGCCTTTGACTATGTCTGGCGTGTCATTCACCGTGTCTCAATATTACAACATAGTTTTTGTTTTAGGATGAGAGAGAGAGAGAGAGAGAGAGAGAGAGAGAGAAAGAGAGAGAGAGAGAGAGAGAGAGAGAGAGAGAGATGTCACCTGTGCTTCTTAGATAGAGAGACCTGATGATGCCGCCAAGCTCTTAATCATGGAGACCATCAGCTCTGCTGAGGCTGTTCGTGCTCAAGCAGAAGATGATGATACAAAAGATGTAAATAAACTCGATATAAGGCTTTTTTATTCTGTGATCATTACCATAGGCTTATTGCTCTGTGGACGTGCCATCGGGGAAGAAACTTGCATCGACTAAAGCATCGGCCTGACTTAGGGACTCACCTTCTGCAACGGAAGCGTTGGTGGTTTGTACTCTGTGAATCAGGCCGAATTTACGATTCATGACGTCTGGGCTTTTGATCTAGTTGGTATACCTATCTTGTTCAGTGGCAGTCAAGCATTTACTTAAGTATGAAACCTTCTAATTTTCTTTTTCTTTTGATTTTACAATTCTTCAATATGTTTATAACTTTTTCTTCTCTTGCAACCCTCGATTGTCTTGCAAACCACCTCCAATCAAAAGTGGCGCAGCCTAAATGGTTAGAATACATATTTCTGGGATAAAGAGTGGCGGAAGCATGGCCACTCCTGTCCATTTCAAGACTCAGACATGTATCTCCAATTCGGAATCACAGCGTTTATAACCTTTGAGCTTACGTTGGGGATGCCTATCCACCAAGAGTTGATCCAATTAGGTAGTTTTCATCACAACATTAATTGTAACTCTTATATGTGTATATATTTATTTTGGTCTCTCATCTTACCTAATGTAAGAGCTTACCCTCCGGGTCACATATATGACCCTAAACTACTCAGTGCTAGTATTGCTCAAGAATCCCAATTTGGCATTACGATACGTTGTGAGAACCACTAGCGATATGGTCTTCAAGTGAGCTGATGTTTTGCATCAATGCTACAGGTTCATTAATGACCTATCGGGCTGATGTTGACGGTTGTGGTACCAATAGGACATTAGCAATAAACCTGTAAGAGGCGGTAAGGCAGGCAGAGGGAACATTGCTAATGTGCCATCGATACTACAACCATCAACATCAGCCTGATAGTTCATCAATGAATGTGTAGCATCGATGCAAAATATTGGCTCTTTCACTTGAAGGCAACATTGCTGGTGGTTCTCGTAAACGTATCGCAATGCCGAAGTGAGATTACTAAGCAATACTGGCATTGAGTAGTTTGTGGTCATATGCGTGATCTGGAGGGTAAGCTGTTACATTATGTAAGTTGAGAGACCAAGATAAACACATACATATATAAAGAGTTACAATTAATATTATGATGAAAACTACCTAGTCAGATCAACCCCCAGTGGATGGGCATCCCCAACACAAGCTTAAAGGTCATAAATGCTGTAATTCCGAATTGGAGATATGTGATAGAATCTTGAAATGGACACCAGTGGCCATGCTTTTGTCACTTTTTGTGCTAGAAATATCTACTTTGACCATTTAGAGTGCGCCACTTTTGATTGAAGGCGGTTTGCAAGACAATTGAGTTTTGCATTGGAAGAAAAGTCATAAACACATTGAAAAATTGTAAAATCAAAACAAAAAGAAAATTAGAAGGATTTCATGCATAAGTAAATGATTTACTGCCATGGCAAAAGACAGGTATAACAACTAGATCGGAAGCCCAAACACCATGAACCATAAATTCGGCTTGATTCATGGAGCACATATGGCCAACACTTCCATTGTAGAAGGTGGGTCCCCAAGTCAGGGTGACGCCTTAGTCGTTCCAAGTTTGTTCCTCAATGGCAGGTCCACAGAGCAACAAGCATATGGTAATGATCACTAGAAAGCCTGCCTGTAGCTTATATCACATCCTGCAATTATGAAATATAAAAATACAAGAACAAATGAGAAATGAAAACAAGCACTAATCTAAAGGAATAAGTGAAAATATCACAAGTAGTGGATTTTATCATGCAAAGCCATCATAGAACAAAACACGTCCATGTATGACTTAAGCTAAAATAGAAACACAACTCCCGGGATTTCAATTGTTAGAGTAGTTTATTAATATTCCTCTACAGTGTCTTTATCCCACATTGACTAGTCAGGTAATGTGTCTAGTTGTTTCACAATATAAACAAAGGTTCTATGTGTAGGGGTTAATTTAACACCCTTACACTTCTCTCTCTCTCTCTCTCTCTCTCTTTCTCTCTCTCTCTCTCTCAAACAACAAGGTATCAGATCACCCTTTACACTAATTAATTCACCTAAAAATAAAAAAAAACTTCAACCATAAGCCGTCCCTATCCTAAACCCTAATCAACCATTTCTAAGCCTTCAGCTATAGTCGTCACCCCAATCGAAACCCTATACCCCTGCCCAACTACTAATCGACCCTCAATCAACCCAATCAAAACCCTAATCGACCCTATATACCCTGTACGACCTTGAAACCCTAGACCCAGTACTCGAACCTTTACTCTCACGCTGTTCAGATCTTGACCTCTCTTCAAACGATCTTAAACCCCCTCAAAAATCATAGCCCATTACTTAAAACCCTAAATCGATGCCCTAAATCCAATACCCAGTCTCGAAAATGCTTTGTTGTTATTCGAAAATATCTTTATACTCGCAATTGATCAATATACCTGAAGCTACGCAAGAGCTTGCAGAGTTCATTTGAGCTTCAAAGATCCAAAGTACCGAAACTACCAAGATTATTTGTCATTATCATTATCCAAAGTTAAATGTTCCATGTCACTTAGCAGGTAGGACAAGTTTCCAAATCCTTATTTTCCCTAGTCACGTTCTCTACAATATGAACCTCCAACAATGCAATTGCTTCTGAGATTTGAAGTCCTTTTTGTTGTACTTCCACTACTTAAAACTATTGGGGTGCTAGATGAGCTTAGGGATAAATTGGAAAAGTGAATTGTTACGAATGGAGGGGTGAAGGATGTAATTAAGGAATGAAAGTGGAAGGCTTTTGGAATACTTTGTATGATTGCTTTTGAAAGTTCAAGTGAGAGTTTACAATTGAAGCTCTATATATAGAGCCATTCCACCAACCTTAGTAAGACTAGAATAGTCTAATTCTAAAACACTCTTGCCCACGTACAACATGTGCCAATCACAAAAAATCTATCCAATGTCTACACCCTTCTCAGCACTATTGGACTAAATAATTTACTACACTTTTCTAGAAACTTCTAGATATTTTTAGCACATAATTCTAGAAGATTACAAATTATATTTTTAAAAAAGACTATGTCTGGCTTATGGATCTGATAAGGAAAAGTAAATGAATGCGACAACAAAAATACAAATGAACACTTCCATTTTCCTTTTCCCCAACACGTAGTCATTAAACACCATCCAAGTATATGACTATTTTTGTTACAGAAAAAAATAAATTTTGCGTCATATCTTAGCACCACTTAATTATTTTTCTATAGACAAGATTCCTTCAAGATTATCAAGAGAAAATTACCAAACCAACCTAAATTGTACTCAACGATGAGTGGTATAAAAAGATAGAGAAACAATGAATTTGTGAGCCTATTGCACCATTGTCTATAACTACTATTGACCGATTACACACAAGGGAGTAAGGAAGGAAGCCCCAAGGCACATTTGGTTACAACTTCTTACTTACCACAAAAAATGGTGATGAACACTTGTGGATCTGTATAGTTGTATTTTGGTTGGTGCTTAAATCCCCATATAGTTCACCTTTGTGTAGTTGTATACATGTATTTTGGTTCGTGCTTTTAATGAAATGTGCATTTATCAAACAAAAAATCCACAAACAGCGGCGGCAAAAATTTCCTTAGTACGAGCTTTGTAAACCTCTCGAGTCATGCAAATTTTCCCCAAAATCTGATCTATAAACAAGAGAAACGGAACGCAAAAAGAGGACATCAAACCCTAGAATTGCAACTTAGAATGAGAAATGAAGCGAAATATATTTCTCTAGTTTCTACATACATAAAAACACCCGCCAACATGTAGTGTACATATTCCTAGAAATACATATATATATATATATATATATATATATACACACACACACGTACGGAGAGAGAGAGAGAGAGAGAGAGAGAGAGAGAGAGAGAGAGAGAGAGAGAGAGAGAGAGAGAGAGGTACCAAATGCGAACTTAGAGGAGGGAAGGAGGAAGGGCTGGTTATGGCGTCCTCTAGAGAGAGAGAGAGAGTCCACACCCAGACACAACAATAGGAGAGCGTTTTGTCTGACACTCTTTTTCTCTCCTTCGAGGGGAGTGAAGAGTGAGAGCTAGAAGAAACCTTATGACTTCAGTAACTTTATCAGAAATGACATTGCTCTCCCTTTGGTTCACCTTTGTATGGGAAGATGAGGGATTTCTGGGGAGTATTTATTTGGACAAGTTTTGGAAGAGGGGAAAAACAATTGAGAAAAGAGTGATGAAGGAAACAATTTGTATTACATTTGGACTCATATTTTTTGGCTTCGTACAAAATAGGTAGAAGCTACCCCTATTTATAATACTATGAGGATGGTTTTATTTAACCTATAAAATAATATTTTATGGTATGTTCTAGATTTAAGCATGTGACTAATACAAATTACTACAAAAATCTAGATATTTCATAATGGTTTTTTAGAACTCTTCTAGAAACTAGATAGGGTTATTTCTAGAGAGATTCTCAAACTTGATTTTTATCTCCTCCAACAATATCTTCTACTTTGGACTTTTTGTATTGGACTTGTATTGGGCTTCATTTATTTTTCATATGATTCATTTTCTTGGTCCAAATTAAGTTTATAGTTCAGCCATTAAATTCACCCTATAAATGGCACGTTTTACCCTTAATTTAGATCTTAAGACAAAAATGGCTACCATTCACCCAAACAAGAATGTAAATGCACTCATTTTCTCATAGGTCACGATAAAAAATAATAAGTGTACAACAACTAGCTCCAACAAGTCTTTAACACACGTACATAGTGTGTGTAGGCTCCATACAACATGTGAGTGTGTTGAAGACTAGTTGGAGACTTTTATTGTACATGTATCATTGTTGGGATACAATTAGGAAAAAGCAGATGAGAAATTTTTTTTACGTTGGAGGTGTAAACTAAAGTTTCTTCCAAATCAATTGCATTGTGTCATATGTCCATATTCTACCTTTTGGATCACTGTTTAGACACATGGCGCAATGCAATAGATCTGGAGGAAACTTTGATTTATACTGCGGGTGTAAAAAATGTTCTCCTAAAGCAGATATAAACAAAACCAATTACACAAAAGGAAAAGGCATGGCTTCTCTTTACATCTATGCATGACATTCTCTAGCGATTCGGCTAACTTCTTGAAAATTAGCAATACGATTATAAGGTTTAATTGGCACTGAAACACTATACATATATTTGTGAAATCTCTCACCACTTTTATATTTGTTTTCTTGTTTTTAATTAATTAATTATGTGCTTAGCTAATTTTTTTCATTCAGTAAGTAATTTTTTTTTCAGTAAGTAATTTTTCTTTTTAGCATTACAGTTACCAACTTTATTTACTGCCCTCTAGGTTGCCTTTTGGGTAAAGGAGTCGCCAAATCTAATATGGTTTTTGGTCGATTTTTTGTGGTTTTTTGACTTGTCTCGATGAGAGGAATCTAAAAAGTATAAAATTATTAGCCAAACTTAAAGTTTTGTGAATAAAGACGAAAAACAATCCAAAAAACACAAAAAATCGACTGAAAACTAACAAATGCAATTTTTTTGAATAAGGACAAAACTAAAAAAACCAAAAAACCAATCTTCCCAATTCACCCAAACCAGCCCCTAATATGTTTTTGCTTTCATAGTTTCGACAAACTCAAATCCTATTTGGAAGGAATTTTTCTATGGTGTCCCAATGTTATATTTGGGCACCCATGGCCCCACTAAGGGGGAGTTCTTGAATGGATTATTTAATTTTATTATCTTTGATTTTATCATCATCTTTTACGAATAGATAAAAGAAAGATGATTTTATTACACTATATTATCTATAACTATTATCACACTAAATTTTATCTATTGGGAAAACAAGGCGATTAACGAAAATCAAATTTCTCATTTTATCTCATAAAATCCATTCAAGAACTCCCCCTAAATCTAAGTCATAAGATTAAAAAAGTAAGGTGGTTTTGCCAAAAAAAAATGAGGTGGTTTTGAGGTTTGCGGCACCACAGCTGGACCCAAGGCCTAGAAAAATTAGGTGCATGAGTGCCCTAATACTGCTTTGGGGCACCACAGCCAGACCCAAGGCAGACTCTCTCATTCTTGGCACTGCTGGTAAGAATTACATGAATCACGAGTTGTCAGTTCTCGATTTTGGTCTGTTATTCACCAGTAAAACTACTAAACTTAGTTATTAATCTGCTATTTGTAGAATTTCTCGTCATATGTCGGTGTATTTAGTTACGACTTCACTACTTATATGAAACCCCCATCCTAAATTTATACGTAACTCGATAAATTATGTATAAGGTTTAGATTGGCGTGTTAAAATGCACATACAATGTTTTTAGTTTTATTTTCAAGATAAAAATCAGAACATTTTACAATTTACGTGGACTGAAACAATCCGATTTCTAACAAAAAAAAAAAAAAAAATCGAATTTATGAGGGACTACACCTCCTGATTGATAGGTTTGCCATGCACCTATCACATTTAGCCATGTAAACTAGCTTTGCCAACATTATGCCTTCAAGGATGACATGCACTTCATATTGATACCACACCTAGGCAAGTTAGGTGTCACAATTTGGCTAATTTGGGAATTCTATAAATAACAATCCCATTTTAGAAGGAAATTTCAAAAATAGCATGTGTTTCACACCTCCTATAGGGTACCGAAAAAAAAAGAGAACAAGTTATTTCCGCTGCCAGCAAAAACAAATGTTTTTTCTGAATCAATTTCAGCGGTCCGTGTGATTGTGTACTACACAATCACATTGACTACACAATCACACAGACAACTGAGATTGATTCGAAAGAAACATTTGTTTTCACCGGCAGTGGAAATAATGTTGTCTACAAAAGAAAAAGAAAAAAAAGAAAGAAAGAAGGAAAAGGTACTCCTAGCAACTTTGCTCTAGCTGTTTGTTTTCAAGAGGAAGACGATGATACAAAAGATGTAAATATACCCTATACAAGGCTTTTTATCATGTGATCATTACCATACGCTTGTTGCTCTATGGAACTGCCATCGGGGAACAAACTTGTAGGCTTGTAGCAACTACAAAGTTGCCATGACTTGGGGCCATCTGTGCTCTGTGAATCAGGCCGAATTTACGATTCATGGCGTCTCAATTTCCGATCTAGTTGGTAAAAAATTCTTGTGCAGCGGCAATGAAACATTTACTTATGTATGAAATCCTTCTAATCAGGCCGAATTTACAATTCATGTCGTCTCAGTACTTTGGATCTTTGAAGCTCAAATGAACTCCACAAGCTCTTGCCCAGCTTCAGGTTTCTATTGATCCATCGTCTCTAATTACTTCTTTCAAAAGTCTTCTATAATGAAATTCATGATACGTAGCATGAATATTGTGGCCCTTGGTTTAGTTTAATTT
Organism: Vaccinium macrocarpon; assembly: GCA_022606695.1. Taxonomy (NCBI): domain Eukaryota; kingdom Viridiplantae; phylum Streptophyta; class Magnoliopsida; order Ericales; family Ericaceae; genus Vaccinium; species Vaccinium macrocarpon. The sequence continues at coordinate 9,758,889 of CM040175.1, read as the reverse complement.
GACACCTTTAAAACTTTTGCTTTTCCATTCTTGATGGCTTGAGAATGTTGAGAGAGATCATGTTTCACAATTTCTTCACCTTTTTAAACATTGTTTGAAGCACTAAGATGCACTTTATCCCTATGCTAACGCATTAAGAACTCGCACACTTCTAGTCTTCTTAATAGACATTTCACACATATTTCCGATGTACCAAAAAAAAAAAGACATTTCACAAGCTCAAGGTAAAAGGACATGAAGTGATAGTCAACTTTTTCAAGTTCTACATGCAATATCATGCACTTCACTTCTTTTTTGTGCTACCTGTGTTCATGTTTCATCTCTCCTATTTATCAGTTTCCCCAAATAATGAATTTTCTGCGGAATCTCATGGCACCATTGATAAGCCCCCAATATTGTAGATATTCGGGGCTTATCTAACTCCTTTTGGTCACACACACACGTGATTTTGTGCCTTACATGTTTGATATGCGCATATTGTTGTTTTTGATGGTTACAAGTTAAAACACGCAAATGAGTGCATTTTGTTTGCATTGGAAACCGTGTTGCGTTATCAAGGGCCACGTGCCTCATGGCACACCAACACCGGGCCTCATGAGCCACAAGACGACGATTCGGTAGAGGCCCGGGAATGCGAAAAGTTGGTGCTTCGAAGCCATTCTTCACGTTACCAAAAACTCCCGGTGGGGTCTGAGCTTGAATGCGCACTCACAAGACCAAGGTTCATCTTCCCCGAGGGTCACACAATCCATTTGAGTCCATTGGAAGACATCCGGAAGCACGCAATTCAACCGGTTTGATCAAAGAAGTTAAATCCAAGTCAAGATAATTCCGGACCGATCCAGAATTGCCCAAAAAGTTCCAGATGATTTCGGACCTATCCGGAATTATTTCGGACCGATCCAGAATTGCCGAAAAATTTCCAGACAATTCCGGACCAATTCGGAATAATTCTGGACCGGTCTAAAAGTGCTCCGAACTAATTTTTCTGCACTTTATTCACTTTCTATTAATGGAAACTCTTAGTGTTGTGAGGACTTTATTGGATATTTTATAGAGAGAGAAGTAAAAGACTATATAATTGACTCTCCTCTCTCCCTCTCACACACTTCTTACACTTTCATTTTAGTTTAGTTTTTGCTTATCCATTGGAGGATTTTCAAGCTCTCTCTCTAGTTTTTCTCAAGTAAGTCTTCATTTTCTTTTAATTTCTTGTTGTTTAATGTTGTAGCTACTCATTGGATCTCCATATAAATCAAGTTTATTTACGTTTTTATCGGTAAAATTGTATTCTCCATTTTCTAGTCATTTCCTTCTTAAACCTTAGCTTTTACTTGTTGTTTGTGATTTTCTTAAGGTTTAAAGTTGTAGTTAGAATTATAATCTTAATTAAAAATCAGTTTTCAAGTTTATTAAGAATGTTTTTGGTTTTCTACAAATTCCTAGGCTTTATTTCTAGCATAATGACCGAGTAGTTGTTTTAGGCTCGGTCATGGGGTGATTAGCACTCCATGACTTAGGTTCAATTTGTACTTCTCACCAAATTTCAACCACTTCTTGTTTAATAAAGTCACGGGTTCATCTTTATGTATCAAAATTTGGGTTTGTTAATCTCATTGATCTCTTTTGGCCGAGGGTTAATTCACCTAGGTACAGGTGATACTTTGGGCAATGTCAACCTAAAAGTTTGTCTAATTGGCTCAAGAATCCTAAACTTTATCGAACATCATTTCTAGTTCAAAGAGTTAGGATCGATTTTATGTACCAAAGTCTAGGTTTGTTAATCTTTTTGATCTCTCGTAGTTAAGGGTTGATTCTCCTTTTTCACGTGTGATGCTTGGAGCGATGTCAACTTAGATGTTTGCCAAATGGTTACAAGAATCCTGATCTCAACAAGAGAGGAATGAATTAGCCTAAGTTATGGTTGTTAAAATCTCATAGACTTTGCCTTAGTTTAATTAGCCTTTTTAATCTTTCGAGTCATTCTCGAAGTCGAGAGAATTCCACCAAACAAACTACCAAACTATAGTTTGCCGCTTCAAGGCCAAAAACTTACACTTGCAAGACAACTCTCAAGCCGGGTGCATTCGGTCCCTGTGGATTCGACCCGGTCTTACCGGTTATTATGCTACCGCAAGCCTAGCCCTACGCTTGGGGCGACACCATCTACGATACAATCTAAGGTCGCAAGCAACCATCTTGGAATTTTGCATGGCTCTTTCTTGGCATTTTATACCCTATTTTCCTTGTGCTAAAATGAAACATTTGAAAACGTAGTTCTAGCAATTTGAGTCTTATATTATAAACTCAATTATTTTCTATTTTAGCCTAAGTCATACATGAACATGATTTGTTTTATGATGGCTTTACATGATAAGATCCACAACTTGTGATGGTTTCCCTTATTCCTTTGGAACAGTGCTTGTTTTCATTTCTCATATGTTATTTTATTTTTATCTTTCATAATTGCAGGATGTGAAATAAGTTCTAGGCAAGCTTTTCTACTAATTATTACCATATGCTTGTTGCCATGTGGACCTGTCATTGAGGAGCAAGCTTATAGCGACTACGATGTCGCCCTGACTTGGGGACCCACAATCTACAATGGAAGGGTTGGCCATCCGTGCTTCGTGAGTCAAACCAAATTTATAATTTATGGCGTTTGGGCTTTTGATCTAGTTGGTATACTTGTCTTGTGCAGCGGCAGCAAATCATTTGCCTATGCTTGAAATCCTTCTAATTTTATTTTTGTTTTGATTTTACAATTTTTCAATGTGTTTATAACTTTTTCTTCTCATGCAGGCCTCGATTGTCTTGCAAACTCTCTCAATCAAAAACGGCGCAACCTAAATGGTTAGAATATGTATTTCTGAGATAAAGAGTGGCAGAAGCACAGCCAATGATGTCCATCTCAAGAATGCGTCACGTATCTCCAATTCGGAATCACAACATTTATGACCTTCGAGCTTGCGTTGGGGACGCCTATTCCACCAAAAGTTGATCCGATTAGGTAGTTTTCTTCACAACATTAATTGTAAATTTGTAATTCTCCTATGTGTATACATTTATTTTGGTCTCTCATCTTATTACATAATTTAACAAGCTTACCCTCGGGTCACGCATATGACCCCCAACTACTAAGTGCTAGTATTGCTCAGGAATCTCACTTTCGTGTTGCAAAAACCACTACTGATATGGTCTTTATGTGGAGGAGCTGATGTTTTTGCGTCAATGTTATAGGGTCATTGATGAATTGTTGGGCTGATGTTGACGATTGTGGTACCAGTGGGACATTAGCAATGTTCCCTTTGCCTACATGGACATTAGGCAAAGGGAACATTGCTAATGTCCCACTGGTACCACAACTGTCAACATCAGCCCAACAGTTCATCAATGAACCTATAGCATTGATGCAAAATATCAACTCTGTCACCCTAAAGGCCATATCACTGGTGGTTCTCGCAAGGTATCGTAACGCCGAAGTGGGATTCTTGAGTACTACTGGAAGTGAGTAGTTTGGGGTCATATGCGTGACCCAGAGGGTAAGCTGTTATATTAGGTAAAATGAGAGACCAAGATAAATATATACACATATAATAGTTACAATTAATGTTGTAATGAAAACAAAAACTAATTAGATCAAACCCTAGTAGATGGGTGTCCCCAACGCAAGCTCAAAGGTCATAAACACTATGATTTCAAATTGGAGACACGCGATGGAGTCTTGATATGGACACCAGTGGCCATGCTTCTGCCACTTTTTGTCCTAAAAATATGTACTTTAACCATTTAGGATGCGCGACTTTTGATTGAAGGCGGTTTGCAAGACAATCAAGGCCCGCATGAGAAGAAAAAGTTATAAACACATTGAAAAACTTGTAAAATCAAAAGAAAAAGAAAATTAGAAGGATTTCAAGTATAAGTAAATGTTTTACTACTATTGCACAACAAAGTATACCAACTAGATCGGAAGCCAAAACGCCATAAATTATAAATTTGGTTTGATTCATGAAGCACGGATGACCAACCCTTCCATTGTAGACTATGGGTCCCCAAGTCAGGGCGACACCCGTAGTCACTACAAGTTTGTTCCGTAATGGCAGGTCCACAAAGCAACAAGCATATGGTAATAATCACTAGAAAAGCCTGCCTAGAAATTATATCACATCCTGCCATTATGAAATATAAAAATAAAATCATATATGAGAAATGAAAACAAGCATTGATCCAAAGTAATATGGAAACCATCACAAGTTGTGGATCTTATCATGTAAAGCCATCATAAAACAAATCATGTTCATGTATGACTTAAGTTAAAATAGAAAATAATTGAGTTTATAATATAAGACTCATTTTGCTAGAACTACGTTTTCAAATGTTTCATCTTACCACAAGGAAAATAGGTTATGAAATGCCGAGAAGGAGCCATGCAAAATTCCAAGATGGTGCCATGAGAATCCATGAAAAATTCATTATCTGGGGAACTCATAAATAGGAGAGATGAGACATGAACACAGGTAGCACAAAAAAGTTGTGAAGCGCATGATATTGCATATAGAACTAGAAAATGTTGACTATCACTTCATGTCCTTTACCTTGAGGTTGTGAAATGTCTTCTTCTTTTTTTTTGGTACGTTGGAAATATTTGTGAAATGTCTTTTAAGAAGACTGGAAGTGGGTGAGTTCTTAATGCGTTAGCATAGGGATAAAGTGCATCTTGGTGCTTCAAACAATGTTTAAAAAGGTGAAGAAATTGTGAAGCATGATCTCTCTCAACATTCTCGAGCCATCAAGAATGGAAAAGCAAAAGTTTTAAAGGTGTCAAATTAAACTAAACCAAGGGCCACAGTATTCGTGCTACGTATCATGAATTTCATTATAGAAGACTTTTGGAAGAAGTAATTAGAGACGATGGATCAATACAAACCTGAAGCTGGGCAAGAGCTTGTGGAGTTCATTTGACATTCAAAGATCCAAAGTACTGAAACTACCAAGATTATTTGTCCCTATCACTATTCAAAGCTAAATGTTCCATGTCACTTAGCAGGTAGGACTGGTTTCCTAGTCCTCTTCTTCCCTAGTAACATTCTCTACAATAAGAACCTTCAACAATGCAATTGTTTTTTTGAGATTTGAAGAATTTTTTGTTGTACTTCCACAACTTAAAACTGTTGGGGTGCTAGATGAGTTTAGGTAGAAATTGGAAAAGTGAATTGTGAATTGTTAGGAATGGAGGGGTGAAGGATGTGATTGAGGAATGAAAGTGGAAGGTTTTGGGAATTCTTTGTCTGATTGCTTTTGAAAGTTCAACTCAAAGTTTACAATTGAAGCTCTATATATGGGGACCTTAGTAAGACTAGAATAGTCTAATTCTAGAACACTCTTGCATGTGTACAACATGTGCTAATTACAAAAAATCTATCCAAAGCCTACACCCTACCCTTCTAGATAGTTTTCGACTAGATAATTTATTACACATTTCTAGACACTTCTAGATGTTTTTAGCACATAAATCATTACAAATTATATTTTTAACAAAAACAATGTCTGCCTTATGGATTTGATAAGGAAAAGTAAATGAACGCGACAACAAAAATACAAACGTACACTTATGTTTCCCTTTCCCTCAACCCGTAGTAATTAAACACCATCCAAATATCTGAATATTTTTGTTAGGAAAACATAATGCTCTAAATTTTGCATCATACGTTAGCACCACTTACTTATTTATTTAAAGACAAGATAACTTCAAGATTATCAAGAAAAAATTACCAAACCAGCCTAAATTATGGTACTCAGTGACGAGCAATATACAAAAATAGAGAAACAACGAAGAAACAATGAATTTGTGAGCCCGTTGCACCGTTGGCTATAACTACCATTGACCGATTACACACAAGGGAGGAATGAAGTAATCCACAAGACACATTTGGTTACAACTTCTTACTTACCATGAAAAATGATGATGAACACTTGTGGATCTGTATAGTTGTATTTTGGTTAGTGCTTAAATCCCCAAATAGTTCACCTCTGTATAGTTGTATAAATGTATTTTGGTTCCTGTCTTTAATTAAATGTGCATTTATCAAGCAAAAAAATCTACAAACAGTGGCGGCAAAAATTTCCTTAGTACGAGTTTTGTAAACCTCTCAAGTCATGCAAATTTTCCCCAAAATTCAATCTATACGGAATGCAAAAAGACCACATCAAACCCTAGAATTGCAACTTAGAATGAGAAATGAAGCGAAATATACTTCTTCAGTTTCTACATACATAAAAACACCCGTAGTATATTGTATACATATTCCTATATAAATATATACACAAACAGGACGTGGGAGAGAGAGATAGAGAGAGAGAGAGAGAGAGAGAGAGAGAGAGAGAGTACCAAATGTGAACTTGGAGGAGGGAGGGAGAGGGGGCTGGTTATGGACTTATGGGGTCCTCCATAGAGAGAGAGAGACAGACAGACAGACCACACCCAGCAATACGAGACGATTTTGTTTTGACACTCTTTTTCTCTCCTTCGCCTTGGGGCAAAAAGTCGAAATCGAAAAGTTAGGGGAGTGGAGAGTGAGAGCTAGAAGACCTTCGCACCTTGTTCGATTTCAGTCTCAAAACCCACCCTACACGGACCCCAATAAATTTTTCTTTCTATCTCTCTCTACTCATTACTTCCAAAAACCTCCATCAAAACCCAAACCGAACAAATCCTTGGTTACATTATACGTATTTATTTGGACAAGTTTTAAAAACATTTGAGACAAGAGTGAGTGAAGAAGGAAACAACTTGTATTACATTTGGACTCACACTTTTTAGCTTGGTAGAAAATACCTAGAACCCACCCATATTTATACTACTCCAAGGATGGTTCTAGATCAATAAATTTAACTTTCCAAATAATATTTTATAGTACATTCTAGATTTAAGCATGTGACTAATATAAAAATACAAAAATCTAGATATTTCATAAGGGTTTTCTAGAACTCTTCTAGAAACTAGATATTCCAGAGATTCAAGAAACTTGATTTCTATCTCTTCCAAAATTATCTTTTACTTTGGGCTTTTTGTATTGGACTTGTCTTGGGCTTCATTCATTTTTATGGGCTTTTTTTTTTCCTTGGACCAAATCAAGTTTATGCTTCAACACTTTAGATATCAAACTCCCCATTCCATTATTTGACTGTCGGTGAAGTTGACGGCTACTACTAAGATCAGCCATTTAATTCACCCTATGGCTCGCTTCACCCTTTTGTAGATCTTAAGACAAAAATGGCTACCATTCAGGCATTCATCCAAACAGTATCGTAAATGCGCTCATTTTCTTTCTCTAGCAGTTCAGCTAACCTATTGAGAATTAGCAATACGGTTATAAGGTTTAATTGGCACCGAAACACTATACACCTATTTGTGAAATCTCTGACCACTTCTATATTTATTGTCTTGTTTTGAATTAGTTACTTATGTGCTTAACTAATTTTCTCATTCAGTTAAGTAATTTTTTATTTTAGAATTACTGTTACCAACTTTATTCACTCCCCTGTACCTTGCCTTTTGGGTAACCCCCAGAATTTTTACTGTTTCATTATTTATGTTTTTTCATTCTTGGTGATTTTTTAATACCATTTTTTTTCCTGAGCAGATATAGCGTGCCTAACCTGGCGTAATCTCGGTCTAGCTAGGGTATAAAGTGTCTTGAAAATGCATTTTAGAGTAGTTTTAATGAAAAACAGGCTGCCTTTTTTTTCAATTTGATACTTTTGCGTCAAATTTATTCCATTTGCCTTTTTCTTAGAGGTGGCAATTTGAACCCATTTAAATAGACCCGCCTAAAACCACCCAATTATAATCCACTCAAACTCACCCATATCCAAATATGGTTTCTAATTGGCCTAATTAACTTATTAAACCCATCGGTCTCTTCCTCCTTGTTAGTATAGAGACTCACCTCTCATCTTTCAAAGCATAGTATTATGAATTTCTATAAGTGAACACATAACCGAAGAAACAAGTGCAAAGAACATTTTTTAAGTACAATAGTCATACTTCAAAAATAGTCACTCAAATTGAACATTTAGTTTTTCTCTTCCTCCTTGTTAGGATAGAGACTCACTTCTCATCTTTCTCTTTATTCCTCTTTGTTCTTCAATTTGAACTTGCTTTGCGATCATACTCATATTTTTTACCTGGATGTAGCCCTCGCCCGCGTATGACCAGAAGTTTTCATTTGCATCACTAAAATTTTATCGTGCATTCATGACCATGTACTATATTATCTAATCTATCTATTCTATTTATAAAAAGAGAGCAGGGGTTGGTGAGGACAAAAAATTGAGGTTGGCTCACACTTTGAATTCCTAAAATGTCCTCATTGCAACAACAGATTCTATTGAATTGGTAGTTTAAATCTTAGGGGTAAAACTGTATGAGCGCACGACAAGTAAATTGGTTAGTAACTGCTACCCCATATGCCTGTCTACAAAAGAATTTGCGAGATCTAACATGTTTTTGTTTTCATGTCAAACTCAAATCCTATTTGGTCAACAATCCATGATTCACTGTATTTAAGTCTCTGATGATTCTCATCTAGTATTTTATGTCAGTGAATACGCTTTCACCTTTTTGGGCTGTTTATACAAGTATACAACTTTGCAGTGCTCTATTTTTGGGGAAATGACCATGTTTTGGTCCTCCTTTATAAATTTCGCATTGAAATTTATACAAATCCGTTGGATTTTATCATATTTTATACAAAATCGCAGGGAATTTTCACCGACCAGAAGTGGATGGTGGGAAGAGAGCAAGTGTAAATTTGTGTTTAAAGGATAGAAGGGTAATCTTATCAATAAGGTTGTACTTAGTGATAATTAAAACTAGCCTTCATCCTCACTGGTAAATAAGTAGAGCAAATCTGGACTAGCCAGTAATTTGCTTCCAAAAGAGTTATCAAACACGACCTATAAGTTACGGGATAATTTTGGTGCGAAAACATCCAATAATGCTAGTGGTACTGAACTAAAAGGATACTGAAAATGTACTATGGATTGCAGAGCCAATTTTTTAGGTCTCTCACGATCCAAACAATTCATTAATTTTACTAAACATTTTCATATGTTTTCTGCAAAAATAAAGTTCAATTAAGGGTAAATTTCACTTACCTCCCTTGAGTTTTATGATAAATATACTAACATCCCCTTTACTTCTGATATTCCACTACCCTCCCTTACTTAACAATTGACGATAGATTTAGGTGCACGAATTTGTGGGGTTCCAATTGACTTTCAACAAGAGTCAAAATGCGCTTCCTTGGCGTTCAGAGACTCCCTGTGTCAGACGATCCTCTTAGTTTTGGTATGGGCGACCATGCCAGATTTTTGAACAAGGGGGAGCCAGATAGAGATCCCTTCGATCTGGGCTCCTGACATCGGTGGCGGTAGGTGACAACGGCGGCGCACACACCTACGGTTTTCTTCTCCCTTTCTTTTCTGTTTCCATTTTGTAATTTCTATTTTATTTGCTATTTTTTTCTCTATTTTTTTGTAGGTGGATGTAGTTTGATTGGTAGTTTAATGTTTTTTTTTTCTCTTCATAATAATAATAATAAAAAACCTGGGTCGGATGGATTCTTCCTTGAGTGCTAGCTATGCAATTGATTTGTTTGGAAAATGAGAATCACTCTGTGTTAAAAAAAAATCGGCTGTGTTTCTTTTTTGGGTAAATTGGATAAATATCTAATATGTTGCATGTCACCCCAATAAATAGAGGTGCACACGGTCTGGATTATACCGGTATTTAGAAATATACAACTTGAACCAGAATTCTAAATGGTTCTAGAAAAATACTAACCAAAACTTAACCAATATGCATGTAGAACGTGTCTAGAACCAAATCGCAAGACCAGACCGATTTTAGTTCACTTCCGATTCTACCCTCTTAGAGTTGGAACATTTCTTCACAACACATGAATTCAAATAGATTACTTAGAATTTAGAGCACCAAACAACTTATAAAATAATTATAGAAATTTTATTAAAATTCAAAACCAAATATTTTATAATTATGTATACACATCAAAAGAATACCTTATTAGGAGAAACTATTAACTTACTAAATCAAAATATATTTTACAATTATCTATAAATATTATAAAATATAAAATTTATATATGTATAACGATTCAATTCTGTTTTAATGGTAGTTCATAAATTAAGAACTAATAACAGAATTATACTCCCTCCGTCCCAATTTTAATGCTACCTACGGTTATGCGTGTTTTTTTTAAAACTCTTATAGTTTTCATTCTATAATGTATTTTATATGCAATATAGATCTTATTTGATAAATCTCAATTAGTTTTATTAGACAAAATTTTTAAATTTTTTTGAAACCTTACCAATAAAAAAGATATAAACATTTAAAATAGGAAAGAGGGAGTAATTATGAGTTCTTATGTTTATAGCCATAATCAAACCTATAAACCACATTAACTTGACTAAACAGAACGATTCGGTCTGGTCTCAAACTTGTCTTCCACCGTTACATTGGAAAACACGAAGGGGATAGTGAGAAAGAGAGATCCAATGGCGGAGGTTTTGGTATTGGACGAGGCGGTGCTGATCCCACTATCGGTGGTGATGGTTCTCATCAGAGTCCTTCATTTCTTCGTTTTCCAGCGTTTCCGCTTTTCTGAGTATATACAAAACATGAGCACATGCATACATTTGTGTCGATTTTTCTTATTTGGATTTGATTTGTGGTATATGCTGGTGGATTATTCAGGCAGGTCGTTGTTAGGGCTAGTAATCTACGGGCCAGCGCGACTTTTGGTCCTGCCAAGTCGTTTAAAGCTAATGAGGTATGCTGCCTGCTCTTTATTTTATTCTTAATTATGTCAAAGAATGTACCGAGAAAGAATTCCGGAATACTTGATTTTGATGTTGCCTAAATTGTTACTTATCTAACTGAATTCTTGTTATTGGCTTTGCTTTGGTTAGTATTCCTAGTTTTGAATTTTAGCCTACGTATCAGTAAATTATGATACAATCGAGTTGTCACCTGCAGAACTGAAGGTAGAGGATTAAGAATGAGGGCCAGGGGACTAAAAAATGTGGTTTTACCCAGAAAAAAGACCATCTCTGTTGGGAGAAAGGGCAAGAGAAAAAAAACTATTGTCATGATCTCCGTTACCAACATTCTAGAAGACACAATATCAGAAATCAAGCCCCATATCGTTAGTGGGCATTCTACCTTGGATTGCCATTCATTGTATGATAGCCCCTCTTGGATTATGGTGCTTAAACCAGACCACTTTGTAGTTTTTACCATAGAGCACTGGGTGGACGGTTCTAAAAGCATTCGAGGCAAACGTAGCAGAGAAATTACCATTAGAGTTCAATGTCCAGATCACAGAATCAAGAGCTGGTTCATCAGGCACAAACTGAGGGCATTAGCCATAATTTCCATGGATACAACATTTCTTCTTCTAGAGTACTTCCATTCACCCTATAAATGACAGAAAATTTAGCCTCGAGACCTGCCCAAATACAATCATAAGTATACACATTCATCAATATAATCATCTCCTACTAATACATGTCTTCTTCAACGGATGCTAGCACACCCCACATAGGACATGTTATATATGCTACTTATGCCATTGTTTTACTTTTTACAATGCAAGTATGGAAAATACTTAAAATATATTTCTTTAGACTTGGCTGTAGAATTCTTTTTTCATGGTCCCCGCAGTGTCTTTTTCCCCATTTCTTTAGAATTCTCGTGTACGTGTCCGTGTCTGTATCAGTGTACATGTTTGTGCTACCGAGTGTTGGATCAAGTGCTAACCAACTCATCTAAAAGTAATTGTTGTTAGAGGAAGGCGCAACTTAATCTTAAAGGGCAGCGCCTATGAAGCACGGGTATTCCAAAAATGTTGTCGTACGAGTACTGGGTAATGGTACGGGTACGGGTACGGCTGGGTATGGCAAAATGCGTACCGGATACGGCAAAAACGTACCGGGTACATTTGCACTATTCGGGTACGGCATTGGTACTCGTGGGTACTCCAATTGGGTATTTTGCTAGGTACGTTTGGACCTTTTTATAAAATTTTCAAAACTTTATGGGGCCCGAATGGAAATTATAGAAACTTCAGGGGTTCATGTGCATTTTTGACACCCAATTTAAGACAACATACGACATTTGGGTTTCATCAGTTAGGGTTCTCAAAAGGGAGCAGCAGCCACAGCTTCTCTACCGTTCGAGCAACAGCCATGGAAGATTTTCTCTCTCTCTCTCTCTCTCTCTCTCTCTCTCTCTTTCTCTCTCTCTCGCTGCTCCCCCTCTCTCTCGCTGCTCCCTCTCTCTCTGTTGTGCGGCACAGATGCAGCAGCTGCTCCCTCCCTCCCTCTCTCTCTCTCTCTCTCTCTCTCTCTCTCTGTGTGTTACTAAACGACATTGCTTTTGTTTGATCTACACTTATGAACTTATAACTTTTCTTTATGTTGCTTTTTCTTGGTAAATAGGTTTATTATTCAGTTTGTGCAATGGAACATAGTAAATTTAGGGGAATTACACTTACATACCCAACTGTACCCGTACCGTACTTTTTAGGTTTTTGCCGTATCGCGTACCCGTGCTTCCCGTAGTGCAAAACTCTGCACTTAGTGGCAGGCGGCAGACAGACATGAGGCACTTCGCAATGCCGCCCGTACAGCACCGATGGTTGAAGGCAATTAGTCCTCCTAATACACTTTCCCCGCGCGAGCAGGGCACGCTCGAGTACAGGGTGAATGCAGGCCCCCATAAAGCCAACACATAGCTTTTCGCACAACTCAATGTAGTAAGGTTTTGCAAAACACTGGGCTTGAATATGCTCAACATCCTCTTTAGCTTTAATAACTCTATAACTAATGTTATAATAATGCTTCATATTTAGCTCTTTAAGCATAGGTTTAAGTCTCTTAAGTTTGGAGGTGAGGATCATCATACTAGACCCCTGACATGGAGCAGCCCATGAATTACTAACCATTTACCATCCAAAAGTTGAAAGCTTTTAGAGATGTTCTCCTTTGTACAGCTGGCATGACAGTCAAAATAGCGTAGCAGTGATGTGAAACCCAGGAGCTACTAAAATAGTTTCAGAATCTGGCAATTGATTAAGCCAAGCAGGAGTAACCACTCCTCTATCTTGTTATGCCCAAACCTCCCCTTCTATCAGACCAAGAAAACCAGACACTCCTAGAAGGCATATTCTCTAATTCAAGCTCTTCAAGATGCTATTATACTCCCCAGTGGCCATTCTGTCAAAGCCCTCCAGTCTCTCATTCAAGATATGAGATTTATGGACTCTGTTGTATGGGGTGCTGCCTGGAATCAACTGGGAGATTTTTAATGTGGTTAGGACATTATCTTCTTCTAACCAGAGCATGATTAAAACCATAATGCCAACTACAATCTGACTTGAGGTGAAAATGACTGCAATAGTCGGCTTGTGAGGATCCCAGGCTACAAGAATTCTAGCAACATCTTCTTGAATGTTGTCCACCCAATGCCAATGGTGAGGAAAACAATGGTTTATAGTGGAAACAAAATTATTATTAGCTCGAATCTTAGTTTCTTAAACACCCATCAAACTCATCTTTTGAGAGAGAACCAAGGAGTAGACCTCCTTTTGCTTAAGATGATTGTTGAGTCCCCTAATATTCCAAGAAGCAAGCTTAATCATTTAGTTTGGAAGGACCACCCACCCACTACCCACTTATTCCTTCCCTTTCCTTTTTTGAGACAAACCAAAGGGAAATTGACAATAGGAGGAGGAGTCTCCTCAATAGGATCACAAGCAGAACATCCAACCTCTATAACTTGGAGATCTTCTTCAGGCATGGTGGACTCAAGGACCGCAAAGATGTTGGATTTTGGCAAGCTAACCTGAGAATTAGGAATCTTATTATTGGATGCAGGACCAAACCAACTGACTGAATGTATTCAGAAACAGACTCAGCAATGATTCCCAAAGTGTCAACAGACAATTGATCAATGTCAGGGATTAGGAAACATCCTTTGGGGCTAGTTCCACCTGAGTAGCAGTGCAAGTTCTTGGCCCTTCAGAAGCAGAGGTGGAGGCCCCTATAGCTTGTAGATTATATTCCATAGGCTTAGTAGACCCAACAACAAAGTTCGGCTTATCAGATCAGTTACCCGTACAACAGTAGCACTGGATCTATCTTGCCTGCACCTTCCTTCCTACATCTAGCCGCAAAACGACCAAACACATGGCAGGTTTGATCGGAGTTGTCTGAACACAAATCAGCTCTCTGATTCCCTATTAGAGCAATCATTGCCTGGTTTTAACTTAGCGAATGTGAAGCCAAGTGTTAAAACCTAAAGTGCTCTCTTTGCTGGCATGAATATTGATGCACAAGTGTCAGAATCGTAATCAGTCCCAGTTTTGCCTTTGGTAATGACCACTTCCTTATTTGTGGATCTGGTAAGGCTTCTTTTCAGTTGACGGATTGCTACCTTTTCTCTGCTTTGAAGCCTAATTTCTGCAAAATGTGTTTAGTCTTTGCTGGGGTAGGAGCTTATTTGAAGAATGAGTTTGAGAATGATTTTCACAATTTCAGAAGGACACCTCCATTTGAAGCATTTGCGTAGCTTTGATTTCTACCTATGAAGCACGGATATGGATACAAGATACAAATACACGGATACATGATTTTTCCAAAAAGTTGGATACAATACTTTGGGGGATACGTTTGAATATAAAAACGCAAAATAAATATATTATATGTATGTATAATTATATATAATTTTCTGCTATATTAAAGTATACATACAGCATATATATATGTGGACTTATATAAACTGCATATACAAATTTAATATATACACACACACACACACACACACAGAGAGAGAGAGAGAGAGAGAGAGAGAGAGAGAGAGATGATCGATTTGGTGCCCTCTTCGATTTGGGAAAAAAACACATATAAAGCCCTAACTACACTTTTAACTCACATTTTTCAAGTAATAACATATTTACCCCCTCTTGTATCTGAAACGTATCCAAAATGTATCCGAGCATATCCAAAATGTATCTGGATACCAAAAAATAAATTTAAATTCTGGATACTTTAAATAATGTTCGGATGCGTATCCGGAGCGAATCTAAGCATATCCGTATCCGATACGCGTAACAATCCGTGATACGGAGGCCAAAATAGAGTATCCATGCTTCATAGATTTCTACAAGACTTGAGGTCCATTTGGAACTTATGTAAATGAAGGGAAAAGGAAAGTGTGAGAAAAATATACTCCCTCCATCCCCAAATTTTGGTCCCTCGTCCTATTCTAACCGGATAAAAAACTAGCTATAACTTTAAATCGGTAATGAATTTTATATTCAATATGGATCTTGTTTGATAGATCTCAATTAGTTCTATAAGACAATGTTTTCGAAATCATGTAAAACAATGTAAATTACGAGATATAATCAGTTGAAAAGTGGCACGAACTTCCAAAAGGGATAAATAAATGGGGACGGAGGGAGTAGATAAAAATTTACAGTGGCCAATGCCTCTTTTTTTTCCCTCCACTTTTTCTTCTTAAACCAAACAAGGAAAGAGAATTCTTTTGTGGTTTCCCTACTCTTCCCTTCCTTTCCCCAAGATCCGAGCAAACCATCTAAGTTAGAAGATTGTGCTATTGTGAAGACTAATCTAAACAGAATCGAAGCTGTACATCAAAACTATTGCCAAACCATCGAATGTGTTCTTTCTATTATCCAGGTGTATTGGAGCCAATTGTTTATCATTCCTGGAAGGCATTTTGATGGCTTTCATGTTACCAGGCAAGATGTTAAGCATTATTGGTAAAGTAATTTGGGAGCATCTATGTGTTCTTAGTATTGGATTTAGAATGCTGAATGTCTGGAGCAAGGCAACCTTTTGGTGGCATTATGGACTTTGAATAAAAAGGTAAATTTTCTGTTGGTTAAATGGGAACCCTCTTATATCATGAAATAAAGATCTGCATCTTGGACCATCAGAAAAGTATTTAAATTGAGATCCCTAGGGAAACCATTAGTTCAGTATAAAATAGGGGAATGGGGGATGGGAAGAATACATTTTACGGCTTGACAATTGGCACCTGCTGCAGCCTGTTTATTGCCCGGATAAGCCACATGGCTATGAGTAGCTCGGGAAATATGGGATAACCCGGATAAACTTTTCCCGGGCCACTCCTATCCAGGGTTTGTTTGAACCAGCAATTTTAGCTTATCCTGTTAGGAGAATCAAGCCCCCTAGAAGGGAATAAGTGAAAGCCCACCCTGGGGTGTCATTAGCTTATTTGGGGTGACCAAGTTACTGGGGTGCCCCTTTATCCCTCAATACCTTGTTCGTTTTCTCATGTCACTAATCTCATTTCCGGTGACACCTAAAAAACTAGAAAAAAGTCTAAAAATCTCCAAATTATAGTGGTAAAATATCTCTGAGGCGATGATGAAAATGTACCAAGAAACAATTTCCAAAAACTTATGGTAAAATATTTCAGAATCACATTAGAAAAATAGTTTTCAACATGTTTCAACTAACCAAAACATAAAAACTGTGAACTAAAATAAGAACATTAAATTAGTCTAACAGAGAGATCTGTGTAGCTAACATGGGCTTCGATCTATGCTCATTGGAGCTTTGAAAGGGAGACTTTCGTCTTCCTCTGAAATCTGTTGTTGAAATGTTTTCATCATCGTTGAGGAATCACGGCTCCAGATCCACGGGGGTGACAGAGTGATGCCGAGAGAATGGTCTTCTCGCCTGAGAGAACAATCTTCTCGCCATCGTGTAGTGAGTTGGAGCAACAAGAACACAAATCATGCATGCAAGAGAAATTGTTCTCTGATGGTGAAGTCTGGAATCGAAAGGAGAGAGAGGTCTTTTGGTTTAAATGAAAGAATAGTCTTTCTAGATTCTTCTAGTTTTTATCTAACAGCCATAAACGATTTTGATCACACGTGGTGTCTTGATTTGCCTAATTAAACAATTGGGACTTTTACCTTAAAAAAACACTCATCTCTCTTTTGTAAAATTCTATCTATTGTTGGAAACTAGTTAAATTAGTAGAATTTTATTTTTCAGCATTGTTGTTAAAAACCTACGATACTTGATACATATCCCATGATTTGTATCGACTTATCATCTCCTCGAAAAACGACATGTATCACATCCCGTATCCTTTTTGCATAGAAATCTTACGATACGATTGGCGTATCTTATGATATATATGCGTATCCTGATTCAGTTCGTATCCTACGATTATATATTGGGAAAAATTGAACCTTATATTGAGAAGTGAAACCCCAAACGCATTGATCTAAGTCATTTAAAAGGAATCTAACCTCAATGTAGAGCTTGAATAGAAGAAAAATACATGCTTTGATTTTGCAACCATCGACAAATGGTGAATACTCTGTTAGCCCCGCCTGCGAGGCAATTAGGGTTCACTTTACTGTCAATGCGTGGCATAAAGTGGTTTGGTTTGGAAGACGTTTGCCTAGAGGGCCTTTCATTATATGGATTTCAGTGGTTTGGCTTAATACTAAAGTTGGATTATGAGAATGGGGCATACTGTGTGATCTGAACCGAGCATAATAAGGTGGGGATGGTTTAGAATCACACCGGCACTTATCTTTTGAATGTCAGTTTTCTGCTACCAGAGTTAGGTTGTGTTGATAGTAATTGTGATTAATAGAGCTCCTCTGAACTTGGTTAATGATGTAATTTGGCTGATTCAACATTCTGATGGGAAGTGGAAGTGTGGAACTGCTGCAAATATGCTGTTCCGAATTTATAATGTCCTGCAGTGATGTTTCATATCTCATGTGAGAGGAATGTAAGAGTGTTCAAAAGAAAGCTATGACTGCTGATATCTTCATCCTTAAGGTGACGAATGCTGTAAGCTCTCTGAGGACAGTGAAGGATAATGGTGGGAACAGGCTGCTATGTTTAGCTTGGGAGCATTTTTAATCTTCCTTGTTTAGCTTATGAACTGGTGTCTTTTAGATTTTGTTTTCCTTCTCGTGATTTAGCTTGTGAACTTGTCCTCAGCAGGTTGTTTTCTGTCTTTGAGATGGTTTGTTAGTTGTGTAGGTTTTTTTTCCTTTGATTTTTTTAACGGCTGTTAGTTGTGTAGGTTGTTTCTGATGTTGTTGCGGTTGTTGGCTGATGACTGTCCCCTATAGCTGGGGTTTTCCCCTTTGCTTTTGTTTTCTTTGTTTGGGCATGATAGCAATGGAGTTTTTAACAGGAAAATTAAAGTCTTGTATGCAAAAACAGCTAACCAATTGAAGAATTATGCACGCTACTCAACTTTGTAATCTCTTTGTTTTGCAAGGATCAATCATTGGCAAGCAGCAGCTGGTGTCATCTTCCTGAAGATCTGGTAATTGATCAAATCCTCTTGAGATTGCCCGTCAAATCTCTAATGCGATTCAAGAGTGTCTGTAAAAGATGGCATGCTCTTCTTTAAAACCCCTCGCTTTATTGCCTCGCATCTCAAGTATATTGATACTCCTAATAGGCTGGTCAGTTGGAGCAGTAACAATAACGGTCTCATAGTTGAGCATGATGCCTTTCAAGTATTCACAGAAAGTTGTTACACGCGTAACTTCCGACCTGTGAATCTTAAGTTTGGGTTTGACCAGAAACCAGATTTAGTTTTGGGTCCCTGTGATGGAATATTTTGTCTATACTGGAGGGAAAATAGTAATTTTAGTTATCATTCTGGTGATTATCAAGTTGGAGGAGTTAATGTCAAGCGGCTACCAACTATTGCGCTATGGAACCCTGCAACTAGGGCATTTAGCATTCTCCCCATGTCCAAATTTGACTTCCCACCGTATAGGAGGGTGACTCATTGCATGGTTGGGTTTGGTTTTGATCTCACTGCCAAAAGTATCAAGGTGGTTAAAAGTTTCAATTTTAAGCAATGCTGAAGGTCTCCAATCTGATTTCATTAATTGTGCTGAAGTTTACGACCTAAGTTCTGATTCTTGGAGAGTTATCCACTTGGATGATATGTTCCAAGAGGTATGTGTGGGGAATGAAGTAATCGTCAGGATGCACAACAGCAATGATGGTCTTTTTCATTGGCACACCGGACGATGCTGTTTTTCATCACCCAGGTACCCTGACGGGCCAGAGAAGAGAATTGTTCCAAGTGACCCCGCTGCCAGAGAAGTACAATGATTACCAGTTGTCATCAATGAGTTGGAGGGAATGTAGCTTTGCATTGCTAGGGGACTCCCTTGCCATAATTTTCTCTTTCATTGCTAGCTGGTTCTCCCAGAGCTATGCCTCTATTGAAGGCCACACAATAGTTGAGGTATGGGTTATGAAGAAGGACTTCGACTGCATGTTTGAGGCTGGGGAACGCTTGTCCTCGTATAATTGGTGTCATGAATTAACTTTGGAACTGCTACTTCCCGGTTCCTGTGTCTCGACGGGTTTCTTGAATAAGACTGAACTCCTAATTTGGAGACTTGGATCATTATCCAAGGCTGAGATCTGCAAGATCCCCATTCTTGTACGACATTGTTACCAAACAGGCTAGGGATGTGGAGATTCCTGGTGAGCTGAATTTCATATATCGAGAGAGCCTTGTTTCAGTCGAAGGAGGATGTGGGAATGAGTGATTACATTCCGTACTATGTATGAATATATGAAATCGGCGTTTTGGTGTTGTTTTGGTGTTCCTTCGTTCACTAGAGCATGATTGTGGCTGTAATGCTCATTATTGATGCTACTACTAGCGACAGCTCCGCTGATTATGTACTCTAAATTGTTTCAACACTTGTAAATATTTGGTATTAGGTGTTTGTAAGTTGTTGGATTATTTCAGTTAAGATGTTGTAAGTTGCGTACTATTTAACTAGTTTTCGAGTACTCTATGTAACTAGTTTTTGGTATTTAACTAAAAGTATTCAACTTAGCACAAGTTTGGGTTTACTTTTGGAAGTTTTTTGGTGGTCATGCGAGTTAGGTTCTTTTTGGCTGGAAATTTGGTACTATTTTTTAATTTAAGATTCTTTAGTAGTACAGTTCGGGGCTGTCCTGTTCTCATTTTCACCAATTACCATTGTCTCAGTTAGGCCTCGTTTTTTTTTTTTTTTTGAACTAGAAGACATTTCTATATATCAAAAACCTTAAAAGAGCCATCGCAGTTACAAATGCTAGAAAGAGAGGGGGGAGGGTTAGACACCCAGTTAGGGGAGAGGGTACCCTTAAGGTAATGGGAGGCCATACAATGAGCTGCTCTATTACAATTCCTAGGAACCCAAGAAAAAGAACAAAGAGCCAAGTGAGAAAGCATTCTGATGTCTTTGATAATAGTGGCAGTGTCCCAGGGCGGCACATTCTCTGTGGAACACAGCTTAATAACTCTCTGATTATCGCTTTCAATGGAGGCCAGATTATGGTGGGTTGGGAGGAGCATGGACCCTGCGAGACGCATTGCAAGATCTTCACGTTGAAGTGAAGATGAGGCTTTGACCTTGGAAGTTCGTCCATCAAGAATAAGGCCTCTGTGATCCCTCAAATTGGCAGCAATAGCAGCTTGATTACTACCTTTAACCATGGCCACATCATAGTTGATTTTCACCGAGCCAACAGGAGGAGGAGTCCAGCTATCAATTATGTTCACATGTCCTTCCACAGTCTCCGTTCCCGTTTGCCAATCCCTACTCGCCTGAAATTCCTTCCAATTAAAAGCAGCCTTCTCCATAACAACCCGAGGATCAACAAGAGTTGAGTTGAAAATCCATTTGTTCCTTGCTTTCCATATCTGCCAACACAATCCAACACATCTGCTCATGAGATCACGGCCCTCTTTAGCTGAGTTAAAGTTTTCCATAACAACAATGGTCCACTTCATAATAGACGAGATTGCCTTAGTATCCACTTTGTACGTTAAGCTGCTACCAAACCATGTTGCCAATGTCCATCCGCACATAAAAAAGATGTGCTCCGTTGATTTGGTTTCTCGGTTACAGATTGTACACATTGGGGAAGGATTACATTTTCGCCTGTGAAGATTCTCCTTGGTAACCAACAAGTTACAACAGGCTTTCCACTAGAAATGCCTTAATTTCGGTGGGACGTTTAGATTCCAAATAAATTTCCAGACCTCTTGAGGGGGTTGGAAAGATGATGACGCTTGGGGTGGTAGGCTAGAAGTTTGCTCGGCCAAAGCCAAATGATACCCTATATTCACCAAATAGATGCCCACTAGAATTGGGGTGCCAAACTAAGAAATCCAACTTTCCAGAGTGAGAAATTGAGATACTTAGGATTGCATCAGCTTCTTCCTCGGAGACCATAGCTCTTACCTACTCTTCTTTCCAAGTTAAAGTTCTAGCATCAATGACATTAGCAACAAACTCCACTGGGCAATTTGGTGGTTGACCTGAATGTACCGTGAAGTCCTTGGAGGAGGGCAGCCATTTATCAGTCCAGAAATGTATCAAAGAACCATCAGATAATTGCCACCGGGTCCCTTTGAGTAGAATTTCCCGCCCTTGTATGAGGCTAGACCAAGCCCAGGATGCTTGTCTTCCTTTAGAGGCATGAAGAAAATCTAAATTGGGGACAACCCTTTCATAAACTTACCCAAATATGAGTGGATTAATGGTTAGCCTCCAGCCTTGCTTTGCAAGCATGGCAAGGTTAAAGGCTTTGAAATCCCGAAAGCCTAATCCTCCATGAAGTTTAGATTATGTGGCTCGATTCCATGAAGTCCAATGAATACCTTTGTTTTCAGGGTCACCTCCCCACCAAAAAGTTGGAAACATAGCTGTTAAGTTTATTACAGAATTTCTTGGGTAAGAGGAAACAAGCCATTGCATAACTTGGGATAGCTTGCACAACATACTTGATCATAATTTCCTTCCCCGCTTGTGTGTGTTGCTTTTGTTTCCACCCCTCAAGCTTATGGAGAGTTTTTTCCAAAAGAAAGTCATAAGCTTCTACCTTAGAACGTCCCAAGAAGGCAGGTAAGCCCAAGTATTTAACAGATTTGCTCAACAAAGGCATTCCCACAAATTCACAAAGTTCCATCTCGATTGCCCCAAAGGAACATTAGAAGAGAAACTAATCCCAGACTTATTGAAGTTTATAAGCTGCCCAGAGGCAGTGTTATAGGATTCCAAGACATTCAAAATATGGCCACACTCTTCCTTGTTGGCTTTCAAGAAAAGTATGGCGTCGTCTGCAAAAAATAAATGGGACAGAATTGGACAAGTAGGTTTAAGCTTGATACCTGAAATTCTGTTCTCCTCCACTTCTTTAGAAACCAATCTAGACAGAACATCAATCACGAGCAGGAACAAATATGGGGACAAAGGATCACCTTGTCGGAGCCCCCTAGTAGGATTGATAGTGGCACGCTTCTCTCCGTTAGCAAAAATTTGGAATTTGACGGTAGAAACACATTGCATGACCCATTGAATCCATTTTCCATGAAAACCCATCCTCTCCATTACAGCTTGCAAAAAATCCCACTCAATCCTATCATATGCATTGTTGAAATCCAGCATAATAGCCATATGGTTTTGTCCCCCACGACGATTGATTTTCATTTGATGAAAAGCCTCATGAGCAATGATGATATTATCTTGAATAAGTCTACCCGGAACAAAAGCAGACTGTTGGGGAGATATGACTTTATCCAGAATGGGTTTGAGTCTATTAGCCTCGTTTAGCTGCTGAGAAAGGAAAAGAAAATATGGGATTGTCCAATTTTTCTTCATTTCTTTTTGGTCGTCAATTTTTTCTTTCATTTTTTTGGTTCATCAAGCAAAAAGTTATGGGACTGCGTTTTTTACATTTCCATTCAGATTACTTTCTCTCTGGTGGTGCAAAATACAAATGATTCTGCAAAAATCTTATTTTTATGGTGTACTAGTTTTCTGTAAAGTTAAACTTCTATTTTATAACTTCACGAATTTTGATTATGAAATGAAAACATGAAGAAAAATACTTCTTTTTACTTTACGTCAATTTAATATTTTCTCTTGGAATAGTATTTCTCCATTAATATTATGACAACCGAATGGAGGGGAGATTTCCTGAGTTTGAAGATTTAATTGGTTGCAAATGGTAGCTAACTGCAGTTCAAAAAAAGTAGTGGCTAGCTCATTTGGTAGAGCTCTTGGATGCTCACTTCAAGTCTTCACCTCTATGGGAATAAGTTGCTCCACCTGATAAGCTACGGTTCTCGTGGCCTGCAGGTGTTACGCCCTTGATTTTCAACATTGTAATAATAGCCCCCTTTTTTTTTATCGAAAAAAGAAGATTTATTAAAGAAACTCGATAAGAGTACATCGAGAAAAGGGAGGGGGGACATCCAACCAAAGTTGAATGAAAGGAAAAAGAAACACCCAAAACCCCTCTAAGCAACCTGAGCGAAAAACACCCAAAGGAAACAAAACCATAACGATAACCACAAGAGCCACGCGAAGATCAGCCCCTCTATGCCATCTATGCCTGCACACGCCAGACGAAACATCCTATTTCAACCTTTACCACATCAAAATACAGTTGCAGCCTGCCATCAAAATACAGAAGAATCCTTTTCTCTCAATAGATTACCTCCCATTGCTTAATCTTTTGAGAGAATGCTTTGAACTCATCTTCAATCATATCTTTTAAGACTATCTCATCCTCTGGACGAATGGATACTCCAAGGTTTTTCCCGGTGGTCAATGTTGCTATATAATCTTCCTCCATCATTTTCTCTCTGTTCATGACTGCCTCTAGAGACGTTTGTGAGGGCCTAGATTCAAATTGCCAGTTCTCCCCCAAAGAATAGGATCCAACGATGGAGGGAGACTTATTATTTCGTCTTTTTTTTTTTCTGCTGGCCCTGCTTAAGCTTCCTCGACTTGTCCTCAATTTTATCCAAGCTATACATCCTAGAAAAAAGAGAAGCTTTCAAAGGATTATGCCTCCATAAGGAAAAAGATTTCTTCCGACGACCTTGTTTGCTTCTTTTTTTCCTCTTTTGACATTTGAGTTCCACGTAATTTATGAGAGGTTCAGCCGAAATGAGATCTAAGGATTGGCATTCATCGCTATAGTCTGATTGAAAATCTTGATCCCAATTTGCCTTTCCTGAAAAGGTTGAGTTTTGAATAGGATCACTTCCTCCGGAGCTTATGCAAATCCCTCTGTCTTGACCTTGAATGGACTGAGCAAATGATTCCACCACCAACGATTCTAAACCCACCAATGAGTCTAATCCGTGAAAAGAATTTGAGTTTGCCTCATTATTACCCCCATCAATCTCCACAGCTAATTCATGAGCCACCTCTGGAGCGTGGGAGTGTTGGTCTTCTTTGCCACTCCCAATGATTTCCCCATATTCCTTTAAATGGCATGTTGATGAATTCTTATAAGGTGGGTTCTGATTTGGTATTCCTTCCGGCCTACCATCCGTAAGGAAAACCTCCACATCATCTTTTTTTGCCTCCCTATTGTCAAGTCCTCCCATTACTGAGCCATTGTCCCCTACATTGGAAAGAGAAAATGTAGGGTGTTCTTCTTCTGTGATATGAGCCAAGTATTGTACCTGATTCACAGTCAGTTGAATCGAGTCTACAATCTTATGAGGGGAGGTAGTTGATATCAAAATTTTGGCTTTATCAAAGGCGAGATATTTCAGGGTATCATCATCAACTGACAAAAAAGTCCCCCATGATTCCACAATTTTCTTGAATGTGGATACCCCCCACACGTTGAGGGGTATACCTCTGCAAGAGATCTAGGCAAATCTTTCCAAACCCGAGGTTTCACCATTCCATGGTTGGATGAGATCGAACCATTGATCCCACCAGGCTCCTTTGATTAAATCATCTCTCAACTGTTGGTTAGAGAAGGTGATGAGGATAAATCTTCCACCCAAAGGCCTAACATCTGAGAAGTTAATCTTTGCTAATAGAAGTTGTTTAAGGTCCACCATTGATATTACTCTGCGAAGGGTGGCAATGGCACTTTTGAACAACCAACCATTGCCCACAGGCTGTAAATTAATGGTTTTCATAGCATCCTTAGGTAAGTTATCAATACCGGTTGGGGCCTTTTTACCAATAAGGACCTGGGCAAA
Source organism: Vaccinium macrocarpon (assembly GCA_022606695.1). Lineage (NCBI taxonomy): Eukaryota > Viridiplantae > Streptophyta > Magnoliopsida > Ericales > Ericaceae > Vaccinium > Vaccinium macrocarpon. The sequence continues at coordinate 9,733,730 of CM040175.1, read as the reverse complement.
AGATCTCCCATTATTCACCAAAACTTCATCATGAGATCCAGTTCTATTAACCCCTCCCTGACATGTATCAGCATCAGCTTTGTCGATCTTTGCTTGCTTCAAACCGCCTTTAGCACCAAAAGATGCAATCTTGACAAAAAGTTTCTTATCATTGAGCCATAAGCCATTTGCTTTAAGAACAGCCAAATCAGTTGAAACAAGACAGTCATACCTAATAATAGCCCCTTGATGTCTTCCATGCTATGATTTTCGAATGGTCAATGTCTTGAATCCATTCTTCATGTTGGGGGATTAAAAAATCGCATTCCAGGATCGTTGCTCAATTCCCTCTCCCTCATGGGAGAATGAATGACAAAAAATAAATAAATAATTGGATTTTCAACATAGTATTTTATTTATTCTTTGATCTGTGTAAACCTATGTTTTGTACCCATGCATATTTGGGTTGGCAAAAAGAAAAAAGAAAAAATAGTCATAAATGCAACATATTTTATCCATTTTAAAAGAAGGACAGGGGACTTTAGTTTGTGTTATGAGGAGATGACTTCTTTTACCCATGAACGAAGGACAAATTTCATATTTGTAGAGACGAGAGAAGCAGAGCCCGTAATAGGATATCTTTTGAGATATCGTGAGTGTAGTGCTTCTGGTGCTCGAGGATCTCTTTGATCCGTATAATTTTCCTGGCAAAGGCGAGGTGGCGGACGATGAACACGTAAATGTTGGTTTTTGTACGAAAGCGGTCATTATTGCAAGATGATTTGAATTTGTCGACAAGGGTATGGAGGTTGCGCTCTTTGTAGAGGGCGGTGGAGATGGATTCGATGGTGTTTGGGTTGGGTTGGGTTGGGTTGGGGTGGGGTTTTGGAGGTTGAGAAGGTGCGGTGGAGGAGGCGGGATAGAGAAGACATTGATGGTTGTGGTGGTGGTGGGGGATACCAAGAGAGAAATGGAGGGAGACGGCGGCAATGAGTAGCCGTTCTAGTGGCACAAGGAAATGGGTCAGAGAGGTTAGTGGGCAACGGCTGTAAGGAGGGCTTTGACTAGAGACATTAAACAGAGCACATATGCTTGATTTTGCCAATTAATTACTGAGATTAAGGATGCAATTGCCCCAGAGAGATTTTTAGAAAATACTTTTGAAACATTAAGTAAATACTCTTGATGGTGGTCGGCCGGAGGTGGGGTGATAATTTTTTCGAATTTTATGTCTGAAATTCTAATTTTTAAAAATTAGTGATATTTCACTAATTTTTTTGGTCACCGGAGGTGGGATGGTGATTTTTTAAAATTTATTTATGAAAATTTGAATTTCTTCAAAATTAGTGACATTACACTAATTTTTTGGTCGCCGAAGTGGTCGGCTAGAGGTGGGATGGTGGTCAACCGGAGGTAGGGTGGTATTTTTTTGAATTTTATGAACAAAATTTGAATTTTTAAAAATTAGTGACATTTCACTAATTTTTTTGGTCGCCGGAAGTGGTTGGCCGGAGGTAGGGTGGTATTTTTTTGAATTTTATGTATGAAATTTGAATTTTTAAAAATTAGTGATATTTCTTTAATTTTTTTTGTCGCCGAAAGTGGTTGGTTAGAGGTAGAGTAGTGGTCGGCCGGAGGTGTGATGTGATGATTTATTTGAATTTTATGTATGAAATTCAAATTTTTAAAAATTAGTGATATTTCACTAACTTTTTTGGTCACCGAAAGTGGTTGGCCGGAGGCAGTGTGGTCATTTTTAGCGACATTTTACTAATTTTTTGGTCGCCGGAAATGGTGAGCCAGAGGTGGGTGGTAGTTAGTTGGAGGGTAAGAGGGTGATTTTTTTGAATTTTGCTTACAAAATTAGAACTTTTAAAAATTATTGAAATCGGCTGCTGGAAGTAGTCGGCCAGACATGGGTGGTAGTTGGTTGCAGGTAGGGTGGTGATTTTTTTGAATTTTATGTCTAAAATTAGAACTTTTTGAAATTAGTGACATTTCATTATTTTTTTTTGTTTTTATGTTCGATTGCAAAAGTTCATTGTCCTTCCTTTTAAAAATGTCAAATGTTTTTTGCTTTTATGTTCGATTGCAAAAGTTCCTTATCATTTCTTTTAAAAATGTCAAATATTTTGGATTTTTGACTAAATGGTTCCAAAAAAAAAAAACATAAAGGCGTAGTTAATTTTTCCACATTTGTTTCAGGGAGTAACAATTCCATCACGATGGACTTTACTAAGAGAAACCAATTACTTGATTGTCTCAATCGATCAAGTCCCTTCGTATGGTGCCAAAAATCTTACTCCCTTCGTTCTCATTTTAAGTGCACTAAATTCTACTTATTAAAGGTATCATTATCAACTGATCAAAAAAAAGATATCATTATCACGCAGTTCACATGAACTACCTCTACTTGCGGATCAAAAGAAAAACTTAAAAGCCGATTAAAAAAAAAACTTTTCTCCACTTTTCTAAATTATCCTCCACTTTTATTTATTAATTATTTACCCATTAAATTTTCAGAAGAGTAAAATAATACTTTTATAAACTTTTACTCCTTTTCAAAACAAACACTTAGTAAGGCAAACCCTAAAATGAAATACTCGAATATAAAAAAGGGACGGAGGGAGTAGTATATTAGGATGCCCAGGATTAGAGGCGAACTTACAATGGAACACGTGGGGTCCACAGAATCATTATACTTTTTGATAATTATGGGGTTACTTTGTGGTGGATCTCAAAACGAGAGTAGACTCTTCCTGCTCTCTCTTAATTTTCTCATCCAACTTAGGAATTTGGAGCTCAAAATGGTCTTCTTGTCACGGACCACGGGTGGGTGTTGTTCCTTCGCACACAACATGGCTGCTGGCCAATCGCCTTGGAAGGCTCAAATCACATCTTGTCCAAACATCTTATCCAAACAAATGTAAATTGTCCACTGCTGAACAGATCTGAGTTATTCATGGCCAATCACAAATGGCCATGACTGACCGAACACCCATGCTGTCCCTGAAGGGACAGCACCATCCCCCATTCCTTTTGTCACCATCCTCCCACTCTCAAAACCTTCTCCTTGTTTATACATGACCACCACCTAATTCCCCACCATTTGGCAACAAAAGTACCATCAAAATACCCCTATGGTTTTGGTCAAAGTTATTAATCTCGTCCCGTAATAGCGAAAGAAAATGGAGTACTATACTTCATATTCTACTCTGCTCATAATACCGTCCAATACTGTTTGTTTCGACGCATCTTCGCCAATTTCCGGATACTAGGCAATACAATTTCTTCTTATGGTTTTTATTTTATTTTTATATGAAGTACTAAAATGGTTGCATTTTGGATTGGACCATATATACTTGGTCTATGCAAAGTCATGATGCTTTATTTTTTATTTGTTTTTTGTGTGTCGAATTGCATATTTTTGGAGAATTGTACCATAGTTTGTTGCGATCGATCAATCTAGAACTATACTCCGGCACCGAAACGTACCGTTCCATTAAAAAAAAAGAGATGCTGGCAGGTACTAGATTAATATCGTTGGTTTTGATCACCCAATCCACCCCGGCCCTCTTGCATATTATAATAAGATATGGGAACCAAATGCTCTTTACATGCCCACATGCACGAGAGTAATGCCACTTAAAAATCAATTTCTTCTTCAAATCATTATTGAATTAGCAATTACGTTGTGTATGCCACCTCACTCTCCAACTGGATCAACTGCATCACTATGGATTTCCATGTCTTCGTCAAAGATGGAGCCAGAGGTGGCTAGAAGGGACAGTCGCCCCTGCTATAATTCAAAAAAACCTTACTATTGCATTGAAAAAATATGTATATTATTAAATTATATAACTCGGTCCCCCCTCCACAAATATAGCATGTCCCCCTTAACAAAAATCCCAACTCCGCCCCTGGTCTTCATTGTCTATCCTACAAAGTACTTGTATTTTCCTAAAAAGGCACAAGTATTTTCCTAAGAAAAAATAAAAAATTGGACGACCATGATACTGAGAAATTCCAAATTCATTATCAGACCGCAGGGACTGCAAATCGGGACATCATGACAAACGCAAATATTACGAGAGCTTCCAACGCTTAATTATTTTTTTTGAAAGAAGAGAACTTTATTAATCTCTGAGAAAACAAAGATTAAAAGATAAGTAGCAACAATGGCAACCCAACTTGGGGAACAACCTCCCACAAGAAATCAAAGCTTCTACAGACCCTGAAAAGAAGGTTGGCAAGAAGCCAACCAAGAGAACGGAACAAAAAACTCATCTATTACAAAGCTCAAAATACATCCAGAAACCAAGCAAATCACATAGATTGCAAGATACTATTTAGCCTGAAGAGAAAATCCTCAATAGAGAAGTTGTTACCACCCATTTTGGATTTCACCCATAGTGCCACTCTGGCTTTGATGAGTTCTGTGATATTCACTACAACAAAAGTTAGTTTCTATAGGATGTCAAAAATGCTATGAAAGATTATATATAGCATTTTAGAAAACTGTGTTAGCCAGCGCTATAAAAAGGTCCGGCTTTTCCATAGCATTTTTAAACTGCTATCTTTCACAAGATTTCAATAGCATTTTTGGAGCGCTATAGTTGATATTATTTTCGATGGCTTTTTAAAACTGCTATGTTAGGTACAGTTTTTTATTGCATTTGTTGAACGCTATGTTCAACATACTTTTTAGGAGTAATAGCACTCTAATAATGCTGTTTTTCAGGTTTTATTAATAGCTTCCGCCGAATGCTATCATGTTAGGAGCTATTTTTAATAGCATTTTTATGTCGTACTCATTACATTTTGCAGTCTGTTCTGAACACTTTCAACAACTTTACTCTCATTCAAACTAAGCTCATACAAAATTATAACTCTAAAAACAAGAAAATCATCAGAGTCCACGTCCAATCTAGACATCTATATCCCAAAAGTACGCTACAAGCCTTGACAACAAAAAGAAAGTAATACGGAGTATATATTAAGAAAAAGTTCTCAACTATGTCTAACGAGCACTGGCATATGTTCAGATCTCTATATCTTCAGCAAAAAAAGGTCCTGAAACGCTGATCTTCTCTTTCAACCCATAAACCTACATGTACGAGAAGAACACATTCCAATTTGAATGGACAGTCAAAATTCCCAAATGATGAATGTCGGAGCATACAAAAACACAACTACAGATACACTACATATGATCAAAGCTTCAAATCTACAATCTGCATCAACAGAAGCCATCTTTTATCACACATGGAATAAGCCAACAAATTAACGAAACTAATTCACTTCAGCAGTACCATGCCATGTTCTATGAAACTAATTCACATTTGGTCTCATTGTATAAGCAGATAGTGAATAATATAATATAGCCATTAGAAAGTCATCATCAAAAAACCTCCTATGGGCTAGGGAATGCTAATATACCAAATACTAATAGAAGTTAGTTCTACAGTTCAAGTCAAATACACTTCTCATCTGCCAAATTTGAGAATTTACCAGACTTCAACAGACAAGTTGTCCCGCTAGAGTACACATCAACTAGTATCATACATTCATGATTAGGGTGCATACCATATGCCAAACTCAACTACTATAATGAAATTAACACTTTCACTATCATACTAACAGCATTTATGTTAGTAGATCTAGAGTAGCCTTCTACCTTAACATTTCGTGGTCCAATAAAAGCCATGCAAAGACGTTCAAATTCCAAACAAAATCAGATTCCACAAATTTTGAGTGTTTAAAACATGTCTAGGTGCACCGTGCATGACTACCCATTTAAGAGGAACCTACACACTCAAATGTATGGGTGGCTGTGATCGCTCCTGAACCACAGATACAGACCACTGAATAACTTTCCCACCAGTCAGATTTTGGGGAGAGATCCGAAGCATTCAAGCAGAAAGAAGAATTTAATAGATAGTAGTAAAACCTAGTCATGGTAAGCCAACAATTACCTGTTTCATGTTAAATCGTATAACAGCATACATAAGGCCATTCATGAAGTTAAATGTTTATCTCATATTAAATAAAGGCAAGCAATCTAACCATGTAAAAAATCCTCCAAAGATCCAACTGGCATAAACTTGTAAACAAGAAGCTGCTGGTCCCAATGAGCACAGTAACTAATCAAATTGACGAGGTTTCGATGAAGGCCAACACAAACAATGGAACAAGAATACTTTTACCACATCGGTCAAAACACAAGAAAGGAAGAAGAAATATTCCCCCACTGAAATTTTAGATCTCAAGGAAAGTTGCATCTTGTGATCTGTATTATGTGGTAACCATAGCAAATAGCGCAGCTGTTCAGGTACTTACTGCTCTAAACATCTGTTTTTCTACCTAGTTGGGCTAACTTTCTAGGTTCACCTTTAGAATATGTACCCATGTGATCAATATCACACCACCTTAGACTGTAATGGATGCCAGCAAAAAAGAAAAAAAAAAAAAAAAAACTAGTGGATACATCTACTATAATATTATTGGTAAGTAGAGACAGTTTCAGCGAACATGGGATAGCGACAAACAGTGAGATGGTATACCTCTTTCACTTCTGCAAACCAGGCAGGAAACTAAGGCTATTGGTTCCTACACACGAATTGATTAGTGAGAAAGCTCAAGGCAAGAAATAACACGGTATGTTTAGAGTTAATATTTTCTTGACAACAAAGGAAGGTCAAACGGCCTCAAAGTGGACCAAAAAAAGCTTTACTAGCATACAGTAAAGTTTGGCATTTTTGTGCCAATCTTCAAAATTTTACTGCTACCACACAAAAAAAAATCAAAATTATATGACATTATTCACATATCTTTAACAAGAATACTTTTACAATTTATCCATTTGGATGTTTGATTCACAAGACTACAGGAGTCAGTTGAGGTGTTATGTGAGCTACCAACATCTCAGCAAAGAAACCCGAGTTAGGTGTATTATAACTTTTCCAAGTTCACACTCAATAATGACCTATGGCAGTATCTAAGAGAACCTCATATAGTTTGCAGAATTCCTATTTCGGTTTTGATATATTATAGACTTAGAGAAATGCACTTTACCACTAAAAGAGTTAAAGGAGCAGCGCGTCTCCTAAAGGTAACTGCAGCTTAGTAAAAACCACGCTTCAAGTCCAAAAGATCAATAAGCAAACATAGTGAAAATCATGACAAACTGTGAATTGAGAAATGTGGTTTAAAAAATGTACAGAAAGTATCAGATTTTTCATCAACTCCTCACAAAAGAAGCAACTTGTTTGTAGCCCTACATATAGATATCTCATGGATGGGTGTGTGCATATGATAAATATCCAAAATCCAATACACAAAACTCATAATGAGAAAAGGGAGTCGCCAAACCTGCACTAGTCCTTTTTAGGTTGTTTGTCTTGGGTGAATAATAATCTTTGCTGATTTTCGTGCACATCACAAGAAAAGTGCAACAATACAACTCAAAACATTAGTGCATAAGGCACCAACTAGTCAACCACGCACAAGTTATAATGGTGCGGAACTAAGATATAAGCTTTAAATGCATTTAGCAAACACAACGCGTATATATGGCAACAATAGAACTAACCTAACAAACAAGACTGTAGCTTTTATGGTTTATGCATGGTAATTCAACAAAGTTGTAAAACCCAACTCAGCCCTGAATGCAATACTTCTAAATTTGTTTGAAGAGAAGGGCTGAAAACTTGCCGAAATGGTAGTCGATTTGAAGAGGGAGCTAACCGCAACGCAATAAGTGACCCAGTAAAAAAGCGCAGAGATATCTACTTTTTAGTCTTGGGTTTCCGATTTTCAGCAAACAAATCTATATTTTTAACTTTTAACATCAATTTCCTGCGCTTATTTCATAGTTACAGCTCACTAATTCTGAGTATCTTCACACTCTAGCTACAACTTACCGTAATATGGCAATGGAATTGGGAGTGAAGACTCAAGAGCAAAGACCCAAAATGGAAACCAGATCTCAATTCCTAGAATATTAAATTGGGTTACCACATAGGTAACCAACATCGATAACTAAGGAGTACATGCCAAATCCGAGAATTTAATGAAACCTATTAGTAATGCATGACTATAATAAGAGACGAAGAACACTTCAGAGCTAATCAAATAGACACAGTAGATACTCCAAACAGTCAGACCCAGAAAGCTATTGCCACAACATCTTTGAGCAACATAGAGGATTCAAATTCATGGCATACTTACGCAACAAACCCAATGTTCTAGGTAACTTGCAAAAAGAAGATATGAATGATGAAATTCACAAAAAGCCCTGTAGTGGCAATTTATCGAACACGTAAAAGGCAAGCAACAATGGGCAACTATGTTACTTGGACTTGGGTACGGGTGTCGGGTGTGTATCTAGGTGTCAGATTCAACTATTTTTCATTTCAAGGATACAGGGACACGGCAAAATATTCAAATTTGTTTCTATTTTTTGTGTATTTTCTTATGTAAATTGGTGATTTAAGGTTTTATAGCGCATTTCATGGATAATAAGAGAGATTTATGCATACTTCCATGCTAAACTTGAATTACAATTAGGTTTTCTATATAAGTGTCTAGTTAAACTAATCGGACATATATCACACACCCTTATCCGAGTGTAGAGTGTCCGACACGGGTACTTAATACTATTACGAGAGTCTGCGTAACATAGATGGGCAAAGACAAACAAAACCAATACAACCTGAAACTGTAATTCACAAATTTCGATGGCCCTTACATAGCCCATATTCCCGAATGTAATGTTAAGGAGGAATAGACAATTCAAAACATAAGTGGTTTCAATAATTATGGAACCAAAATATTTTTTCAGACCAAAAGTTCTCAGAAATACCACAATACCGAATCAGATCTCAAGTGAAAGAAATCAAACCACATCCTTTTGGGGGAAAAAATTGAAAACCGAAATTAATATTCTTAATTTAGCCTGTTTTCTTGGCAAAACAAATCCCCAATAACCATATCTAAATCAGAACAAAAAACGCAATTAGAGTTCACTCAAACCCTTTTAAGTGTATAATGCAAACCCCTAAACTTACCTTCCACAAGCTAATGGATGAAATTAAAACCCTAGTCTTGTCTTTGGGAAAGAATTAAGGAGAAAGTTAAATCAAACCCAGTGACAGTTTCCCCAGAACATGATTCTTTCCTTCAGCCGGTGCAGCAAATCACAAAATGGATTTTGATTATTCTCCAAGTGGAAAAGAGGGAAGTGAAAAATGTGAATGTTAGTAAGGAGTACATATATACAGATTGTGGAAAGAGAGAAATGTGAACAAACCTTAAGGTGGAAGAAGAACTCACGATTGAAACCCTTGCTTACCTGGAGATGAAGCCATGAGAGGGTAAAACTAGCTCATACGAATAAAAGTGGGGTGCCAGGTTTTTGGGTAAATGGGGCGCCAGGTTTCTGGAGTAAATGGGGTGCCAGGTTGGGGATTAATTGAAATTTAGAAGCTCGCGTATGCGATTATATCATGAAGAGAAATCAAATTAGATCAATACTGCGTACAACACAAAAGAAGAGATATATCATAAAAGTATTAGCTGTTGCTGAACATTTCCAAATAACAACAAAAGTGCCTAGCTTAAAAATCCCAAACATAATTTTCCTTGCAGGATAGCCTGTAATGAAGAAATTCAAGCAAACATAAGCACCAATAAAATAAAGGGATTGTGTAGGATCTTAAGAAAAATATTCATGACAACGTTTGATCCATAATTCCTGCCCCAAAATTACCCAATTTCCCGGACAGGACCCAAACCACCACTCCAGCAAACCTTAATCCAAATACATAAATGGTCACTGGAATCCAAAGAGGAATTTCAGAATAGACGGTGCTTGGTTCTGATCGGTGAACACAAGATTTACCAACCTTGAACCAATAGATACTAACTTATCTTCATCCCCAAACAGTATAAACCAAGCACTTCAATCATTCCATTCCTATCGCTTTTCAGTAGTCAAAAGTTCACTAGCCAACTTTTCCTCTCGTAATTAGAAGTGAAACTAGGAATATCGGCTTTGCAAGATTTTTTGTGTCTCAATCAACAATTGGGACACAAAATGCCAGAGACAGCTCACCCAAACTAACAAACGCTATCACCATAGACCAATTTTAAGTACAAGATTGCAGACAAATATGCTCAGAAAAAGAATTATAAAACTGTGTCATCAGAATTCAATAATGCAAAACAAAAACACATTCAATCAGAAGCAATATTACCTCCAAAAAATTCATCTTCTTGACGTCCAGGATTGAACTAGGCATGGGCTAGTATAGGCAGTAGCTCCTGCAAAGAAAAAAATAACTCTATTATACATACTGAAGAAAAAATTCATATATATATATATATATATATATATATATATATATATGTAGGAAATTCTTAGCTCACATACGTGGCTGCCCTGTCTAGAGGAAGTCCTAGCTCTGACCCTGCTGCTCGTTGAACTAGGCATGGGCTAGTAGAGTTACTAGGCATGGGCTAGTAGAGTTAGTTGCCCCTGCAAAGAAAAAGAATAACTCTATTATATATACTGAAGAAAAAATTCCTATAAAAATATATATGAGAAATTCTTAGCTCACATACGTGGTTGCCCCCGTCTAGAGAAAGTCACCCTGCTACTCGTCATCTCCAAACGTGCCCCTTCCTCCCTCGCTATAGGTCTCCTTGCGCAATAATCATGAACGGAATAATACTTGAAATATAAAAGAATTTTAACCACAACAAAGAGTATAGCCGAAATGATCCTAGAGGTATGGAGAGGAGAAGGAGGAGGAAGGGGACGGGGACGAGGACGAGGATGAGGACTAGGAGAGGCGGCGGGGCCTTGAAAGGAGAGAAGGGGGACGAGGACGCCAAGGAGGAGGAGGGGACCGAGGACCCCGAGGTGGAGAAGGAGGCGGTGGAGGTGGAGAAGGAGGCGAAGGAGGAGGCAGAGGAGAAGGAGAAGGAGGGGGAGGGGAAGGCGGAGGCGGAGAAGGAGAAGGAGGCGGAGGAGGTGGAGGAGGAGGTAAGGCAAGCTTAGGGAACATAGCCAATGTTCCCATGGGACCGCAATCATCAACAGGAACCAAACAATTCATCAATGACCCTTTAATATCAACGCAGAACATAATTTCCTTCACTTGAAGGCCATATGGCTTGCGCCTCTCACAACGTATCGTAACTTGAAAATTTGATTTCTGAGAAATACTGGCACTCATTTGTTGGGGGTCATATTCGTGACCTGGAGGGTAACCTGTTCCATTAGGTACGATCAGAGATTACACAAATATAAGAGTTACAACTATTGTTATGATGAACTAGGCATGGGCTAGTAGAGTTAGTTGCCCCTGCAAAGAAAAAGATTAACTCTATTATATATACTGAAGAAAAAATTCCTATAAAAATATATATGAGAAATTCTTAGCTCACATACGTGGTTGCCCCCGTCTAGATAAAGTCACCCTGCTACTCGTCATCTCCAAACGTGCCCCTTCGTCCCTCGCTATAGGTCTCCTTGCGCAATAATCATGAATGGAATCATACTTGAAATATAAAAGAATTTCAACCACAACAAAGAGTATAGCTGAAATGATCCTAGAGGTATGGAGAGGAGAAGGAGGAGGAAGGGGACGAGGACGAGGATGAGGACTAGGAGGCCGACGAGGACGCCGAGGAGGAGAAGGGGGACGAGGACACCGAGGAGGAGGAGGGGACCGAGGACCCCGAGGTGGAGAAGGAGGCGGTGGAGGTGGAGAAGGAGGCGGAGGAGGAGGTGGAGAAGGAGGCGGAGGAGAAGGAGAAGGAGAAGGAGGGGGAGGGGAAGGCGGAGGCGGAGAAGGAGAAGGAGGCGGAGGAGGTGGAGGAGGAGGTAAGGCAAGCTTAGGGAACATAGCCAATGTTCCCATGGGACCGCAATCATCAACAAGAACCAAACAATTCATCAATGACCCTTTAATATCAACGCAGAACATAATTTCCTTCACTTGAAGGCCATATGGCTTGCGCCTCTCACAACGTATCGTAACTTGAAAGTTTGATTTCTGAGAAATACTGGCACTCATTTGTTGGGGGTCATATTCGTGACCTAGAGGGTAACCTGTTACATTAGGTACGATCAGAGATTACACAAATATAAGAGTTACAACTAATGTTATTATGAAAATACCTAATTGGATCAACTCCTTGTCAATAGCCCCCCGAATAGAAGGACGAAGGTCATAAATGCATTAACTCCAAATTGAATATATACACAATGGAGTCTCAAAATGGACAACATATGCCATGCATCTGCCACTCATCTTCCCAAAAACGTTTATTATCACCAATTAGGTTGGGCCAGTGTTTTTTGAAGGTGAGTAGGTAGAAAAACGCGATCTGCAAGAGAAGAATAAGTTATACACAATGAAAATATGTAAATCAAAAGAACAAGAAAAGTAAAAGGATTTTGTACAGGTTCAAATGGTTTCTGGCCACTGCAAGGGACACGCATACCAATTGGATCAAAACCCCATACGCCATGAATCGTGAATCGTTCTTCCTTCACGATGCAAGGACTAACAAGCCTTCCTGATGTAGTAGTTTTTGGTGTTTACTATTATTATTTAGTAGTTAAGGGGGGGTCTTTTGTCATTTTATGTCTTTAATGTAAGGGGGTAGTATAAGTATTGTAAGGGTCTTTGTTTTGAGTAGCTTTTATCATTTTAAACTTAATTATCAAGAGTATAACTCTTTGTATCCCATTTTGGGAGTTTCTCTCACTAGAAATCTCAATGGAATATTCTGGTTGCATCATTTTGGTATCAGAGCACTGAGCTTAGATCCTGACCATCTATCTCACCAGAACCTCACCTGAAACCTAGACCTCGCCGGAAAACGGCACCGGAAACCTCGCCAAGCCTCGCCGGAAAACCCAAATCACCTTATTTCTCTTGAAATCCCTTGATCTACCCATTTTCCACCCATTTCGACCCTAAAAAGAAACAGATATGGCCTCAATGACCATGAACAAACCTCAAAAATCTAGAGGCGAAAGTATTCGAACCTTTTTATGTTGATTTGAAGCAGTTTTGACCCTAAACGAGGACTGTACGACCATCATCAGCCAAAACGAAGGCTATTCGAACCAAACCGAGCCTCGTTCTTGCTGGAAAACAGTGATTCGTGCACAGTCGATGCTCGGAATAATGGTTTTGACCGGAAAGCAAATTTCGTGCCGCGGTCGATACTTGAAACTTGATGGTTTTGACCTTGAAGCGATGATTAGGTATACGTCGACACTTTCGAGAACAAATGGATCGACCCCGCGAAGCGATGATCAATCTTTGAAATCGTCTCTCGGCCACTTTCAAAAAAGCGGTGATTACGCGCCCGAAGCGGTGTTTCCGACCGCCGAAATGGGTTTTGATCCACTAAAAAGAGGTAAAGGTTCCCATCCTACTCGTTTGGCACTTGAATCTGTGATTTGGTTCCCATCCTACTCGTTTGGCACTCGAATCTGTGATTTCACTTGGGTTATTGTTGTTGTTTGATGCGATTTTGCTCTGTTCGCTGCAAATTGTTTCTGTTTGTATGGAATTTTACTGTATTTTGGGATTATTAGGGCTGATTGCTGTTATTTATTGGAGTTTGGGGTCCCAATTATTTGGGTGTTGTTTAATTTGGGTTGATTTTGGTTCTTGGAGTGATTGGGTGTTGTGATGGCTCATTAGAGGAGGTAAAGGTAGGAGAGGAGGCCGAGGAAGAGCATTTATGGTGAATGATGGTGAAGAACATGCGATTGACAACCGGGACCATGAGATGGAGGAGATGAGACAACAAATTGCTAACCTAACGGCGTTGGTGCAAGGTTTACATGTATCACGCGGGGGTAGCGGAGAGTCCGAGGACTCTCATAGTCACTTTGAGAAACCTTTTGGGGAACAAAATTGGCGTAGACCGCCTCCTAATCACATGCCTTATAAGTGGGAGAATAATATCAAGATTGAGCTTCCCGAGTTCAATGGAAGTCTCAAACCGGATGAATTTATTGATTGGTTGAACACCGTTGAAAGAGTGTTTGATTATGGTGAAGTCTCCGAGGAGAAGAAGGTGAAGTTGGTGGCTATCCGTCTCAAAGGTAGAGCCTCCGCTTGGTGGGAGCAATTGCAACTCACTAGGGAAAGAAGAGGTAAAGGGAAGATTAGAGAATGGGGAAAGATGAAAAAGAAGCTCAATGAGCAATTCTTGCCCTTCAACTATATGCAAAGCCTCTACAAAAGTTTGCATAACCTTAAGCAAAGTGGAAAGTGTGGATGAGTACACGGAGGAGTTCTATCAACTTGTAGCTAGGGTTGACTTGAACGAGAGTGAAGATCAACGGGTTGCAAGGTATATAAGTGGGTTGAAGCCTTCAATTCAAGATACTCTTGACATGCAAACTTTGTGGACGGTTTCGGAAGCTTACAATCGTGCCTTGGTGGCCGAAAAGCAAGAAAAGAGGAAGTTCTCGAGATTTGGGCAACAATTTTAAGGTGGTTCCAAGTCGGGACAGCCCTACTACTCCTATTCTAGGGTTAGTTTAGTTCACTAAAATCATAACTGACTTGGTAAATATGTTTAAAAGCCTGATGCATTCCTATGCTCCATCAATGATGTCAAAGTCAGTCATATCGTAGATCACAGGGCATGAAACGCTATTGCTGGTCCAGAGGTGAGATGATGACACACTCTTGAAGATTTTGTCCATATGCTTTTTTTTATCTGAGACCTGATGATTACTCAAGTATGAGTCAACTCTGTTACACTCATTTGATGGGCATGCTCATTTCATTCACAGGCATTCTCGAGACAGAAAATATCCGGATAGGGTCTTGCATTCATAATTGCTTGTGGATCTGGTAAGTTTTTTCGATGCTATTAGTTGCATATTAATCCTCTCTTTGTGTTTTACAGCTCCTGCATGAATTGTTAAGTTGTGAGCATGTAATATGATGGATTGTTAAATACATGCTATGTAGCCCGGATATGGTGGCCCTTAGCAACTAAAATTGACCACCACAACTCGGTAACGGGGGATGTGTAGAAGAAATCATTAGGCCATCGACTATGCGTGACATTTTCACCGAAAGACACTACACAACTAAGTTAATGTACTCATATGAGAAATCTTTTAAGCTACAATCACAGCTCTTTATCATAGTTTTCCCCCAAAGTTTCCCTAAGATGATTGATAGTGCTTGCTCGTGGAGGACTGGATTATCTCTGCCATTTTAAAGCTACCTGATTTGATTTGTTTGCATTTTTCTTTTTACTAAACCATTTTTCATTTTTTCTTTCCAGTGTAATCATCTGTGGAATTTTTCTGGCCCTGCAGGTACCATGTGTTACGTGCCCGGGACCATACAAATGGAAAATATCAACCCCCAAGGGAATGAAGCATGTATGGGGCAGTGGTTATTTGGCAAGAGCGTGACTAGAATAGTTCCTCTCAATACTAGTTCAAGTGATGGATTGGTGGGAATTGCTGCTCCTTTGGCCAGAGTTCTCCCGGTTGGGATATCATGCCTAATGCTTGGTTTATTAAAATTTTGGCGTTGATCATGATGCTGAAAATGAAAACTGTGTTCTTTGTTGCGTGCTCTTGATTTGTATTTACTTGATATTTGTAGGTTGATTTAGCAATGTTTGGCGGTGAACTTTTGTGCCAGGTACAGCTGATTTATCTTCTACGTCTTCTCTCCGTTTCGTAATTCCTAAGAAACTGTTTGAAATTCTCGTTCTCCGTGGATTTATTTGCTGGATCACGTGAGATATCGTTTTTTTTTTTTGTGCTAAACTTAACTGCCAATACTCAAAACTCATTACTCCCAAAAATTGATTTGTTCATTTATTTGCTTTCTAGAACCACGCCATATCTCAACAGGGTCTCCAATAAGTTTTCTCCCTAATTATTACTTTCATTTCTCTATCTATCGATCTACACTCGTTATCACAAAAACCTCCCTCAAAACCTACACCAAACAAAGTCTTATTTTAAGATTTTTCTTCATGTTGTTTTGTTAGTTTAGTTTACTAAAATCATAACTGGATATCCATGATTTACTGGAAAGACTTCATACTGCTATACAGCCTTATACTAAACTCTAGCCTGAGGGCCCTAAAGCATTATAATAAAATGTCTTGCTGGTTTAGTTCTTTTGTCTAGTTAAGCACTTTTTGCCAAGTTGTTTTAAGTCTCTAATTTGGGATGCATGCAGATATCATTTCCAGAGAAGCAGTATCATGACGAGCTAAAGATGGAACTTAAAGGTATCCATCACTCTTCAGTCTCGAATGCGAATAAGAGAAAATCTGTAGAGTGCAAAGAGATTGTGGAAGAACCACTCAGCTCCAGCACATGGCATTGCCACATTATAGCCACGCCAAAGAAGGTTGACATGCATAAGTATGATGACAAATACATGAAGGTGAAGGGTAATGCATTGAAGAACAAAAGGGTGCTAATGGAGAGCATCCAGAAGTCAAAGGCTGAGAAAGTTTGGGAGAAGACCTCCAGGCATTCTTTTCTACTGATTGTTACCCTATTTTTGTTGCTTTGTGGACATGTGACCTGGGAACAAAGAACCTGCAGCAACTATGGTGTCGCCCTAACTTGGGGGCCCACCTTTTGCAACGGAAGTGATGCAACCAGAATATTCCATTGAGATTTCTAGTGAGAGAAGCTCCCAAAATGGGATACAAAGAGTTATACTCTTGATAATTAAGTTTAAAATGATAAAAGCTACTCAAAACAAAGACCCTTACACTACTTATACTACCCCCTTACATTAAAGACATAAAATGACAAAAGACCCCCCTTAACTACTAAATAATAATAGTAAACATCAAAAACTACTACATCATAACTCCCCTACTAAAAGAAACTTGTCCTCAAGTTACAATAGTGTCCTCCAGGAAATAGGGTATCAAGTGTTGCACGTTGAAAGTGTTGGAGATGTTCAAGTGCGAGGGTAGTTGGACTTGGTAAGCATTATCATTGATCTTGCGCAAGACTTCACAAGGACCCACTTTTCGATCATTCAACTTCATGTAAGCGCCATGAGGATGCCTTTCCTTGCTCAATATAACCCACACAAGATCCCCTTCCTTGAATAGAACCTCTCTTTTGTGTGTATTAACGGCCGCCTTGTACTTCGCATTAGACTTCTCAATTTGGGACTTGACTTGAGCATGAACATTCTTCATAAAGGTAGCCATTTCGCTCGCCTTGGGGTGCTCCTTCTTGGATGTTGGCAAAGGGACAAGATCAACCATGCTAGAAGGTTTCAACCCATAAACCACTTCAAATGGGGAAGTTTGAATAGTGCGGTTTAGGGAAGAATTATAAGCGAACTCCGCCAAGGGAAGAATGCCATCCCAACTTTTAGGATGCTCACCAACCAAACACCGCAACAAGTTCCCAAGACTCCGATTAGCCACTTCTGTTTGACCGTCGGTTTGAGGATGGAAAGAGGTACTAAAATGCAAGTTGGTGCCAATCTTCTTCCACAAAGTCCGCCAAAAGTGAGCAAGAAACTTAGCATTTCTATCGGAGACAATAGAAGTAAGAACGCCATGCAACTTGTAGACCTCCTTGAAATAGAGATTGGCGATGTTAGATGCATCCATAGTCTTCTTACAAGATATGAAATGAGCCATTTTAGAGAACCGATCCACCACCACCATGATAGAATCACTCCGCTTTTGCGTGGGAGGGAGCCCCAAGACAAAGTCCATACTTATACATTTCCAAGGGCTTTCCGACACGGGTAGAGGCAAATACAACCCTGCATTAGTTGCTGTCCCTTTACTTCGTTGGCATGTTTGACACCTTTGCACATAGCTCCCCACATCTTTAGTCATACCCGGCCAATAGTACTCTTCTTGTAGCAACCCTAGAGTCTTGTCCTTGCCAAAATGACCCAACTTGTGATTTTCGGCCAACAATTGCTCTCTCAAAGAGCATTTAGGTACACACAACTTGAGTCCCTTGAAGAGAAACCCATCTTTCAACATGTAGCATGGATATGTAGCTCTATCACCTCTTTGCAAAGCATCAAAAATCTTGCTAAAATAAGGATCGTCGGAATAGAAGGTTCGAAATTCTTTAAACCCAACGACCTTACTCTTCATTTCCACCAAAATAGTCACTCTTCTACTTAAGTCATCGGCCACTTTGTTGAGAACTCCCGACTTATGCCTCAAAGAGTATGTGAATTGTTGTAGGTAGGCTACCCACTTAGCATGTCGTTTGTTGAGGCGTTCTTGGCTATTGATGTACTTAAGGGCTTCATGATCGATGTTGAGAACAAATTCCTTGTATACAAGGTAGTAGCTCCAATGCTTGATGGCTTGGACAATGGCATAGAATTCCAAGTCATAAGTAGAGTAATTGAGCTTAGCACCATTCAAATTCTCGCTAAAAAAAGCAATAGGTTGGCCTCCTTGACTTAGAACCCCACCAATGCCCACTCCCGAAGCATCACAATCAAGTTCAAACGTCTTGTCAAAGTCGGGTAAAGCCAAGATAGGAGCTTCGGTAAGCTTTAACTTCAACAACTTGAAACTCTCGGCGGCTCCTTGTGTCCATGTAAACACCTTTTGCTTGAGACAATCGGTAAGCGGAGCCGCGATGCTACTAAAGTTGCAAATAAACCTCCGATAGAAAGTAGCTAGCCCATGAAAACTCCTCACTTCTTGCACACTAGTAGGAGTTGGCCATTCCACAATTGCTTTAACCTTGTCTCCATCGATGTGTACTCCCTTAGAAGATACAACATAGCCCAAGAATATTACATTATCAACGACAAAGCTACACTTCTTCAAGTTTCCATAAAACTTCTCTCTTCTTAAAATGTCAAATACTTGTTGAAGGTGTGATAAGTGATCGTCAAAGCACTGACTATACACCAAAATGTCATCAAAGTACACAACTACACATATGCCCAAAAGAAGTTGAAGCATTTGAGTCATTACCCGCATAAACGTACGTGGAGCATTGGTAAGCCCAAAGGGCATCACAAGCCATTCAAAGAGGCCATGAGGAGTCTTGAAAGCCGTCTTCCATTCATCCCCTGGGCGGACTCTAATTTGATGGTAACCACTTCGAAGATCAATCTTGGAGAAGACCTTGGACCCGGCTAAGCAATCCAACATATCGTCCAACCTTGGAATAGGAAACCGGTACTTGATAGTGATCTTGTTGATAGCTCGACTATCCACACACATCCTCCATGATCCATCCTTCTTCGGAGTTAAAAGAGCCGGCACCGCACAAGGGCTAAGGCTTGCCCTTATGTAGTCCTTGTCTAAGAGTTCCTTTACTTGCCTTTGGATCTCTTCTCTCTCCCTGGGAGACATTCTATAGGCGGGCTTGTTGGGAAGGGGTGCCCCGGGCACCAAATCAATACAATGTTGGATATCTCGCAAAGGAGGCAAGTCGGAAGATAATTCATGAAGGAACACATCAACATACTCCTTCAAAAGCCTAGAGACGGCCTCGGGAACATCCGACACACCCATATCCGCCATAGGAACCAAGACTAGAACATACCCGGTTTCATGACTTTCCTTGAGGAATCCTTTAGAAGCAAGCAACATAGTAGTAGGAGGCTTTGTGGTCACCTTCTCCTTCATAGGTAACAAAGTGAATTGTCGCTTTTCCTTAAGGACGGTGTAGGTATTCTTCCTCCCATCATGGACGGATTGCCTATCATATTGCCACGGACGACCAAGTAGCAAATGACAAGCATCCATAGGAACCACATCACACCAAGCTTCATCAAAGTACTTTTGCCGGATGGAGAAAGAGACCAAACACCTTTTCGTCACCTTGACCTCATTGCCCTTCTTGAACCAAAAGAGATTATAAGGATGGGGATGCTCTTCCACTTTGAGTTGTAATTTGTCCACCACTTCTTGAGAGACCACGTTCTCACAACTTCCACTATCAATAATCATGTTGCATACTCTACCTCCAATTTAGTAGAATATGTTGGTACGCAACCAATCTTCATTGCTATCATCCTTAGGAGTAAGAAGAGTCTTCTTAATCATCAAAGCAAAGACCTACTTCCTCCTCATCATCACCTCCAATATCCTCACACAAAGCTTCGTCATAAATAGGAAACTCATCTTCACAACTTTCCTCCATGAAAAGCGCCTTGTTTTTACTTCCGGAAGATCTCCGACAATCCGAAGACTTGTGACCCGGCTCCCCACACTTAAAGCACTTGAATCCCCCACTTTGGAATTGACCTCTAGTCCCCAAACCACCGGATTGAGGCTGATTTTGAGTGGGAGTTGTAGCTTTATCCGCCCGGTTTTGATTACTAACCCCGGAAGAAGCACCTTGGCCACCACTAAAAATTTCAAAACAAGACTTTGTTTGGTGTAGGTTTTGAGGGAGGTTTTTGTGATAACGAGTGCAAATCGGTAGATAGAGAAATGAAAGTAATAATTAGGGAGAAAACTTATTGGAGACCGTGCTGAGAGATGCTGTGGTTCTAGAAAGCAAATAAATGAACAAATCAATTTTTGGGAGTAATGAGTTTTGAGTATTGGCAGTTAAGTTCAGCAAAAAAAATGATATCCCACATGATCCAGCAAATAAATCCACGGAGAACGAGAATTTCAAACAGTTTCTTAGGAATTAGGATACGGAGAGAAGACGTAGAAGATAAATCAGCTGTACATGGCGCAAAAGTTCACTGCCAAACATTGCTAAATCAACCTACAAATATCAAGTAAATACAAATCAAGAGCACGCAACAAAGAACACAGTTTTCATTTTCAGCATCATGATCAACGCCAAAATTTTAATAAACCTAGCATTAGGCATGATATACCAACCGGGAGAACTTTGGCCAAAGGAGCAGCAATTCCCACAAATCCATCACTCGAACCAGTATTGAGAGGAACTATGCTAGCCACGCTCTTGCCAAATAACCACTGCCCCATATCTGCTTCATTCTCTTGGGGGTTTATAGTTTCCATTTGTATGGTCCCGGGCACGGAACACATGGTACCTGCAGGCCAGAAAAATTCCACAAATGATTACATTGGAAAGAAAAAATGAAAAATGGTTTAGTAAAAAGAAAAATGCAAACAAATCAAATCAGGTAGCTTTAAAATGGCAGAGATAATCCAGTCCTCCACGAGCAAGAACTATCAATCATCTTGGGGAAACTTTGGGGGGAAACTATGATAAAGAGGAGTGATTGTAGCTTAAAAGATTTCTTATATGAGTACATTAACTTAGTTTTGTAGTGTCTTTAGTTGAAAATGTCACGCATAGTCGATGGCATAATGATTTCTTCTACACAGCATGCTGAAAGTTTCATGAAAGCATAATTATCCAAAAGTCAACATGTCTATGATCATGTACCATGTTTTGAGTCTGGGACTAAACAAGTACTTATTCCATTCTTCTTCAACCCATGGTTGTTCAGCCACAGAACATTAGTCAAGTCCTAAGGCTTGATTAAAATCTGACTGTGGCACACCCAATCTTCAAAGTTGGCTGAAAGCCTACAATGAGGATTCCGTATACTATTTCCCAGGTTCTGGTTTACAGCCACAAGAAGGGCCCATATCTTTCAAAGAAGACAGAGCCAAGGAAGTTAAAGAAGAGTTACGATAGTCCACCGAACGTGTTAGTCACCTATTTGATAAAAGAGGGCATTGATAAAGTCATAGAACAACTCGCACAATCAGGAGATAAATAAGCAACATCAACTGCTATATAAAGCAACAACAATAATGAATATTTCATGAGTTTTACATAGGTCAATGAGCAGTCGTTAATACTCTGGACATTATTACAAATGAAAACACATTATACTGCAAAAATATCAAGTTTACAAAGGTCCTTAGTACGATTTCCCCCAAAATACTGTCCATCAACAAGAAAAACGGAAGAGTGAGACAGAGACAAAGAACACCATATAAAAGCCACCATCCATGTAGTATACATACATACACATATATATATTTATATATATATATATATATACACACACGTACGGAGAGAAACAGAGACAAAGACAGAGACAGACAGAGAGAGAGAGAGAGAGAGAGTACCAAATGCGAACTTGGAAGAGTGATTAGGGAGGGAGACGAAGCTGGTAATGGCGTCCTCCACGAGAGAGAGAGAGAGAGAGAGAGAGAGAGAGAGAGAGAGAGAGAGAGAGTCCACACCAGAGGGTTTTGTTTTGACGCTCTTTTTCCCTCCCGCCTTGGGGCAAAAGTTAGTGGAGAGTGAGAGCTAGAAGTAACTCGGGTTTTCGAGGGAGGTTAATAAAGTAACTTGGGTAATTTGTATGGTTAGTTAGTTACAGTAACCTCCCCTTAGCTCTCCATTTGGTTCACCTTTGGATGTCAAACTCCCCATTCCGTTAGTTGACAGTCCATGAAGATGACGGCTACTACTGAGAGTCTGAGATTCAACAATTAAATAAAAATTCACCCTATGGCCAGTTTTGCCCTTGGTTAGTTAGTTACGGTAACCTCCCCTTAGGTTTATTAACCTTCAATTATTTTATCTGAAATAACAGTGCTCTCCATTCGCCCAAACAAATAAACAATAACGTAGATGCGCTCATTTGCTCGTAGTTTGCAATTAGGAAAAGCAGATCATATGACAAAAACCAATGTCACAAAAGGAAACGGCGTGGCTTCTCTATACATATATGCATGATATTCTCTAACAGTTCAGCTAACTTCTCGGGTAGCAATACGGTTGTAAGGCTTAATTTGTACCGAAACACTATACATCTATTCGTGAAATCTCTCTCACCAACTTTATACTCCTTAATTGTCTTGTTTTTATTATTTAATTGTGCTTAACTAATTTTTCTCATTCAGTAAGTAGTTTTTTATTTTAGCATTATTGTTCCAATAAGCTATCTACATGGAGTAATGTAGGCCCAACTAGCGTATAAAGCATCTTGAAAATGCATTTTAGAGTAGTCTTAATGAAAAGCAGATTGCGTTCATAAATTATATTTTAACTCCCCTTTTTTTTTACAATTTTATACTTTCGCGTCAAATTTATCACTTGCCTTTTTCTCTTCCTCCTTGTTACGATAGAGACTCACTTCTTGTCTTTCTCTCTATTCCTCTTTGGTCTTCAATTTTGAACTTTTGTATTGCACGGCGTTTTCAATTTGAACTTGCTTTCCGATCATTCTCATATTTTTGACCTTGATATAGCTCTCGCCCGCATATGACTAGAAGTCCCATTCTTGTCACCACTGGTAAGGATTATATGAATCACGTACGAGTAGTCAACTGTCGTTTTTGGTCTGTTATTCACCAGTAAAACTATTAAACTTAGTTATTAATCTACTAATTGTAGAATTTTTCGTCATATGTTCCATTTATTTAGTTAAGACTTTTCGCTAATTATGTGAAACCCCCATCCTAAGATTATACGTAACTCAAAAAAATATATGAGAAAGAGAAAAAGGCAAGGAGGGGGTTTATGAGGGAGGAGAGGCCACCTCTTGATTCATCGATGGGTTTGCCACCATTATGCCTTGAAGGATGACATGCACTTCATACTGATAACACACCTAGCAGTGCCGGCTCATTACTTTTAGAGGCATAAAACGGATTCATTAGATGAGGTCCTATATATATTTTGCATATTAAAATCTTTCAACACATAGTCTTCATAAAAATTAAAACGATAATAAAATATTTATCATTGCATAAATTTAAACATGTAGTCATCCAAAAATAAACAATCATTACAATAATCCCAAATAGATCGATCATTAGAACATTACTCTTCTTGCACTTTTATATATAATTATTATATATGAGTCTTACATGTTTTGGGGGCCCCTGTTTTTTTAGTTAGGCAATTTCGCTAAATTGGGAAGTCTATAAATAGCACTCCCATTTTAGAACGAAACCTCAAAATAGCATATGTTTCACACCTCCTGTAGAGAACCGGCCGCGGGGGAGGAGGAGGGGGGACAAAGAAAGAAATAAAGAAGGAAAGGAGGAAAGTGAAACCGATAACATGTTATTATGTTCCACATAAAAAAAGATTATTTGTGAAAAGTAATTCTCCTATCTATTATATATTTTCCATTTTTATGGAAAGTTGACTTGAATAATTAAAAAAAAAAAAAAAAGAAGGAAAAAAAGTTGACTACTTATTTTTGTGTGCAAGCTAGACTAGTGATTCTTGCCTGCATGGTACATTCAGTTTTCACCCAAGGAGAAGAGAATACATCCGAGTCTTTCAGCCTTCAATTCCATGGGAACACACCCCCTTGGATTTGGTTATCGGGCTCTTTCGTGAGATTGGGTTATCGGGCTCGCAAAAATCAAACCAAACGTGTTTGTTTTTGAAGGCCCGCCACCTTAGCAATCAATGAGGAATTGACGGACCGGTCCAAAAAAGAAAGGATCCAAAAAAAATGGGTGCACTATACACAGTTCAGATTAAATTGGTTCTCTAGAAATATAAAAATAGAACCATTCCAAATGGATCTAGAAAAATACGAACCAAACCTAACTAATATACTTGTAGAACATGTCCGGAACCAAATTGCAAGACTGGACTGATTTTGGTCCGGTTCCGGTTCTACCTGCTTAGAGTTGGAACATTTTTTCACAACAAGTGAACTCAAAGAGATACTTAACATTTAGAGCACCAAAAAAACTCATAAAATTATTATAGAAATTTTATGAAGATTTCAAAACCAAATGTTTTATAGTTGCGTATACATATTAAAGGATACCTTATTAGGAAAATTTATTGACTTACTAAATTAAATGAAGATGTATTTTATAATTATCTATAAATATTATAAAATGTAAAACTTATATATGTATAATATTATATGGTCCTATTTGGTTTGAACCCTAATTCTTAAACTAAGAATCAATAACCAAATCATAATCACCGATTCCTATATTTTTAACCATGATCAAACCTATAAACCACATAGCTTAGACCAAATAAAACGGCCTCGACTTGGATGGTCTTGTTCGTTTCATAGTTTTAGTTTTGTTTTGTAATCATTATCCTCATTTTTATCTCTCTATCTCTCTCCACTTATTACCTTTATCTTCAAAACTAGAGGTGGCAAATGAGTGGGTTGGGTTTAAGTGGGTTGATATAGGTTATAGGTTAAATATGGGCCAAAATATTCGGGTTGAATATGGGTGAATTGAATATCGGTCTATTCAAAACCAACCCGACCTATTTTTTTCTTTCTATGTTCCAAACAACATGAATGGGATTGAATACCTTGTTTGGTTTGAGACCCAAAATTTAAACTTTTTTACCCCAATTTTCCCCTAATCATTATCCCTATTTTCAATTATTATCCCTATTTATAATCATTTTTCTTTCTATCTCTCTTCAATCGTTAGCCACTACTTCTAATCAATACCCCTATTTCTCTCTCCACTCAAAACCCAAAACCCAAACCGAAACAAGGCCGAAATTTATTCTGCTTTGTTTTTGAAGGTCAGAGTAACCTATATAATATACATAAACATAAATTTCCACATAAACAGATCTCGTACTAAAAATTTCTGAAAGTTTTGGTTTAGGAATTTCCACTTTGTTTAATGTTTGGAATCATAATCTACAATATATACATTTGCCGATAAATACACATATACCTATGCTAGGTACGAGGCTCCGTGCATTGTACGAAAGTTATTGCTTGTTATTGTATGTCCGTTATTGAAGTAGTCGAAGCAAGATTATGAATAGATTCGTTACAACTGTAAATATTACAGTATAAAATGTAAAATTTATATATGGTATAATATTATATGGTCCGATTTCATATTAACCGTAATTCTTAAATTGAGAATCAATAACCAAATCATAATGACCGATTCTTATATCTTTAACCATAATTAGACCTATAAACCACATAGCTTAGACCAAATAAAACGGCCCCGACTCACACCGTTTTGCTTGTTTCATAGTTTTAGTTCAATTTTTGTTTTGTTTTGTAATCATTACCCTCATTTCTCTCGATCTCTCTCCATTCATTACCTCTATCTCCAAAACTAGAGGTGGCAAATGAGTGGGTTGGGTTGGGTTGGGTTTGGTTTGAGGGGGTTGACATAGGTTACGGGTTGAATATGGATAGGTTGAATATGGGCTAATAATATTCGGGTTGAATATGGGTGGATTGAACATGGGTCTATCCAAACCCAACCCAACTTTTTTTTTCTTTCTCTATTCCAAATAACGCGAATGGGGATTGAACACCTTGCTTGGTTTGGCTTTCAAGACCAAAATTTAAACATTTTTATCCTTATTCCCCCCAATCATTATCCCTATTTTCAATTACAACCCCATATTTATAATCATTTCTCTTTCTATCTCTCTTAAATCATTAGCACCTATTTCTAATCATTACCTCTATTTCTCTCTCCACTCAAAATCAAAACCCTAACCGAACAAGGCTGAAATTTATTCTGCTCTATTTTCAAAAGTCAGAGTAACCTATATATAATATACATAAACAGATCTCGTCCTATAAATTTCCGAAAGTTTTGGTTCTGGAATTTTCACTTTGTTTAATGTTTGGATCATAATCTATATACTATACATGTGCCGATACATACATGTATACCTATATTCCTAGTCTAGAGAGAGAGGTGGGAAAACAATTTCCGTTCGACATTTATTTTTCAAGCTATCGTGTCCATATTTCTAAAAACATTTTTCTGAAGAAATGAAAATCATAAAGAAAAGATGCAAATTGGAAGATTGTGCAAGTGATGTGTAGTATTTAGGAGTATTTACTCATGCAAGGGCCAACCCATTTTAAACTTATGTGTATATTGGTTGATCCATATAATATTATTATATGAGCAAGTTGAGTTGGTTTATAAGGGCACACACTTACCAAAAGCTCGTCTCAAACTTGTCTTGCACCTTAGGCTCTGATTGAATGGTACTAAAATTTCAGGGAATAAGTTATAGAGGGGGTATAAGATAAGAGCAATATTATTTTTTGAGAGACGCGTTTCATTCGTCAAGTGCCCTAAACATCCCTCTTTATTTTTGAGAAACGGGAGTTCCATTTAATTTCCTTCTTTAAGAATGTTGTTCAAGCAAGCATGTACAGTTGACTTGTCTCTGGCACTTCAAGCATTTGGTTGTATGTCAATGCATTCTCTGTCTCGATAATCTCGCAAATACGATCAAGTCAGCGCACTTTCTTTGAGTTTAGTGCTTTATATCTTCTGATACTCTTAAGGGGTGCTTTGGCTAAATTTGATTTTTTAATTTATTTGATTATTTGGTTTTGTCCTTATTCAATTTTTTTTTTTGTATTTGTTAGTTTTCGGTTGATTTTTTGAGGTTTCTTGGCTTGTCTCGACGAGAGGAATCTAAAAAGTATAAAATTATTAGCCAAACTTAAAGTTTTGTGAATAAAGACAAAAATAAACCAAAAAACCAATAAACCAATAATCCAATTTGGTTTATTTTTGTCTTTATTCACAAAACTTTAATTTTGGCTAATAATTTTATACTTTTTAGATTCCTCTCGTCGAGACAAGCCAAGAAACCTCAAAAAATCAACCGAAAACTAACAAATGCAAAAAAAAATTGAATAAGGACAAAATCAAATAATCCAATAAACGAAAAAACCAAATTTAGCCAAACTCCCCCCGTAGTCTACATTTCTTAACTATTTAGAGATCCTGAAGGATTACATTCCTATGGTATAGTTCAATACAAGAATAAGTGAGATATTGTACTTCTGAAACATAGTTTTAAATCTCGGTATCGGTCGCGGTATCGGTGTATCAGTATCGGGGCGTCTCAGCGATACGTCGCGGAAATCGACTGTCTCGGCCGTGAATTTTTTAAAATCATTAGCAATATGTAGAAAATTTGATTGTACACTTTTTTTTGTCTCTCATTAGCTTAATTAGTCATATTTTAACTTATTTAGTCACATATAATTGATTGTACACTACTTTTTTGGAAGGCAAAAGTTACAAACCATCCTTTGGGTGGTCCTTGTGCATTACACGCGCCTTCAACTTTGGAGAGAAAAGGTGCAACAAGTCTTTAATGTGGTACTTTTAAAGACGAGGGAAAAATCTTTTGAATGACCAAAATGCGTGCTCGGATACAACGTGTGTGGCACTCTATTTTGCATCAAAAAATTTCTCACGAAGATGAGTTACTCAAAATTGGGACAAAAAAAAAATTGCTAAAGCTTAGAGAGAATAGTAGAAGGTGTGCACGAAATTGTCTGGGGATGGTGCAGTGCAATGTGTAGTGCATCATTTGAGTTATCCATTTACTATGTGGATTTTAATACGAACAACTAATTGAAAAGAAAAAGAAAAAGAACAACTTTTTCTTGGTAAATTAAAAAAAAAAACTTGGAATTACACATTCAGAAAGATACCACCGTATCTAGATAGCTACTTTTTTTACGGAAAACCTGGGGTACCCTATATTTTTGCATTGAAAATGCACACCACGTTTTTGGGGACTCATTTTTGGGTCTGACATGAGTGATTCAAATCGTTCATTATTCTGAAAACACTTTTCCAAGAGGGTCCACCAAAAATCAGATCAATCAAACGGTTAGAAATGCTTAAACCAAAGTCTTACAGTTTCAAACTTTTTCAGTGCAAAATTTGGGGTACCCTAGCAGCGTTCATTTTTTTAACAAAAGAAATCGAAGAAAGGGACGGGATGGTGACAGGTCCAGCAGGGTGTCACCGAAGTACTTAGTCCGACAAGCAAAAACTATTTTTTGTTAAAGTTTTTTTTTTTTTTTGGTAAAAATTTTTTGTTAAAGTTTTAGACCACCTATGGGGTGGTATTTGAGAACACTACTGCCTTGTTTAGTTTGGTTCTTAAGAACCGATTTTCTCAATTATTATTTAATTATTACTTTTATTTTTAAATGTTATTTTTATTTTTCTCTCTATCTCTTTTCAATCATTAATACCTATTTTTTAAAATTATTATCCATATTTCTCCATTTAATCATTACAAAACCAAAACTCAAATCAAACAAAACCTACATACACACAAAATTGTCCATCCAGTGTGTGTGGAGTCCACACATTTGTGTGAGTGTGTCGGTAATTTGTGGATACCAACTTTGTGTGTACGGATAAAAAAAAACGGTGTATGTACATATCATTTTCCGATGGTATATAGCAAGATCCTTTTTGGAAAAGTAGTAGAGCGGTGAACCATTTTATAGAAACTGTTGGTCTGTGCCCATCAAGGGGGACCACCATTGATGCACGCAAATGTTGCTTTGATACAGGCAAATCAAATGTTTTTTTTGGGTAATACATCTTCAAATTAAAAGGAGTTAAGTGAAATTAAAAGGAGTTAAGTGAATATAGAGCCTACGAAGGGCATATTTTAAGAAAAAAAATTAAAAATGAAGAAAAAAAATGCGTATTTCCTGGCACAAACCGCCGGGGTGGGAATTTTGGAGATCGTAGCACAATCCGCTATGGTAGGGATAATTAAGCCAAAATTCAAAATTATATAAACCCGAAGGTTGATTTGAACAAAAGTTGAAATGAGACTTTGATTTGAACAGAAGTTGCTCCTTGGTGATGCATTATGTGCATATAGCTGTCACAATTAGAACACAAGTTGCTCCTGTGGATCAACACGGCAACTGTTGGTTTTGAGCACAAAATCAAAAATTGCCTTGGGTTTTTTTGAACAAAAATGCGAGATACGCAATAAAAAATGCATAATAAAAGTAGATAAATAATTTTTCGGATGGGGTGTAGAAGGCCGCATACATGTAGTTGAGTGTGTGTGTGTGTGTAGGTCCCCAAACTTCATGTAAGTGTGTTGTACACTTTGTTATACATTTTTATTGTGTATGTAGCATTGCTTTTTTTTTTTTTTTTGGGTAAATGAATAGCCTTGGGTTGTTCACGCATAAAGTGGGTAATGGATCAAGAAGAACCATGGCCCCACTTGTAACAGCCTTTCTCGGTTTGAGGGAGCAGTTTCATGTTTTCACAGGCTCACAGCAGCTACAATGGGACCCATCCCTTCCTTTCGAAAAGCACAGTGAGTGGATGATTGTCCAATTGGTTGATGCCTCCCCATGACTTGAAGATATTTAGACTTCAGAAAATCTGGGGTACCCATATATTTTTCTTATTTGAAAATACACACCTTCTTCTAATTCACTTTGGAGTCATTTAGTAATTTGAACCGCTCATCGTTTCTTAAAACATTTTTCGGTACGAAAACAAAAAAAATTTCAATCGAGCAGTTTAAAAATTTGAATCAAAGTCTCGCCATTTCAAATCAAAAATCCCTGAAGACGTGGTGTGTATTTTCAGTGCAAAAATATGAGGTACCCCTAGCAGCCTTCTTTAGACTTAGACTTTTGACTGCAAAGAGTCCCCGTGACCCATGTGATTTAACAGCAAAAGTAAGGTTTTGTTCACTGTTTGTTCATTACTCTTATGCGTTCAGTACTTATTCATTTTGGAGGAAAAATTGGGTTAGCAATGAATACACATGGTGGATATCAAGGCATACAGCTGCCGAGATGGGGATATCAAGGCACACAGATGATGCATGGGGGCTATCCTTTGGGCCCCGCTTCTCTACTCAACTGAAATGGCTGAAAATTAGTTGAAGACTTGAAGTGCTTCGTGCTTTACACACAGTACACACACATTTTTTTCTTTATTTTGATTTTATCCTCATGAAGTACGTTTCTTGTAGGCTATACATTCGCTTAAGTTCTTTTAATTTCAAGCTAAATTACCCAAAAACACCACCACAATAAGGTTATAATACAAAAATAAGCACACCATAAAGTTTTTACAACACGCAATTACAAGTCATAACAAGTTTCAAGCTCAATAGCGTTGCTCCTAATCTTAGTCATACATAATATGCTAGTACAACTCAATACCAAAATGAAGCGCGTGGAGGTACTGGAGGATCTACATTTTCTTGATTGTTATGATGATCACCATAGCTGTGTTGCCCAATACCTTCAAAGAGATGTCCATAATAGTTATTGGTGAAATTACAATGATCAAACCTGTTGGTGGTGCCACTACTATTTGATTCTTGTTGAGAATAAACATTATTTCCTGGTCGACCAAACGTAGTGTTACTACCATAAGAAGAGCTCTCGGAATATGGATAATGGTGAGATTGATATGGATATCCCATCCCCATGTATGGTGGTATTGGTTGATTTAAAAAATGTTGCTGCTCTGGAGGGGGATAATTAGGATATGGAGGTGGTTGCCAGTGCAAATTATGTGGCTGACATTGATCTTGCCCAACTCTAAGTTGTCCAAACTGGTGTCCAAGATTATCATGATTATCGTAAAAGTCACCAAGACGACGTGAACGTCTATTGGTTCTAAGTGATCCCACATCATCACTGGATATTGAGTGTCGTCGTTGTTGCTGTGTAGAACCCCTAATGCCATCGTCCTCATCGTGATAAGTTGTGTGACTCACTCTATTGTCATCTGCATGCTTTCTGATCTCATTTTCCCCACCACTCCCACCAATATCACTACCGCTCCTAGATGGACTCAACCCACGACCTCCACTAGAGCTGTTTCCGGATAGATCTACGGGATTCTGCTCATCATCACTCATATCCAACCATACTGAATTGTCTTCATCGTCTAGTCTTGCATGCTCTCTCTCTTGCAACCATGGAGATAAAGGATCATCCTCATCAAAGATGTAATCGAGATTGATGGGATTAAAATGATCATGTATCTCCTTTTCACTTCTTATAGTTGCATGCCTAATCTTTAGCCTCATATTGTAGTACACAAAGACAAACTTGTTTAGTTTTTGATACTTCAATCGATTCCTTGACTTTATGTGTATCAGACTAAAAGTACTCCAATTACGTTCACAATTTGAAGAAGATGTGGTTTGACTCAATACCTTCATAGCTACTTTTTTTAGCTCGGGAGCCAGATCGCCATAGTTGTACCACCATTCAGCTACAAAATAATTTTATAAATTTAGGATTATATTTTCTTTTTACTACAAGTGGTCACCGTAATATTTTCTTTTGTTAAACAGTGGTCAAAAAAGTATTTACCAGGATTAGTAGAGTGGTATGCTTTTTGAGCCACTTGTGTGCCAAAAGAATCTTCTTTTTGTTCAAATATAGAAATCTGCACTACAAAACATATATTTATCACCAAATCTACATCCATGAGTCATATATATTTCTTGAAAACTATGAAATAACTTCTTACTTGATTGATAGCTGCCACTTGCTCTTCCACATCTGGCAATAATTTGATGATCACATTTCTAACTCCATCCATCACCTCACTGTGAGTAGACAAATGACCGCCGTATTGAAATATGGGATTTAGGAAATAACCTGTACATTTATTTAAATATTCAAAAGAGAGTTAGACAATGAAAATATAATAAATGAACATTTAGGGACTAGTGTTTTAATCAATTGTTAGTATAAAATTGTTTACCTGCTGCATGCAAGTCTGTGTGTAACTGAAACGCCCATCGATGGTCAATAATTTTCCAATACTCAGTATAATAACGACAATCATTTTTTATGGCCATCTTTGCCCTATCCATGGCTTCATAAATAAAACCCATCGTGGGTTTTAGATCCCCATCCACAAGCCTAAGTACTTTCACAAGTGGTTCCTATACTTTTAAAATGTCTGCTGCTTTTGCCCAAAAGTCTTTCGATTTTATAACATTCTTAGCTTCCTTTGCCCCATCCATTTTTGCATATCGTGTATTTATCCACTCTGTAGAATTGAACATTTCCTTCAAACCAATTTTGTGTCTAACCAAGCTCTCCAAAGTAATAAAATTTGTGGCAAAACGTGTGATCACGGGACTTAACAACTCTCTTCCTTCTGTGTATCTTTTCATGTAATCAACAACCCAATCATAATTGTAAATGAAGCGCGTGATTTTCTTTGCATTTTCCAACACCGATCCTACACTCTTTTTCTTTCCGATGTCCTCCAAGATTAAATCAATGCAATGAGCGGCACAGGCTATCCAATACAAATGTGGCCTCTTTTTCATGAGTTTCTTACCAGCCGCCTTCATAGCAGCTTTATTGTCAGTTACAATTTGAACAACATATTGCTCTCCAATTTCATCCACTGCCTTATCCATGAGACCGAAGTAGTAATCTGCTGTTCTGCTCAACACATTTGTTGCATCAATGGACTTCTGATAAATTGTTCCACGATTACTGTACACTAGAAAATTAACAATATGATTCTTTCTCGGTCCTGTCCATCCATCACACATAAGGCTAACGCCTCTCTGTTTCCAACTAGGATTCATACTTTCTATCCATTTCTGTAAGCCCTCCATCTCTATAGGCAAATACACTTCAGACACCTGCAAATAATTATAAAAAAAAAAAACAATGTTATTCATGCTAAATGTTAAATTAGAGCCTCACCTCGTAAGAACTAGGAAGCTTTGTTTCTTTCCCAACTTCTCGAGCAACGTACCCGGCCAAATTTGAGGTCAAATTTATTGCGGTAAACTTCAAGTTTGGAACATACCCAGCTTGGCTTGTAGTCGACGATGGTGTAAAAGATCGGGCTCCTTTGGCCGATAAGATCTCCGGCCTCTCTATGCAATTTCTTTTGCAGTTTCTTCCCCTTTCTTCCTTTCCTCTTTCTTGGCAAATGTTAGAGGAATCAGAAAGTAAAGCTAGAAGAGGGGGTTTATTTTAGCTTGTCATTGATTTTTTCCAAGACTGAAATCACCAGATTCGCGAAATGTGGGAGAAGGTTGAAAATCTGAAAAAATGACTGTCAAAAGCTACTTGCTTTTGTTTGGTGGGTTCTTTTGCTGGAAATTTTCATCAATACACGCAAGCTATGATAAGGCTGTAGTATGTTGACAAGAGTGGACCTTGGGTCCCACCTATAAAAGCTACTATCTTCGTTTCAATTTCTTGGTTATTTTTTTTTATTTTGGGATGTCTCAAAATATTTGTTCTACTTCTAAAAATATCCATTAAAATTGGCTTACTTTCCAATTTTACATTTAAAAAATATTTTTTTCATCTTAATTGACTAGTCTATTATATCTTATTTTATAACGGTTTTTATGATTTTAAAATTTTTTTATAATAAAATTAATTGATATCTATCAAACAAGATCCACATTAAATATGTTTTAACTTTCATATAATATATTAGCCTCACAAATTTGGTCACAGTAATATTAACTTTCTTCTCCCTAAAAGAATAAAGTTTCTCTCAGATAGGGAGTTCCCCCCATGCGTCATTTCAATGGCTTCCCTTGGTCAGTGACTACCCACGTATTCTCCCTCTTGCCCTCCCTCTCTCCCTTCAGCCAATTTGTGACGCGAATCCGGAAGGGAAAAAAAAAAAAACGCTAACCCATGAACAGTACTTCGCTCGGGGTGTAACACCACTGTAGCAAAAATAATTTGTTGAGTGAAAATAGAGAGACTAATTTTTAGGGATTTTGGGAGGTTTGGCTCAACAATTTGTTCAAAATAGTGTTTTACAACACCAAATGAGGATGCTCTTACTCCAAAATAGTGTTTTATATGTCATTTCTTGGGCCACTTTACAATGATGTTCACAAATATGGGTGGAGGGCTGTTATGCGCCCTCAACCTGACAAACCCTCCATAATTGGCCCCACCCCCCATTCCCCCACTACCCTTCCCCATTTGGGCCATTTCGGCTGACCTTTTTTTTTTTTTTTTTTTTTTTTCTTTTTTTTTCTTTTTCCTTTTTCTTTTAAATTTATTTATTTACATTTACAAGTAAATTATTTTTTCTTTTTCTGTTTTTTCTTTCTTTTTTCTTTTAACTTTATTTATTAATTTGTCTTAACAAAATGAATAATATAAAAAAAGCTTCTAAAAGTGAATAATAATACAATCATGTTTAAAGGTAAATAAATAAATAAAAACTTGTAAAGGTGAATACATATTACAATTGACAATGTTCAGCTCTAATCAATATTGCCACCAAATTGTGGTCAATTAGATGGCCAAAGATGTCCGTTCCACAATTGAACACGACGCGTTATAGTTTACGTACCCCCATCCCGCAGCTTTCACTCGATGATTACGCCACCACCATATTGGGATGGGTGGTACAGGGTGATGAGGGCGCAAAAAAAGTTGCACGAGGTGATTGTTAATACGGGCAATAGCTATTTCTGTTGTTGGATCAAACCGGATGGGATCTCGGCGGCAAGTGAGTAAAACAAAATCTAGCATTCAAGGTCAAATGTAAATAGTACAATGTTGTACCGCGGATGCGATGACTATCCCCAAACTCATACATTCCATCCAATATTGATCCGGAGCCGTAGGCTTCCAATAGCTCAAAATGGACCGTAGTACATCATCGCCATATTTTGTACGTGATAAACCGCATTGTGTAGAGCTCTATTCGATTAATTTCTTGGATAAGATCATGTCGTACTTGAACCCGCTCCCTCGGTCCATAGATATGCTGCTATCGCTCAATCCACAATGACCATCACCTTCGGACGCCTTTTGGTATGGGATATATCTTCTTTGGAATTGCGAAGGTAAATATCGAATGTAATTAACCTCCTCCTCTCTCTCTTCCCTCCTTCTCCACCCCTTTCCCTCCCCTCAGATTTTTCCCTTTCCCTTTCCTTCTCGATGTAGATGCTCCCTCAGACAGAAGGTATGGTACCATCCACTTTGCTCGGCTTTTCCCACAGGGATCGACCTCTATGTTCGATGTTGTATGATGGGGCTCGAACACGCTATTAGGCGGATCCGCCATATCCACAAACACGTCTATCATTTGCTTTTCGTGATACGTGGATCCATCCCTTGTAATATGTCAACCCACACGAGATGTCTCGTCGGGTTGTTCTCCTCATCATTGAACCCGGGCGCATGACAGAGAGCCTACGCCAATGAACGTGGATTTGGATAACGGAATCGACATGCCGCGGGGAACGATAAGCCCTCAAATCATGCATACATGGCAATCCATGTGTTGTTCGACGAATCATACCGCGAATCGCCGCTTGGGAGGGGTAGGCGTCCGCCGCTGATTCTAGCCGATTTTCGATCAACCCCACAGATATAATGAAACGCGACACCGATTTCATCAAAAATGGGGTCACGTGAAATGGTCAGGGCGTGGAATGTTACCGCATTTTTCGAACGACTTCTTAATTTCCCCAAACTGATTTGTCAACATATTATCTATGCGTTCAAAAGATGTTTGGAGCGATGACATAGTTGTACCGCCCAAATAGCACTTTAGCTTTGAATGTGCGACATCGATTCTCGTAATAGAATAATGCAATTTGTTTAAATAGAAAAGTTTGAAGCAGTTTAGTATAATATAATGTAGAAAATTTGACTCGCAAAATTATAAAGTGACTATACCTTTGACTTGAATTGCTTCCGAGGTGCATACATGTATCCGGCCCATGCTATAACAAATTGCTCTTTTTGTATGGGCGTTAACCATGTATCCGCAAGATAAGTTATGACACTTGTGGATATTGGCTATACTCCTCGCGACATGGCAGCCCACCTATGTTGGTAAGATGAAGTGCTAGATGAATGAATTAGGGACTGCCATGAATTGCAAAAGTCTGGAAAGAACTGACCAAGCACAGCGCTGCAATTCTTCATTACGCACTGATTTATGTGCCAAATACAAAGGATGTGACGTGCCATTGGGAAACATGCTTCAATAGCGTTCATAAGTGCCAAATCACGATCTGTAACAAACACCAATGGCAACGGTGCCCCCTTTCCAACCATCCACTTCTTTAAGGTATTCAAGGCCCATGTACATGTATCTTCCCTCTCATTATTAAGATATGCTAACATAAGTTTAGAAAGTTAGATTTGTGGATGTGATACCCACAACCTCCAATAGTGGTTTCCGATACTCATTGGTTTTGTATGTGGCATCAATTACCAACACGGATGAAAAGTTGACAATTAGCTCTAGACTTGTAGGATGAACCCATACAATATCTGTGATTTCGTTGGTGTCTTGATTTGTCCTGAAGTCGTGGAGGTACCCATTCTTAATTAATTGCTCTAACACATATTGAGTAGTAGTTAGACCATCCCGTTTCGCTTCCTTGTTAATGAAAATGGCATTGTAAATGCTTCTAATTCCCGTAGTGTTTGACGGATCTTTTTTCTTCAAAATAGTAAGAATTTCACGCGGTGCGGTGCTGTTGGCCATCTCAACCACAAATTGTTTCTCCATTGGTTTTAGCCTTGATGGGTACTCGTGGCCCTCAATGTTTTCTGCTGGTTCATGGTTATGGAGACCACAGGAAACCCTTAAACCCCATTTGGCACCGTCTGGAGGTATTGGTATACCTCGCAACTCAAATGGACACTCACATTTTTTAGTCCCAGTATTTCTATGCAATATTAGCTTTTCAACCCCACGGTGCGGTTTGTACTTTCCTCCTCTCTCACAACCAAGAATGCATCTCTAGAACTGCCCTCTTAAATTAGAAGATTTATTAATAACCACCACAATACCATTTTCCAGACCAACTCTCTTCACCCAAGTTAACATATCTACTCTACTTTCAAAAATCTATATTAAAAAAAAAACAAAATAACGAATATGTATAAGTAAAACATTATCCAGTCTTATCATATTTATCTACTTTCAAAATGAATGACGAATATGCATAAGAACAGCGGAAAATAACTAACCTGATCAGTGTTAAATTCGGGTGTATAATCGCGACCGCTGAAATTGATGCTCTCCTCACTAGGAACATCATTCTCAAATAAACAACCATTTGGATAGTAGTAGCCATCCATAATGTTCTTTGATGAATTACGAAAAAAGAAAGAAATTCTGAATGAGGAAGAAGTGAAGTAGTAGTGGGAGAATTAGGAAGAAGTGAAGTAGTGGAAGAATGTAGTAGTATAAATAGATAAGAAGGTAAAAAAAAAATCTGGATGAGTGGCTGTAATTGAAGATAAGAAGATAAGTGGTTGTAATTGAAGATAAGAAGGTAAAAAGAAAATCTGAATGAGTGGTTGTAATTGAAGATAAGAAAATAAGAAATCATCTGAATATACGAATTAAATAAATAAGATTAAATAATTAAGAAAAATATGTAAATACAAAATATTAGAGAAATAAAAAACAAAAAATATAAATAAATAAATAAATTAAAATATATAAAAGATAAAAAAGATATTATATCATATTAAAATGATAAAAGAGAAAAAAAAATATTAATGAATGAGATAAATAAATAAATAATAATTGAATTAAATTAAACAATTGAATTAAATAAATAATTAAATGAATTAAATAGTTAATTTAATTTATATAAAGAAATGAAATGATATAAATAAAGTAAATAAGGTAATTAAACGAAATAAAGTAATATAAATAAAGTAATTATATGAATTAAAGTAATATAAATAAAGTAATTATATGAATTAAAGTAATATAAATAAAGTAATTATAGAAATTAAATTAATATAAATGAATTAATATAAATAATAAAGTAATTAAAGTAATATAAATAAAGTAAATAAATGAATTAAAGTAATATAATATAAATAAGTAATTAAAGAAGGGATAGAGGGGCAAAAATGTAATTTTCGCGTGTCAAATTAAGGGTGGGGCCGTGGGGGCAAAGTTGTGATGTGGGGGGTAGTAATTTGCTTTCATTTGTTGGATTTGAAACTGGATGGGATCTCAAGGGCAAGTGAGTAAAACAAAATCTAGCATTCGCGTCAAATGTAAATAGTACAATGTTGTACCGTGATGCGATGACTATCCCCAAACTCATACATTCCATCCAATATTGATCTGGAGCCGTAGGCTTCCAATAGCTCAGTGACCGTAGTACATCATCTGCCATATTTTGTACAGGATAAACCGCATTGTAGAGAGCTCTATTCTGATTAATTTCTTGGATAAGATCATGTCGTACTTGAACCCGGCTCCTCGATTGCCATAGATATCGTGGCTATCGCTCTGAATCCACAATGACCATCACCTTCGACGCCTTTGGTATGGGACATATCTTCTTTGAATTGAGAAGGTAAATCTTGAATGTAATTAACCTCCTCCCTCTCTCTCTTCCTCTCCTTCTCCACCCCTTCCCCTCCTCGTATTTTTCCCTTTCCCTTTCCTTCCGATGTAGATGCTCCCTGCAGGGGAAGGTATCGCATTTATCCACTTTGCTCAGCTTTTTCCCACAGGCGACCTCTATGTTGATGTTGTATGATGGGGCTCGAACACCGCTATTAGACCCGGATCCGCCATATCCACAAACCTGTCTATCATTTGCTTTCGCATACGTGGATCCATCCCTTGTAATATGTCAACCACACGAGATGTCTCGTCGGGTTGTTCTCCCTCATCATTGAACCCGGTCGCGCGCATAGAGAGCCTACGCCAATGAACGTGGATACTGGATAACGGAATCGACATGCCGTGGGAACGATAAGCCCTCAAATCATGCATACATGGCAATCCATGTGTTGTTCGTCGACGAATGGGCCGCGAATCGCGGGGAGGGGTAAGCGTCGCCCTTGGATTCTAGCTGATTTTCGATCAACCCCATTGCATATAATGAAACGCGACACCTGATTTTCGATCAACCCCATTGCATATAATTTGTTTGCGTACACCAGGTTTCTAATTTTTAATACCCACGTGGCAGTCATTCACCTACCTAAATACTAGCAGACTCTCTCTGTCTCTCTTTGCAAGTGGGACTGTGGGAGGTCTTAAACTCAAACTTTGAATCTTCTCTCAAGCCAAAGCGACCCACACAAATGGTTCTCTTAGATTTTCTGTGATCTAAAATACACACGCTCTTGGTTTAACGTTCAGTGGTCACCGTGAATATCAATATCCTCACTCGGATCTCCCCTGAGTCGCCTCCATACTCTCTTTCTACTTCTTTTCCTTTTGTTGTATTTTATCGATACTTAGCGCCGGTACCCGAAATCCACCGGAAAAGACCGACACGGCCGGAATCGAGCGGTACTTGCTGGAAAATTGGTCGGGACAGAATCAGAGGTTGATGGTAGCGGTAAAAAATACAGATCCACTTCATCTCTGGGTTGGGCTGTGATGTCGGAATAAGAGGGTTAAAACTTCTTGTCTATACGGTACGTATCTGAAAAAATGATTGTCATAGCATTACCTCTGTCTTCTATTCAACCGTCTCGGCCGATACGAGTGTATCGGACACTGTCTCGGCCGAGACACCGAGACGTATCGCGAAACGAGCGATACACTATGCGATTTTTCTTCTCACCGATATATCGGTCCGTATCCGTCTCGGCCCCTTCAAATACCGGTACGAACCGGTCGATACGGTACGTATCGGCCGATATTTAAAAGTATGGTGCACGCTCCTTTGCTGAGAATGGTTACGCATACAAATTCTTTTCAAGGAAAAAAACACCCTCTTAGTAATCCGAAATTACAAAATTGTAATTTATCATTCCTTATTCTTCCCTCTTTCTAAAGTTTTTCTCCATCTGCCACCATTCCTTCCCTCTTAAAACGCAATCTGTCATTCTCTTTTCCCTTCTCATGCAAGTATCCTGGTGGGCAATGTTTCTCCTCAGAACCAGTGAAGCATCTCTCTTCGGTAAACATTTATACTCCGTAGTATATTCACCTATGCCATGTATAAAAGTGGGATCTTAGATTATTGTTTTGACAAAAGGCAAACAGGATTCATGTTTTCCAGATTAACACCAATTCAGCTAATTAGGGACCCCAATTCGATAATGGCTGTCAAACTATCGTAGTTATGAACTACTAACACTCTCCATAGTTTTACTAATAATTTGCCGTGAGGGCAATATTTTCCATAGTTATAAATTATCATAGTTCATGATGTGAATTACATGTCCGGACTAATATCACAATCATAACTACTAACATTCTTGCATAAGTGATTGTAGCGGCCGGGTACCCAGGGGTTAAGAAGGTTCAGCCCTGTACCCGAGGGGAACGAAGAGCCAAGGGGGTCATCCTCATAAAAGTAGCAAAAGCAAATGTGAATCAGACCCACTTGGTCCCGCCGAATGAGAACTGCCCTCGGAATACGGTGGCTCGCTATGGATCTGCACAAATATTAGAAGGAAGTTAAGCTTAAACCAGTGAGCGAATATCTCTATGTTGGTGTCCTAGGATAGGAGTATGTTGATTCCCTCGGGACTTATTGCTCGAACGGACGAGTCCGCAACATGATCTTAGCAGCTCGGAGGATTCCTATCCCCGAGTGCCCTACAAGCCGAATCTGTTGATGTCAGCCTCGTAGAGCTCGGCAGTTGTCAGGGGCTCGGTAAAGGCATGCCTGGCAGCCTGGGCAAATCATTAATGGGAGCAGTCAACTATTTTGCATGCAGGTCATAAATGGTGACAGTCAACCACCTTGCATGCTATGCCTGCAAGATCACGTGATTGACTGGGGAGTATTCCCAAGCCAGTTGACCCCTCAGGGTTATCAGAGATGATGCCAACCGAAGCGTTGCTTTTGCAAAAGACATTCATACCACGCCAGACGTCACCCTCAGTTCGGATAGTGCGGGTGTGGTTCACGAGGGATGTGATGAACACACCCCTCTTTGCCTATAAATAAAACCCTCACCTACCTCACTGGGATCCATTCTCTGGACATTCAATACTCTTTAGTCTTTACTCACTTTCTCTCTCTAAGTTTCCAGTAAACTTCTCCCTCAGTCACTTAGCCATCAGAGTGCCTTCTCAGACAACCACCGTCCGGGCTTGGCACTATCGTGGTTGTTTTTGTGCTCAGGACCTCTTCTCAGGCAAGCATCAAGGTGGACAGTAAGGATCAGTCAGCTCTCCTCTCTCTGTACTGAACCAGAAGGCTCAGAAAGTTAATCCGGTTAAGCGCCTCCCACAGTGATTTACTGAGAAACAGCCATGACATTATTCCATGTCACTCCATCTCATTGTACAATCCTCATTTCACTTCAAGAGTGAAACATCACAAAAAGTAGACTCACTTTTTATCCATGGTTTCCATACTTATTATTTCAGGCGCCTTTGTATCCATCAAAACTTGTGAATACCCATTACAAGTATATAAACCAATGCTCTAAACAATTTAATTTAGAATTAAACTTGTAGGACGTAGTTGTCTAGGACAACTAAGTAACCTTAAATAGTAGAATCAAACCATTCTACCCATTTAGAAACTCTCTAACATGCCTAGGAGGCCAACAATTTGAAAATGGCTTCCAAAATATTAAAAGGTGATATGAAGGTTGAAGAGTGTTTTGGTGATAACAAAATGTGGATTTGTGTATCCAATGATTTCAATGTAAAAATCGATAAAAAAAAAATGATTTCAATGTAAAAAGGTTATTGAATCAGATGGTGCAAATTCTCTTTAGTGAGGATTCTAAGATACCAAACATTGAAGGAATAATAAGAAAGCTTAGAGAAAAACTGAAGGGAAATAAATACTTACTTGTATTAGACGATGTTTGGAATACGAGTCCACAAATATGGGAAGAACTGAAAAGTTCTCTGATAGGTATAGAGGGCTCCAAGGAAAGCAAAATTATGGTTATGACCCTTAGTGAGGTTGTGGTATCAACAATGCGAGTGCCCCAATCTCTCACCCATAAGTTGCGTGTATTGTCACCTGATGATAGTTGGACCATGTTAAGGGAAAAGGCATTTGGAAGTGGAGGACCAAGAGAAACTCAAATTTTGGTAGACATCGGTAAAAAGAATGCTAAAAAGTGTAAGGACGTGCCATTAGCGATAAGCTCGTTGGGAGGATTGTCGTATGGCAAGACATCTCTTACGGAATGGGTGTCCATTGAGGAGGATGCAATATGGAGATCAGTTAAAGATGGTGAAATTCTTCCAGTATTGAGGCTTAGTTTCCATCACTTACCCTCACCAAGTTTGAAACAATGTTTTGCCTATTGGTCTTTTTTCCCAAAGGACCAATTAATAATGAAGGATGTCCTAATTCAGCTTTGGTTGAGTCTAGCTTACCTTCAGTCTCTTCCAGAAAGAAATTTGGAGATGGAGGACATAGGCAATGACTATTTCAATATCTTGTTGTGCAATTCACTATTTGAAGTTGTTGTCTTGGATGACTCTAACGATATAATTGCTTGCAAGATGCATGATCTTGTACATGATCTAGCCGTAGATGTCTCAGAGGGTAGTTGTTTGACTTTGGAAGCTAGTAAGGTTACGGTCCATCCCAAGGTTCAACATCTGTCATTGCGTCTCGAGGGAGAAATAAAGTTAAAATTTATAGACGAATCCATTGGGAAACTAAGAACACTATTTGTAATGGAAAATCTGCCCCGAAATATTGAGAATGTCAAATCAATTCGTGCCCTAAGCATAGAAGAATCTGATGTGAAAGAGTTGTCGAGTTCTATATGCAAGTTCATACATCTAAAATATCTTGACATCTCAAAGTTTTCTTTTAAAAAAGTGCCAAATTCTATCACCAAGCTCTACAATTTGGAAACACAGAGGTTGCCATCCTATGCAAATTTACAAGAGGTTCAAACTGAATTTCATAAGTAGGTTAGCTTGAGACATCTTTATGTGGAAGATACAAAACTTAGTGGGAAAATTATTCTAGCCATGATAGGGCGTTTGACTTCTTTGCACACATTAAAATTCTTTTTTATGGGCAAGCATAAAGGCCATAAAATTGATGAGCTGGGAATCTTAGACAAGCTGTGAGGTAGATTAATTGTTCACGATCTCCCGCACGTGAAAGACAAGGAAGAAGCAGAAAGAGCCAAAATGTTCGAAAAATCAAAAATTAAAGGGTAGGAATTTTGTTGGGATAAAAACCTTGGACTGTCGAACATTAACTCCAAAGATGTGTTGGAAGGACTTAAACCTCACAACAATCTTAGGGGTTTAACACTCAACAATTTCGGAGGACGAAGATTGGCATCATGGATGAGGAGAAGAGATGATCGGTTGCTTCAAAATCTGGTGAAGATTAAATTACTCAACTGCGAATTATGTGAAGAAATCCCAATACTCGGACACCTTCCACAACTTGAAGTCATTGAAATGTCAGAATTGGATAATGTGAAGAGCATTGGTCCTGAATTCTATAGATTGGATAAAGGAATTGTTGGTGGC
The DNA here is from genome assembly GCA_022606695.1 of Vaccinium macrocarpon. Lineage (NCBI taxonomy): Eukaryota > Viridiplantae > Streptophyta > Magnoliopsida > Ericales > Ericaceae > Vaccinium > Vaccinium macrocarpon. The sequence goes on along the minus strand of CM040175.1, from coordinate 9,689,534 downwards.
AGTAGTTTATTCCCAGCATTGAGACGACTCACCATTCGTAGTATTCGAAATTTGAAAGAGTGATCGGAAATACCATCATTGCCTCTTGCATCCATGAGTATAATGGAGTTCTTTCCTCGTCTTGAGGAGTTGTATATCTCGGAATGCCCTGACTTGATTACCATCCCAGGTTATTTGTTATCTATTCAGGATTTGTGTATTGCCGAAAATGACCATCGGTGGTGGGAAAATTTGGAAAAGGTGTATAGACCCCGTTTGACCATAAAGGTATATCCAGATTCAAAAAATATTGGTATTCTCATTGAACATTTGCTGGAAACAAGCAGCAAATCCCTAAGACTTTTGCAAATAAGGGATTTGAACGAGCCGTGTCATTTGCCAAAACAACTACTGAACCTTGCTTCCCTTGAGGTTTTGGCGATAGGATGGTGCCCCAAGCTAATGCACATAAGAGAAGAAACAAAAGCAGAATTCAACCGCCTAACATCCTTTCAAGAGATTTCAATTGGGTGTTGCAAAGAGTTGACATGCTTGCCGAACAGACTGCTACAACCAGCCCTTGTAAGATTAACGATATTTGACTGTTCCAATTTAACTATTGTGATGGGTTTCTTTGAATTTCCCAACCTCACTTCCCTTCAAAAGCTTTCAATTTCCGGGTGCAGGAAGTTTACGTGCTTTCCAAAAGGTTTGCTACAACCAACACTTGTAAGTTTAAAGATTTCGAATTGTCCCAATTTAATGTACCCTCTAACTTACGAATTGTGCAACCTCATATCACTTGAGACGCTGGAACTTATAGGACTTAACTAAGGATGGGCGAGGTGTTGGAAGTAGTGGCAATTCTATCTAACAAGCCTTCGAATGTTGATAATATCACCTGGCCAGAGTTTGAGATGGCCAAAGCTCAAAACCCGCAACATTACCCATTCATGTCCCTAGAATCTCTTACATTACAGGGGGGTCATGGCTAAATATTTGCCTTCCCAATCAACTTCGGCACCTCACTTCCTTAAGACACCTGTTAATTAAACATTTACGTGGAATCAAAGTTCTACCAGAGTGGTTGGGTAACCTTTCATCTCTTGAATCATTGACGCTCTAGCAATGCAGTAACCTTACGAGGTTGCCCTCACGGGAACTGTAACGCCCCATGTAGACCACTAGCCCAATACCCTGATTTGATTCACAAGCCACACCACATGGCCCAAAATGCTTAAGCCCAAGGTACTAGTAGTAGCCCACATGGTTTGTTATATGTCTAAGATAACTCATCTAAACAACCAATGTGGGACTAAACACCATCTAACTCCAAACCTGGGGTATCACAGGAACAATTTCAACTTCTCGAGAAATTACCATCTCTGGAGATATTCGGCTGTCCAAAGCCTATAAGGGAAAAATGTGAAGAAGGGCGGGAAGAGTGGTACAAGATTGCTCATATTCCAGAGCTCAAAATAACCAGTAACTTTTCCAATTGCTATGTATTTGTGATTTTCCTCTCTCTCTCTCTGGTTTTTACCTTTGTGAAATTTCATCTAACCTAACTTTTGGCATGATGTCTTGGGCTTTCAGGTTTTCCATTTCAGGTTAGCGTCGCAGGCCATTGTGAATAATTTGTTTGATAAACTTACTGATATTTCACATCCAGCTGTTTTACTTACTGGACCTCTAGTGACATTGGAAGAACAGTGGTTGTGACATCATGTGAAATAACTCCGTTGAAGAAAAAAGTAGGTGAATGGTACTCAACTAATCTGTTTAAATCCTTGAAGTGAACTGGACTCGATAACATGTCTTCTGCTCACATAGCACTCAGTGCACAAACTGAAGGCACAAGGTCTAATGGACGATGGCAAGTATGAAATTACATTCCAATATTTCCTCCTTGCATAATTTCTAAGACTAGGCAACAAACTAAAATGTGCTCCATTTTTGTTTCCGGTTTGAGCCATTTCTTAAAGTGTTCTTTCTGTTTTGCAGAATGCTTGGAATTCCCGGCATCATTTAGGTTCTCAAAAGTTATTCACTGACTCTGTGATTTTTAAAAAATACTTGTTTATCACATTCCGTGGCCATTTCAATGCTAATTGAGAAAACCAATAATTTTGTTTGTCAAAAAGTTCCAGGTTTTTTTATTGAGCGTAGTGTGATATAAGTAGTTATTGTAAGCAATCAAGCATAACAAGAAGTATTAACGAGCTAACTCGCACAAAAGAATGTATTATTTCGACCATGAATGGCTCTGGTATGTACATGGTTCTGTTATATGTACTTGATTCCTGTGGGGTACAACAATTAGCAAATATTAAGGGTATGTGTATCCGGTATGTATGTTGAAGTGCCATGTCAAGTACCAGTGCCCAGTAAGTATTTTGCACGAGTACAACACGTTTTTTGGAGAAGCCAAGGTTCATGATGGTTATCCTACCTCAACATCTAGATTTTATTTTTCTTGTTTCTGATTTTTCCATTTGTTACATGGTAAGATAAAATCATTTCCAAAAAGATACTCATTTTACAATGTATGCTTCATTTTGCAAAATAATTCTAATTTCAAATTGGACTCTTGATTATTGTGCAACGTCAATGCTCCGGATGCTGAATGAAAGAAGCATGGTAATGTGCACATAAATCAAAATGATTCTTAGGTCTACCCTCTCTGATGCCTTTTGGCTTTGATTTGAGGGCATGATTCGCAACAAACTCGACGGTATAGGGGGACCACTGTTTCAGTAGTATTCTGTGAGTAGCCACTTTGTGCATTTATTGCCAAAGGTTAGGTTTGTCTCAAATTCATCTGTTTCAGTGGTATTCTGGAAGCATCCACTTTGTGCATTTATTGGTATTCTAGGAGCATCCACTTTGTGCATTTATTGCCAAAGGTTAGGTNCCGTCTCCTATTCATCCCCCACCCATACCCCCAATTATTGGGGACTAAATGGGTTATGTTATTGTTGTTGTAGATTGGGCTCTTGGTTCTCATGTGATATTGATTTCTCTTACAACTTGATATTGATTTCTCTTACTACTTGGTCATCTAGCTCTAAAACGTACTCATGGATTTATTCCTCAACGATCAGATCCATGTTCTGCGCGCCAACTTCCAAGTTCCACTGGAGTTATTTATATTGTGATGTTGAAGCTTTCGTAGTTGCACCTGTTAGTTGAAGATGAAGTCAACAACAAAAGGTAAATAATATGCGCAAAAAACATGCTCTTGGATGTTGTATTCATCTGTATGAAATCTTGGTGTTGTGGTATTATTAGGGAAGATAATTACATGCATCCAAACAGTTTTTCTTATAAAGCTGTTTGCCTTGCCATGATCAAAGTCCTTTAATTGCTGTTCGTAATCCGTATTCATGATTTATTTGTCTAGTACAAAGGTACAATAACTAATTTACTACAATATATGCATACTGGAGAGATGTTAACTTTAAACTCTATATTTGCAATTATTGCTAGCTGTCCCTTGTTTTCGTTATTACACTTCATTTTTGGTCTCAGGTGCAGCTAATTTTTGTTAATGCCATCCCTTGATTTCTTGCTCCATCTTTTCATTCATGGCATTAAAATATGTATGTGTCCTATTATAATTTGCTCGGAAAACATCTCCTCTCATGCAGGGATTGGGGCTCCATACGTCTGAAGTTGACATTGCATATGAGCTTATGGACTATTGCATCCATCACATTATTTGGTCCAATTAATCATTGTCAGAGGAGAATTATGAGTTTCTATTACAATATTTTCCTTCAAACGACTATATAAGTACCTCAAATTCCACCACATAATTTTTTCTTCGGCCTTTTCTATGACAGTTTTTTTGGGCCATCACTTAATTGTATCTCTAATCAGCACTTCAATTGTTTATGCAGTATTTCTTGTATCAAATCTTCGAAGTGTTGACCTACATGCAGTGATGCTAACGAATGCTTTCAACATTGAGTTGAAGCCTAGAAATCTTAGCTTGAATGCCAGATGTGATTTGAAGTGCATGATTTAGTAGTAGCTAAAAGTCGCATCTGTATCGGATTTCATGACAGAATATGTATATGAATGTACGGGCCACCAGAACTATTTTTCTGTTTAGTCAGCAGGCTGAATATCTGGGGCAATAATTCCTCATTGGATCTACCCACTGTTTACACAATTATAAGTCTCTTACATGTCTTAGAAGAACCTTTTTTTTCTTTCAGAATTGATCAAGAGTCTCCCATGGGATAAAATTTCGCTGATGAGGACATAGGGACTGATGTTCTGCAGGTAAGAGGTTGTTGATACACACTATATTTCTTCTTTCGAAAAATTCCATATTGTCAATTAATGAAACTGGTTCATCTCTTCAGCTCCTCGGCCTTGCAAAATAGGCTTTCAAAGCTTTCATAGACATTATGAAGCAAAACCCGGCAAGTCAACTTTATATCATTCGAGAGTCCAGAAGATATTCTCAATAGCCTAATGAAACTTGATCGTTGAAAGAGAAAGGTGGGCTGCTGCAGATTTTCCAGTTTCCAGCTTGCATGTGGACCATACTTTAAACCTTTCGCCGGAACAAAAGAAGCAATGTACACCAACCGAGTGCCTCTTCTTTTTCAATGGCATGGCATGGATAAGGTCTTGAATTTCTCTCTGACGTCTTTCAGGATCTCAGCCTCGTCTGTTACCCCATGAATGTTCTAGTTTTCCTTGGATTCTTGTATGCATTTGATTTTATTTGTAGACTTGATAACTCTTTTATTTTGGGTTTTGAACAGCAAATAAAGTGATTTTATTAATCTTTACAAAGATGAGAGGGACCAAAGAGCACGATGGCATCACAAGGACGAGATGGAAGAATCCCAAGCAAGGTTGACACCCTACTTCTCGACAATCATATCTGGGCAAGACCCCAAAAGGAAAGGAGCAAGGTTGGCCAAAAACCAGCCAAACAAAGCAAAACAAAAGTAAACCACCCTTCACTACCATATCAACCCCCCTGATACCCCAAGCCAGACCAAAAACTGAAATCATCTCTTGGCAAAGACTAAACCCAACAGCAGCATCACCAACTGAATAACTGAAGCCCATCCTTTGATTACCACAACTTCTGCACGAACATAACCTGCACCAAAACCACCAACTGATATCTCAAAACTCAAAAGATCCCAAAACCTTCCTCTCTGCTCCCTTATACCCAAACCCTCATGCATTCATTGACAGAATATCCAGAAAACAAATATGGACCTAAAAAAACAACCCAATGGGAGAAGAACTACACTGCAGGCTTGATAACTTGTTCATTGTTCCTGAGCTGCCCAATTTTTTGCTGATAGTTTGATATTTTGGTGCCAAGCAGCATTGCAGAATGCAGTTGCAGAGCAATTCAAGCCAGCTTCTAAGTCATATTGCCAGAATCAAGGAATTATCAGGGGAATAAAATCATTCTTCATCAGAGATTGAGTTGTGTCATACATCCTAGCGTTTTGTATTCAATCAGAAACTGTCCATATGGTTGAGATCTTGTGCGTGCACCAGTTATATTTGCTTTTAGGCAGGAATTTCTCTCAATTTAGCATTCTCAAGCTCAGTCGATACTTGTCTAACATACATTTTCAATGTACACATTCTATTCCCTAAATAGGGTCCCAAGTATTTTGTGAATATAGCTGATAGTCCATTATTTTAATTGAATTGCATTAAACCAAAAACCAGGAGGAGACTTGTTCAGACATGGATGAAAAACGAAACTAGAAAGAGTCATGAGTTAAAACATAAACAGATTTGGTGTCAATATATAAAATTGGAGTAAGGTAGATCAAACAAAAAAAGGGTGGAATATTTCAAGTTCCAAAAATAATACTTAAGGTAAAATTGAAGCAATATGAAATAAAACTAACACGAACATGGAGATATGGGAAGGCACTTGCCTTAGTGGATTGAATTTCCTTCTTTACTAGGAATTTTGCCGTTAACAAAAGAAAGGAGCAATTTATAAATCATATGGTATCCTTCTTGTAAAAATAGTCTTGCAGTTATATGCTTTTGTTGTTCCCTTACAGTAATACATTAGAGAATCTCCATCATTTGCTTCAAACTTGGACGTGTCAAATTTTTTTGAAAACCGACGTGGCAATTTGACACCTTCAAATTTGATATCAACAACATTCCCTCAAACTATAGAGTCAAATTATACTTTACTATACCATTTTAACTTTTAGTTGTTTCCAACTCCTATATTTGTATTGAAAAAAGGTCAAAACATGAGTTTGGCACGAAGCTGAAGGTTGCCAAATCTACGTGGCTCTGGCATCAAAATTGGCTTGTGATTGGATTACAAGAGTAAAAATTGCCACAAATGCTCCACGTGAGATATGACTCCCCCATTGGAGATGCTTTTAGTATCTTTATAAAAAATTACTGGAAGATGCACTGATTGATCAGAGTCCCATATAAAAAGTTCTATTTCGCTCCCATAATTCAAGGGCCAGTCTTGCTCTAACGCAATTTCCAAATTAGTGGATCATGACCTTGAATTTCTCCATTGAGTCATGACTACATAACGGAAACTGATAGTCAATTTTGTTTTTGGAGCACATCTACAATGTTCCTTTCATATACCAGTTGAGTAGATGATTGGTAATCCAAGCGACCTAAATTGAGGCCAAGCCGGTTGTCTAATAATTTACGGTGGTCACATTTTGATACGGATGATATCATAAGCAACTATCGGGACACTAAGGACACTATTTTTGACTTTGGGTGAGTCTAGGTTATCTTCAATCTCCTCCAAATAGAAATTTGGAAATGGAGGATGTAGGCAATGACTATTTCAATATCTTGTTGCGCAATTCACTACTTCAGGATGTTGAACTTGATGAGTATAATGATATTATTGCTTGCAAGATGCATGATCTTGTGCATGATCTTGCTCTAGATGTCTCAGAGGGTAGTTGTTTGACTTTGGAAGCTAGTAAGGTTAAGGACCATCCCAAGGTTCAACATCTTTCATTGTGTCTCAAGGGAAGAATAAAGTTAGAATTTTCAGACGAAACTATCGGGACACTAAGGACACTATTTTTAGCTAGAAATCTCCCCCGAAATATCAAGGATGTCAAATCTATTCGTACCCTGGGTATAGAAGAATCTGGTGTGAAACAGTTGTCGAGTTCTATATGCAAGTTCATACATCTAAAATATCTTGACATCTCAAAGTCTTCTTTTTCTAAATTGCCGAATCCTATCACCAAGCTCTACAAGTTGGAAACATTGAGGTTGCCACCCTTTTCAAATTTAAAGGAGATTCAAACCGAATTTCATAAGTTGGTTAGCTTGAGACATCTTTGTTTCGTTGGTACGAAAATGATTCCAACCATGATAGGGCGTTTGACTTCTTTGCAGACATTACCATTCTTTTCTGTGGGTAAGGATAAAGGCCATAAACTTGATGAGCTGGGAAGCTTAAACAAGCTGCGAGGTAGATTAACCATTTACAATCTCCAGTACGTGAAAGACAAGGAAGAAGCAGAAAGAGCCAAAATGTATGGAAAGCCAAAAATTAAAGAGTTGGTATTTTGTTGGGATAGGAAACTTGGAATGTCGGACATTAACTATGAGGATGTGTTGGAAGGACTTGAACCTCACAAGAATCTTAGGGGCTTAATACTTAGGGATTTCGGAGGACGAAGATTGGCATCATGGATGAGGAGAAGAGATGATCAGTTGCTTCGTAATTTAGTGAATATCAAATTAATCGACTGCAAATTATGTGAAGAAATCCCAATACTTGGACACCTTCCGCACCTTGAAGTCCTTGAAATGGTTCAATGGGATAACCTGGAGATTATTGGTCCTGAATTCTATGGATTGGATAAAGGAATTGTTGGTGGCAATAGTAGTATTGTGGATGCACCCGCACCAGTAGCATTCCCAGCATTGAGACAGCTCACTATTCGTCATATGCCGGAGTTGAAAGAATGGTCAGATGTACCATCATTGCCTCCTGCAACCATGAGTAAAGTAGAGTTCTTTCCTCGTCTCAAGGAGTTGTATATCTCGGAATGCCCTAACTTGATTACCATACCAGGTCATTTGTTATCCATTCAAGATTTACGTATTGGTAGGACATATGACCATTGGTCGAACTCTGTGAACTCAGGTTTCAAGGAAGACGTGTATAGACCCCGTTTGATCATAAACGTGAATGCAGATTCGAAAAGTATTGGTATTCTCATCGAACAATTGCTGGAAACAAGCAGCAAATCCCTAAGACTTTTGCAAATATGGGAATTGCACGAGCTGTGTCATTTGCCTAAGCAACTACGAAGGCTAGCTTCTCTTGAGGGTTTAGCAATAGCATACTGCAATAAGCTAACGCACATACGAGAAGAAAAAAGAGCAGAATTCAACCGCCTAACGTCCCTTCAAGAGATTTCAATTCAGCGTTGCGATGAGTTGACATGCTTGCCAAAGGGACTGCTACAACCAGCCCTTGTAAGATTAATGGCAGTTTAACTTTAAGTTGTTCCACTTTAATGGACTCATATGAATTGCCCAACCTGACTTCCCTTCAGAAGCTTTCAGTTTCCTGCTGCGAGAAGTTGACATGCTTCCCAAAGGGGTTGATACAACCAAGCCTTGTAAGTTTACAGATTTGGTGGTGTCCAAATTTAATGGAGCCCAACCCAGATGAATTGCGCAACCTCACGTCCCTTGAGAAGCTGGTACTCGTAAGCCCTAACTCAGGATGGACGAGGTGTTGGAAGGAGGGGCAATTCTGTCTGGCAAGCCTTCGAACGTTGGACTTGAATGTTGATTTTTTCCCCTGGCCAGAGGTTGAGATGGCCAAAGCTCAAAATCCTCAACATTACCCATTCATGTCCCTAGAATCTCTTACATTAAGGGGACAGAAAGGGCTGGATCGCCTTTCCAATCAACTTCGGCACCTCACTTCCTTGAGAGAGCTGAAAATTACAGATTTCAATGGGTTTGAAGTTCTACCGGAGTGGTTGGTTAACCTTTCATCTCTTGAATCATTGACGCTCTTGCACTGCAGTAATCTGACAAGTTTGCCCTCGCCGGAAGAATTTCAACTTCTCAAGAAATTACTGTATCTGGAGATAAGCGAATGTCCCAGAGCTCTAGAGAAAAGATGTAAAGAAGGGGGAGAAGAGTGGTACAAGATTGCTCATATTCCAACGCTCACTATAAGCGGTAACTTCTCCAATTGCTCATTTTCTTGATTTTCCTCTCTCTCTCTCTCTCTCTCTCTCTCTCTCTCTCTCTCTCTCTCTCTCTCTCTCTCTCTCTCTCTTGTTGCTATCTGTGTCATTTTCCGTGTGCATTGCTTGAAAATCAGAAATTTCATTAACCTAACTTTTGGCATGATGTCTTGGGCTTTCAGAAGATTAGGTACGTATGTAATGGTTTCCTCTGCAATTCTATTCCATCAAGATAAACCATTGGAAGTCTCCTGCCAACAAAGAACTCCTCGCAATTCCTCTGCATTTCTGTATGTTGCAATTTTTTATTAGCATCACTCGCCAATGTGAATAATTTGTTCAATAAACTTATTGATAGTATTTCACATCCAGCTATTTGATTTACTGGCCTACGGTGACAATGGAAGAACAGTGGTTGCGACACCACATGAAATAACTCTGTTGAAGAAAAAGGGTATGTGAATGGTACTTCGCAAATCTATTTAAATCCTTGAACTGAACTGGACTCAATAACGGGTCTTCTGTTCACGTAGCACTCAGTGCAAAACTGAAAAGCACAAGGTCCAATGGACAATGGCAAGTATGAATTTACATTCCAATAGTTCCGCTTTACATAATTTCTAAGACTAGGCAACAAACTAAGTGTTCTTTTCCATTTCTTAAGTCTTGTTTCCTTGGAATGCAATATGCTAGATATGTGGAATTCACGGCATCATTTAAGTTCTCAAAAGTCCTATTCAAACACTTTTCTGCATAAAGTTTTTCATTAGCCCTGAATTCTATCCCAGCTTGGTTCAAATTGCTTAGCAGTTTTTCCTGCTTAACTGCAATTTCTCCAGCGATAATAATCTTGCAACATCAGCGGCTGTTAGCTCAGCTAGAAGTTTTGGGAATAGATTTTTGTAAAGGTGGCTCAAAGTGAGGATTTTGGTCCAGGACTTAAATGTCTAGCCTCCCACTAAGTTGTTTTTCATTCTTTATTTCATCGTTTAAGTTTTTTTTTTTGTGTGGTTCTCATTCAGCATCTTAAACAATCAGCGGTTAGACTGTAATCGATTCTTCTCTTTTATCGATGGCTACATTTTCTAGTGAATTACAGAATGCTTTGTTTCTAATTTCCAGGTTGAACTAGATCTTTTTGCTCGCACTCGCGCACATCTGTGGTCTATAAGCCGTAATTTCTACAATTGCTCATTTATGTGATTTTCCCTTCTCTCTCTCTCTCTCTCTCTCTCTCTCTCTATAATTTCATTTATCCTAACTTTTGGCACGATGTCTTGGGCTTTCAGGTTCATAAGCACATACGTAGGATGTAACGGTTTCCTCTACAAATCTATTCAATCTGGATAAACCATTGAAATTCCCCTTCCAACCATGACATTCCTCGCTTTCTGCACTGCTTTAGTTTGGAATTTTAGATTAGCATTGCTGGCCCATGTGAATAATTTGTTCGATAAACTTATCGATATTTCACGTCCAGCTTTTTTATTTATGGGACCTCTGGTGACAATGGAAGAACAGTGGTTGTGACACCACATGAAATGACTTCACTGAAGAAAAAGGTTTGTGAGTGGTGGACTGATTGTCTCAAAAAATCTTGAATTGAACCAGAATCAAGAGCATGTCTTTTGTTCACATAGCACTCAGTGCAGAAGCTGAAAAGATTAAAGGTCCAATGGACGATAACAAATATGAAATTACATTACAATAGTACCTCTTTGCCTAATTTCTAAGACTAGGCAACAAACTAAATGTGTTCCTTTATTGTTTCTGGTTTGATTAACTTCTCAAGTGTTCTTTCTTTTTTGCAGAATGTGTGGAATGCAAGATACTAAATATGTGGAATTCACGGCATCATTTAGGTTCTCAAAAGTCTTATTCAACACTTTTCAGCATGAAGTTTTGCGTTAGCCCTGAGTTCTGTCCCCACTTGGTTCAAATTGTTTAGCAGTTTGTCCTTGTTACTTAACTGCAATATTTCCAGTGATAATAATCTTGCAATGTCAGTGGTTGTTTGCTTAGCTGGAAGTGACCGCAATCAATTTTTGTTAAGGTAGCTGAAAGTGAGATATTGGACACGGACTTCAATGTCTAACCTCCCACTAATGAGGCAAGCAATGTTGCATTATAGCCGACTCTAGGGAATCGAATTGATTCCTCTCTCTCTCTCTCTCTCTCTCTCTCTCTCTCTCTGGTCTGTCCGTTTTAGACCTGTTTTTTTATAACTATTGTCAGCTGTCCCCTGTTTTCGTTATTTTACACTTGATGTTACAAGTCGAGTCTTCTCTTAGATTTTTTTTGTAGGCCAGTACTCAGTCTGAATTTTGGTCCCAGTTGCAGCTAATTTGTGTTTATGCCACCCCTTGATTTCTTTTACCTATATGAATGCTCCATCTCTACATTCATGACATTAAAATATGTGTGTCTTATTATAATTTGCAGGGATTAAGGCTCCATACATTTGAAGTTGACATTGCATACGAGCTTATGGACTTTCACATCCATCACATTATTTGTTCCCATTAAACATTGTCAGAGGAGCATTGTGCGTTTCTATTGAAATATTTTCTTTCAAACTACTATAAAAGTGCCTAAAATTCCACCATATTATTTTTTGTTCAGCCTTTTCTATGACATTATTTTTGGGCCAGCGCTTAATTGTATCTCTAATCACCACTTCAATTGTTTATGCAGTACTTCTTTTATCAAATCTTCGAAGTGTTGACGTACATGCAGTGATGTGATTTGAAAGTGCGTGATTTAGTTCTAGCTAAAAGTCACATCTGAATCGGATTTCATGACAGAATATGTGCTTATATGAACGTACAGGCCACCAGAACTGTTGTTTTGTTTTGTGTGGGTTGAATATCTGGAGCAATTATTCCTCATTGGATCTACCCACTCTTTTACCATGCTACTGCTTACACGTTATAAGTCTCCTTACATGTCTAAGAAGAACCTTTTTTCTCTTTGTCAGAATTGATCCAGAGTCTCCCATGGGATGAAATTTTGCTGATGAGGAGACTGATCAGTTCTGTAGGTAAGAGGTTGTTGATACACACTATATTCTTCTTTCGAAAAATTCCATATTGTAAATTAATGAAATTGGTTCATCTATCTCTTCAGCTTCTCGGCCTGGCAAAATAAGCTTTCAAAGCTTTCATAGACATTATGAAGTGAAACCCGGCAACTTCGAGATTCCAGAAGATATTCATGATAGCCTAGTGAAACTTGAACGGTTGAAAGAGAAAGGTGGGGGGCTACAGATTTCCAGTTACCAGCGTGCTTGTGGACCATATTTAAACCTTTCTCCTAAACTAAAGAAGCAGCACATATGAACTGAGTCCTGCTTCTTTTTCTTTGTGTGTGCTGCTTCTTTTTCAGTGGCATAGCATGGATCAGGTCTTGAATTCCTCTCTGACGTCTTTCAGGATCTCAGTCTGGTCCTTTCCCCATGAATGTTCTAGTTTTACTTGAATTCTTGTTTGCATTTGATGTTATACTCAATAACTTTTTCTTCTTTTGTTTTGAACAGCGAAGGAAGGGATTTTATTAATCCTTGAACAATAAATGCAAAGATGAGACTTGAGAGGGACCAAAGAGCACGATGACATCACAACAACAAGAAGGAAGAATCTCAAACAAGGTTGACACCCTCCCTTATTGACAATCATATCTGCTCAAAACCCCAAAAGGAAAGGAGCAAGGTTGGCCAGAAACCGACCAAACAAAACAATACAAAACAAAATTAAAACCACCCTTTGCTAACCATACCAACCCTACTGAATACCCAAAGGCAGACCAAAAACAGAAATCATCCCTTGGCAAAGACTAAATCCAACAGCAGCATCACCAACTGAATAACTCAAGCCCACCCTTTGATTACCACGGCTTCTCCTCACAAATATAACCTGCACCAAAACCACCAACTGATGTCACAAAAGCTCCCTAAAACTTCCTCTCCTCTCTGCTCCCTATACCCAAACCCTCGTGCATTCCATGACAGAATATACAGAAAACAAATATGGACCTGAAAAACCAACCCAATGGGAGAACACCTACGCTGCAGGCTCGATAACTTGTTGGCAAGCAGCATTCCAGAATGCAGCATTGCTGAGCTTCCTGATTTTTTTGTGATAGTTTGATATTTTGGTGCCAAGCAGCATTGCAGAATGCAGTTGGAGAGTAATTCGAGCCATCTTCTAAGTCATCTTGCAAAGAATCGAGGAATTATAAAGGGGAATAGAACCGTTCTTCATCAGAGATTGAGTCGAGTCATCTGTACATCCTAGCATTTTGTATTCGATCAGAAACCTTCAATATGGTGGAGATCTTATACGTGCACCAGTTATATTTGCTTTTAGGCTTGAGTTTCTCTCTTAATTTAGCATTCTCAAGTTCTGTCAATACTTGTCTAAAAAATATTTTCAATGTACACATTCTATTCCCTAAATAGGGTTCCAAGTGCCAATGCCAATGCCAGGACTCGACGAGGGATGCTTGATCACCACGCAATGGGGCTACCTAAGAAGAAGCGAGTGCTACTCTCCCTTTTGTCCTTTTTGAATCCAATCCCACCTGAAAATGATCACTTAGTCGCATCTCTGTACCATTCATTGAAAAGTGCTTCCAGTCACACCGAGTATAAATAAACAATTAAAATTCTTCCACCTCTTTTTTAGTACATTCGTCACGTGCAAATCTAGCAAAGGCCACAATATCAGTAGGGCGAGAACGAGATCAACTAAATAAACCCAAGTCCCTTAGGAGTACAACAGTGAAAGACCTAGGTTCCAATTACACCATGAAGTTAAGCATATGATGCAGGGCAATTAAAGAATCCTAAACTCCACATCTCGGGTTTTATTGGCATCCACAACAATACTTCAGTGATCAATCAATCTGCACCTTAGATTCCTCCAAACAACACCATGATAAAGATGAGACTAAACCTAAAGAAATTCAGACATTGACACAACAGGAGGTTCAAGAGACCTGGAAGTACACGTCGTAATAGACATCAACTCTAACAAAGAAATCCTAAAATGACGACTATATCTATTATCTACTACATAATGTCCTAATACAAGCTATCGATTAAACCAACAATTCCTCTAGGATCAATACAAATAGCTCGTGGGAGACTAGGCGTGGGGTGATCGCTCTCATTTATCGCAAAGCTCTGGTGGAAACTGTAAATGTAATCCCCTTCCCTTTCATGAAAAAAAAAAAGGGCAACGGTATGACAAAACTAAGCTTGAATGTTGAGAGTCAACATTATTTTTGCCTGGTTTCTTTTTACAAAAATTTGGAGCAATATAATCAGGTTTACCAACAGTAGAACAAGCCTACAGCATGGAAATTAGTAAGTTTCAGACAAATTAACCAATAAGTAGCACCCAAAAGAGCACTTTAAATGAAGCTTAATTAAACAAGAGATGAATTCAGGTATCCCCATAATCTCTAGCTAATTGCAAGTTGGAAACAGTGTTACAGACTTACAAGGCACTAGTTCCTGTAAGCTTGGTTTGTTGCAGGTGTTAAGCAAATTGGCGAAAACCAATCCACACGGCAGTAGTCGATAACCATATGTATGAAAACACGTGCATCCACCTTGAACACATTTCCAAATCCCCAAAAAACAAAGAATTCCTGCACCAGTTGAGTAAGCCCTACCTTAAATACAATATATGCAGCCTCCATAACAACATAAAGTCATGCGTTTAAAATGGAACATGGTTGTGAGAAATTGCATTTTTACGTCAACTAATGCAGCTAATCAATTCATGCAAGCACGCGTACACACTCAAATGAAAATAGTCTTGTGATAGAAGGGTTTACTAGCATCCTTCTGTACCTTTGTGGCTTTGCCAATGGTGCAGTTGCTCCTGTAATGTGCGTATGGGAGCTGCAGGACACCTACCACTTCAAATACTCAACGAATTACCCAAAGAACTAAATGTCCTAGAGGGGGTGAATAGGACAATCAAATTTTAACTAAGTATCCTTCTTGTAAAAATAGTCTTGCAGTTATATGCTTTTGTTGTTCCCTTATAGTAATACATTAGAGAATCTCCATCATTTGCTTCAAACTTGGACGTGTCAATTTTTTTTAAAAGTTGATGTGGCAATTTGACGCCTTCAAATTTGACATCAACAACATTCCCTCAAACTATAGAGGAGGTGACGTGCACCCCCCCGCCCATCCGATTATGTTTTGGACGGCTTGGATGCGTTGGGCAATTTTAATTTAATTTAGATTTATTTTTACTGGTAAAAAAAACAAAACACATTTGGGTTGTCTAAAACACAACCAGACAGCCAAAGGTGCACAGCACCCCCTGAATATAAAATTTTACTAGAAGATGCACTGATTGATCGGAGTCCCACATAGAAAGTTTTGTTTGGCTCCCATAATTCAAGGACCAGTCCTGCTCTAACGCAACTTCCAAATTTGTAGATCATGACCTTGAATTTCTCCATTGAGTCATGACTACATAATGGAAACTGATAGTCAATTTTGTTTTTGGAGCACATCTACAATGTTCCTTTTGTTAAAAAATATAATTTGCAATCTTCTAGAGTTGTGTAGAAAATGTGTTAGAATTATCTAAGCAAAAATATCTAGAAGTTTCTAAATATGTGTAGTAAATTATCTGGTCCAAAAGTGTCTAGAATGGTGTAGAATTTGGGAAGAGTTTTTAGCACATGTTGGACATGTGCATGAATATTCTAGAATTAGTTCATTCTAGTCCCACCTATGTCGGCAGATTAAGTCGGCAGTGGAGCTCTATAAATAGAGCTTCATTTTGTACCATTTAAGTGTAATGAAAAAGACCTTTCATTGACTTGTCCTCCTCCCACTTTCGTTCTTCAACCTTGTACCAGACAAGTAAGAATCAAGTACTCCAAAAGTCTCCACTACCAACCTCTTTTATTACACCTTTAGCCCTTCAATTAACATATACTCAAATTATCTCCCTAACTTTCCTCCTACTTTAAACTAGCACCCCAACACCTTTCATATACCAGTTGAGTAGATGATTGGTAAGCCAAACGGCCTAAATTGAGGTCAAGCCGGTTGTCTAATAATTTACGATGGTCACATTTTGATACTGATGATATCATAAACAAATTAATGAAACTGGTAAAAAAAAAATATGTTTTTGCCTTATAAGGAATAGGTACAAAGTTCGAATATCAATAGATTCAATACTTCATCCGATGGTCTAGGTAGACGGTAGTTTCATCCAACAGATTAGATCAATGGTCCAAAATCTTTATCCATATTTATCTCAAGCTGAGCAAGACCTTAAATTAACGAACATGAAAAACACTGGTATGGCATCACAGTCTCCACCGGGAACAGAAGAAGTATCGAGCCAAACTTTACTATTTGCATTCTTCTCGGAGAAGCACAGAATCCAGAATATGATGTCAACGGTGATGTAGAGAGCCACAAGATGGGATTCTAATATTACTGCTATCAAAATGGAACGAGTAACAAAAGCTAGGAAAGGTGGTTGAGCTCAGCCTTGTTATGAAGACTTGCCAAGATGCAGTATTATTTCACCCAAAGAACATTTTTTGCAAAAGATGACATAAAGGGAAGGGAATTCTATATATAAAGAGAACCTTGGAAAATTTCAGAAGTAAAATTGTTAAAGAGAAAGACTTTTAATAGTAGTGATTAGACCCGATTATGAGTACTAGGGTTGGCAATGGGGACGGGGCGGGGCCGGAAACTACTATCCCCGTCCCCGATCCCCGAACCCCTCCCTCATCCCCGTCCCCGCCCCGATCCCCAATGAGGATTATTTTTCCCCCTCCATCCCCGCCCCAAACGGGGAACGGGGATCTAAACCAGGGATTCGGGGAAATTTCAAACAACAGCAAAATAACCTATCAAAAACAAAAAAAAAAAGTAGCAGCACAAATAAGAGAGAGAGAGAGAGAGAGAAATCTTGGAAAACCCAATCTTGGAAATAAACAGCAGCAACACAATCTTGGAAATCTTGGAAAACTCTAACGAAAAGCCATTTATGATATTGGAAAACTCCATCCTTTCACCCCATTAACTCTGGCAAAAACCCCTTTTTAACAATAGAAAGTCAAAACTTTGATCTCATCGTCGGTCATTTCTTCCCAAACCCACGAATTTCAGGTGATTTTGTTGTCGAAATATGGTTAGGATCTCCAAAACCTCAAACTTTGAACTGAAATAGAATAGAGGGAGATCGGAGATGAGCGTCGGCGTCGTTTAGGGCGAGGTAGGTCCATGGTGGTGATTGAAAACAGAGCAACGAATTGTACATGAGAGAGATTTTGGACTTTGGCAGAGAGAGAGAGAGAGAGAGAGAGGTGTTTTGGAAAAGAGGTGAGAGTGAAAGACTTTTGATATCTCAGACAAGAGAAAAAGAAAGGACAGGAGAAAAAGAAAGAAAGAAAGAATATGCGTGGCTCGCGTGGGAGAAAGGTGACTGTGTATACGTATATATAGTGGTAATTACACTTTACCCCAATAAAATGTATATAAGTTGAAACGGGGATTCGGGGACGGATTAGATCGGATTCGGAGCGGGGACACACCTATCCCCGCCTCCAATCCGATCCCCGAAATTTTTGAAAGAAAATCCCCAAATCCGACCCAATCTCCAAAACGCCGATCCATTCGAATTGGGGAACAGATCGGATTCAAACGGATTGGTGGAAATTGCCATCCCTTTGAGTACGGAGAAAAGGGTTCCGCGTAGAAAGTTTTATTTGCCTCCCATAATTCAACTCACTTCCTTTTCCTCGGCTAGTGAACCTTTGAGGGTCCTGTCCGGCTCTAACGCAACTTAGGAAACTGATAGTCAATTTCGTTTTTGGTCCACATCTGCAATGCTGATTTCATACCCCTGCCCAATTGAGTAGATGGTTGGCAACCCACATGGCCTAAATTGAGGTCAAGCCTGTTGTCTAATGATGTAATGATGGTCACATTTTGATTAATCTGATGGTCTAGTTAGTTTCAGCCAACAAATGAAATCAATGGTCCAAAATCTTTATCCATATTTATCTGAACCTGAGCAAGACATTAAATTAACGACACATGATAAAACACTGGTATTTGGCCATGGTTCTAAATCACATGCAAAAAGTGATGTCTCTATGTCACAGTAATTTTTATAGATATTAGGCCAGGTAGGGTCTTTTGAAGCCCAAACAACTCGTTCAATTTGGTTTTAGGGCTCTTAAAATCTTTTATTGTTTGAAGCCCAATGATACACACAAGGCAAATGCATAGGCCCATTTGAGTGGGTGGAATAAGCCGAAGAACAAGGTATATAAGAAGTACCCTAATGAAATACTCTCTCCGTCCCAATTTTATAGTCCCTTTTGGGAATTCGTGTCACTTTTCAAAGTGTTATGTCTTATAATCTACAATGTTTTAGGTGATTTTGAACAAGATCTATCAAACAAGATCTATATTGCATATAAAATGTACTACTGATTAAAAGATATAATCGTTTTTTTATCCGGTTAGGATAGAACGAGTGACCATAAAATTGGGACGGAAGGAGTAGCAGACTATTACGATTTACGCTTTCCCCAATTTTCCTTATCAAAAACCCATTACCCTTTACACTCTGTCCTTCCCCAAAAAACAATTGCAAATGATGTTCCTCAACAATCAAATGTTAAGTGCATTGTAATGACTCGTGCCAGTTGACCGCTTCAAATAGTTAAACTCGAGTTATACTCTGTAACTGGTTGGATTTCATTATATATTACATTCTTTTTTCTCATCCCAAGGACTATGCCCAGGATGGGTTCTCAGTCACAGGCATCATTTTTTGAACATGCCTAGGATACTAAAAAATCTTAGCTTGGCCCTGTAATTGCATTCTCAACTGGAGAAGCACAGAATCTAGAAGATGATGTCGACGTAGAGCTTGTTGATATTGATCTATGGGCCGGGATTCTATTACTGCTATCAAAATGGAACGAGTACAAATGCTAGGAAAGGTGGTTGAGCTCAGCATTGTCGTGAAGACTTGCCAAGATGCAGGTATCATTTTAAACGGAATCCTATAAAGAGACTTATGTCAAGATCAGGGAAACTTTTCAAAAGTTGAGAAAGACTTTTGAAAAAGTAAAAGAGTATGCACAGCTTCATAATATCAACGATATGTGACATCCAGGCTTGAAGTACAGTATAAAATTTGTAGACCGCAAAAGTAGTAGTAAAAGTTTCCTTTTGAGAACAGTAATATGCTAGAGTGAGGCAGAACCCCAGAATTTGCTTATTCTTTCTCTCTTCTTTCCCTCCTCCAATATGTGTAATTGGCAGACTTTCTTGTACCATGTACTACAAATACTAGTTTTTTTTTTTTTTTGGTGCTATAAATACTAGTTATTTAACTCGTCAACTAATGTGTTGTTCAAAAAAAAAAAGTTGGAAAATGAATTTTTTAGTTGAATAAATAACATTCTTTTGCAAAACTCCAACAATATAAATTTGCCGACTAAAATTATCTAACTGTTGATTCTTTGAAAAAAAGACAATGTATATAAATATATACATACATAGATGTTCATTTTAATTCTTTAATTATATGTTATATAAAACATATGCTCCCTCCGTTCCTTTTTAAATGATCCATTTGGGAAACTTGTATTTTTGCAGACGTTCAAAAATGTACTTCCGCATATCGTTTTTAAATTATTTTTTTGCACCAAAGTAAAGTACTCAATGAGCACTTTAATTTGGTATAAAAAAATTAAAAAGTTATATAGAGAAATATGTTTTTTAGGGGTTTGAAATTACACGTATTCTCATATAGATCACTTAAAAAGGGATGGAGAGAGTAAAAGTTTCTTAATTATTCGATTTATAAAATAGTACACACACACACATATATTAGTAATTTCCCTAACTTCACACAAGTATATTGATAGCTTAGTGGCTAAGAGGCTTGGTGTATAGGTAATAGGTCTTGGCCTCTATTAATGCTATTGCAGAACACATTTTTTGTATTTGGCTAGGCAAAATGGCTAAATGTATAAATTGTTTACAACAAGGCCATGTATTTTATGCACTATTTGGTTAGGTTATGTTGTTCATTGATTTGATTATGGTTCTGAAAAAATAAGAACCAGTATTTATGGTTCGGTTACTGGTTCTAAATTAAGAACCATGGTTAAACCAAACTGGACTGGATCGTATAATATAAATATATTACTATAACCCTTTGTTCCTACTAATACCCAAATTTTAATTTAATTCCTTAGCAAGACATGTCGCTGAATTTATTTTCTCGTTTTTAAACTATTCCATTCTTTGTTTAAGTTACTTTATTGGTTGTTTTCATCGATCGATTTTAGGAGTTATTTTATTGATAATAGATTTTCAAGTACTTTGTGTATCATGTGAACCATATTTGATTTCGAATCTTATAAAATCCTATAAAATTGTTTTACAAGTTGTTTGGTGTTCCAATTTCTAAATAATCTTTTGAGCTCCTGTGTTGTGAAAAAGTGTTTCAACACTAATCGGGTAGAACCGGAACCGAACCAAAACCGGTCCGGTATTGCATTTTGGATTTGGATAGGTTCTACACTTATATTGGTTAGGTTTTGGTTCTTAATTTTCTAAAACCGGTCTCAATGGTTTGATTCTTGATTCTAGAGAACCGGTTCAATCCGGACCATGTGCACCCTTCTTTTTTTTCTTGCATAGAGAGAGGGAGACCGAAGTGAAAAGAAAAAAAGCAATGCCTTGTGAATATCAATTAGACATATTTGAAGAGTTACCGTAGCAAAAACTATTTTACGGTACCCAGCCTCTAGTAATGCTGTTGGGAACACATTTTTTTGTACTTTTGGCTAGGTAAAATCGCCAAATATAGATTTACCTACTTAAAAAGTTCATTTTTAAAAAATTTAGCTAATCATTTTTCCTATGAAAGCTCAAAAAGACCATTCATTTTGCGTATTCTCTATTAAAACATGAAAATTTTTACCTTTACTTCTTGGGTGTTGATTTTGGGGCTCCCTTTTTTTATGCAGACACTCCAATATTTAATGAAGTTACAAAACTACCTTTTTAAGAAATAAAAAATATTGGAGGCACTCCACTCCCAAATTATCTCTCTATTTACTAAGGCACTCCAAACGAAAAAATGAACCAAACCAAACATAAACAGTAGGTTCTAAACATTAACATTAACAATACGTTCCAAATATTAAACATTCACAATATAAACATTAGTTTCTAAACATTAAACATGCATTTATGTCAAATTACTTCGCGCCACTTTGTACACACAAAAAAAGGGAACGAAAATTGCTAGAATGCTCTAAAATAAACAGCACACAATTGAAAATATTGATACTACAAAATCTTCAAAACAGGTGCGACGCAAAAATCTTTATATTTTCGTACTCATTATCTACTATTTTTCCCTCAAAATTTTCATAACAGCAGCAAATCTACATTTTAAAACTCATAGTGAGACAAACAAAGCACATCACCAAATTTAGAGAACTCTTGAGAGCAAAAGTAATAGAACTCTCAAGAGACTTTGCATGTACAAAAGGATGGTTCTAAAATCATAGGCCAAAGACCACTTGTCTACGTTGTCCCGGTGCAGAACATGGAGACAATAACATAAAGACTTTACCACGGAAACATTAGAAATAGGCAATTTAGTGACATGCAGTAAAAAGAGTTGAGCAACTATCGAATTTTTTCTAATAATTTTTTTTTGTTTTTTTAGAGTGTTTGAAGTAAATCGTGGAACTTGCAAAAGGGTAATTTTGAAAAACTATTATAGCTTGGAGCCCCTGCATCAAAATTAGAAGGGCGAATATCAATTTCCTTACTTCTTTTGTGGTTATGCCCCTTTTTTTTCTTGGAGAAAGAGAGAAATTTTGAGGATAGGGAAATCATTAAACAAAATATGTGTTGGTGAATAGTACTCCCTCCGTCCTAATTAAAATTCTCCCTATGGTTATGCATGTTTTTTTAAAACCCTTATAATTTTCATTCTATAATGTATTTTATATGCAATATAAATCTTATTTGATAGACCTCAATTAGCTCTATTAGAAGAAAAAAATTAAAAACTATGAAAACCTTATCAATAAAAAGATATAGACGTTTGAAAATAGCACGGATATATGTAGGGAGCATTTTAAATTGGACGGAGGGAGTAACCGGGTTCACAAAGCTAGTTACGGAAGGAAATATCACTCCCTCTATACCACAATGTTTAGGCTTTTTTGGGAATCTAACTCTTTAATGAACATCATCATTACAAACTAAGGATAATTTAGTTTCCCCAAATACTCTTGATTTGACTTCTTTTATAAATCTAAAAGAGTGTTCCAATGTCGATGTGACTTAAAAAGAAATGACAACATAAGAAATCTACCCAGTTATGCCATTGAAAAGTCAAAATGGACAGATATTTTGGGACAATAAAGTATGGAATCATGGGCCAAGTATTTTGGTGATAATAAAATGTGGATTTGTGTATCTGATGATTTCAACGTAAAAAGGATATTGAATGAGATGGTGTAATCTCTTTTTCGAGAGGAATCTAAGATACCAAACATTGAAGGAATAGTAGGAAGGCTTGCTGAAAAACTGAAGGGAAAAAATTACTTACTCATACTAGACTATGTTTGGAATACGATTCCACAAATATGGGAAGAATTGAGAAGTTCTTTGATAGGTATAGAGGGCTCCAAGAAAAGCAAAATTATAGTTACGACCTGTAGTGTGGACGTAGTATCAGCAATGCAGGTGCCCCAATCTCTCACCCATAAGTTGCGTGAATTATCTCCTGATGATAGTTGGACCATGTTCAGGAAAAAGGCATTTGGAAGTGGAGGACCAAGAGAAACTCAAATTTTGGTAGACATTGGCAAAAGAATGCTAAAAAAGTGTAAGGGTGTGCCATTAGCGATAAGCTCGTTAGGAGGTTTATTGTACAGCAAGAAATCTCTTCCGGAATGGCTGTCCATTGAGGAGGGTGAAATATGGAGATCAGTTAAAGATGGTGAAATTCTTCCAGTATTGAGGCTTAGTTTCCATCACTTACCGTCAAATGTGAAACAATGTTTTGCTTGTTGTTCTATTTTTCCGAAGGACCATGTCCTACCAAAGGATAACCTGATTCTGCTTTGGGCAGGTCTAGGTTATCTTCCATCTCTTCCACAAGGGGATTTGGAAATGGAAGACGTAGGTAATGAGTATTTTAATATCTTGTGGCACAATTCATTATTTCAGGATGTTGAACTTGATGAGTAGAACGATATTATTGCTTGCAAGATGCAGGATCTCATACACGATCTTGCTCTAGATGTCTCAGAGGGTAGTTGTTTGACTTTGGAGGCTAGTAAGGTTAAGGACCATCCCGAGGTTCAACATCTGTCATTGTCTCTCAAGGGAGAAATAAAGTAACAATTTTCAGACGAAACTATTGGGAAACTAAGGACACTCTTTTTGATTCATAATCTCCCCCAAAATATTGAGGATGTCAAATCTATTCGTGCCCTGAGTATAGAAGAATCTGGTGCGAGAGAGTTGTCAAGTTCTATATGCAAGTTTATACATCTAAAATATCTTGACATCTCAAAGTCTTCTTTTGAAAAAGTGCCAAATTCTATCACCAAGCTCTACAATTTGGAAACACTGAGGTTGCCACCCTCCTCAAATTTAGAAGGGATTCAAACCGAGTTTCATAAGTTGGTTAACTTGAGACATCTTTGGTTGGAAGATACAGAAATTAGCAGGAAAATGATTCCGACCATGATAGGGCATTTGACTTCTTTGCAGACGTTACCATTCTTTCCTGTGGGTAAGGATAAAGGCCATAAACTTGACGAGCTAGGAAGCTTAAACAAGCTACAAGGTAGATTAATTGTTTATGATCTCCAGCATGTGAAAGACAAGCAGGAAGAAGTCGAAAGAGCCAAAATGTAGGAAAAACCAAAAATTAAAGAGTTGGAATTTTGTTGGGATAGGGAACTTATAGTGTTGGGTATCAACTATGAGGATGTGTTGGAAGGACTTAAACCTCACAAGAATCTTAGGGGTTTAACACTTAGGGATTTCAGAGGACGAAGATTGGCATCATGGATCAGGACAAGAAATGATCAGTTGCTTCATAATTCAGTGAAGATCAAATTAATTAACTGCAAATTATGTGAAGAAATCCCGATACTCGGACACCTTCCGCACCTTGAAATGGTTCGATTGGACAACTTGGAGACCATTGGTCCTGAATTCTATGGGTTGGATAAAGGAATTTTCGGTGGCAATAGAAGTATTGTGGATGCACCCGCACGAGTAGTATTCCCAGCATTGAGACAACTCACCATTCATCATATGCAGAAGTTGAAAAAATGGTCAGATACACCAGCATTGCCTCCGGCAACCATGAGTGTAGTGGAGTTCTTTCCTCGTCTGGAGGAGTTGTATATCTCGAAATGCCCTAACTTGAATACCATCCCATGTCATTTGTTTTCCATTCAAGCTTTATATATTGGTCAACGTTACTATCGGTCGGTAGGTTTGCATAGACCTTGTTTGACCATATGTGTAAATCGGGATTCAAAAAATATTGGTATTCTCATTGAATATTTGCTGGAAACAAGCAGGAAATCCCTAAGACTTTTGCGAATAAAGGACTTGGACAAGCTGCATCATTTGCCAAAGCAACTACTAAACCTAGCTTCCCTTGAGGCTTTAGCAATAGCAAGCTGCCCTAAGCTAATGCACATAAGAGAAGAAACAAGAGCAGAATTCAACCGCCTAACGTCCCTTCAACAGCTTTCAATTATTTCGTGCGAGAAGTTGACATGCCTGCCAAAGGGGTTGCTGCAACCTGCCCTTGTAAGATTAACAATAAAGGACTGTTCCAATTTAAGTTTAAGTTGTTCCACTTTAATGGACCCATATGAATTGCCCAACCTCACTTCCCTTCAAAAGCTTTCAATTTCCTTCGTCAAGAAGTTGACATGCTTCCCAAAGGGGTTGCTACAGCCAACTCTTGTGAGTATACAGATTTCCTGTTGTCCCAAATTAATGGAGCCCAACCCAGATGAATTGCGCAACCTCATATCCCTTGAGGAGCTAGTACTTGAAAGGCCTAACTCACAATGGGCGAGATGTTGGGAAGAGGGGCAATTCTGTCTGACAAGCCTTCGAAAGTTGGACTTGGAGGTTGATTATTTCCCCTGGCCAGAGGTTGAGATGGCCAAAGCTCAAAATCCACAACATTACCCATTCATGTCCCTAGAATCTCTTTACATTAGGCGGAACACCAAGGCTTGATTGCCTTTCTGATCAACTTCAGCACCTCACTTCCTTAAGAGAGCTGGTAATTGATAATTTCAGTGGGTTTGAAGTTCTACCTGAGTGGTTGGGTAACCTTTCATATCTTGAATCATTGACGCTCCGGCAGTGCTGTAATCTGACAAGTTTGCCCTCACCGGAAAATTTTCAACTTCTCAAGAAATTACAATCTCTGGAGATAACCAGATGTCCTCATGCTCTAAGGGAAAGATGTGAAGAAGGGGAGAAGGGTGGTACAAGATTGCTCATATTCCAAAGCTCAAAATAACCGGTAACTTCTCCAATTGCTCATTTTCGTGATTTTCCTCTCTCTCTCTCTCTCTCTCTCTCTCTGAAATTTCATCTAACTTAACTTTTGGCATGATTTCTTGTGCTTTCAGAATATTATTATTAGGTACACAAGTAACGGTTTCCTCAGCAATTTTATTCCATCAAGATAAACCATTGGAAGTCTCCTGGCAACCATTTACTTCCTCGCAATTCCTCTGCATTTCTGTAGTTTGCAATTTTAGATTAGAGCATCGCTGGCCAAGGTGAATAATTTGTTCGATAAACTTACTGATATTTCACATCCAACTGTTTTATTTTCAGGACCTCCGTTGAAGAAAAAGGTACGTGAATGGTACTCTGATAATCTATTTAAATCCTTGAAGTAAACTGGACTTTATAACATGTCTTATGTTCACATAGCACTCAATGCACAAACTGAAAAGCACAGGGTCCAATAGTTCCTCTTTGCATAATTTCTAAGACTAGGCAACAAATTAAATGTGCTCCTTTCTTGTTTCTGGTTTGAACCATATAGAAGTACCATGTCAAGTACTGTACTGGTACAACACGTTTCCAGAAGTATCCATGCTTCAAATATTTTTATCCTATGTAAACATCTTGGTTTTATTTTTCTTGTTTCTGATTTTTGCATTTGTCATCCAGTAGATTAAATATTTCTCCTAAAAGGATATCATTTTACAGGGTATACCTCATTTTGAACATTGTTGTATTAATTTGATATTTATTTCTCTTGCTACTTTGTCATCCTTGAAGTATAATGTTGGACTTATTGCCTTCCAGCTCTAAGATTAACAACTGCAGGCCACTGATAATCGACGATGCAGAAGCAGCAGAACGTACTCATGGGTGATCATGGTCTTTAAGAATCAGATCCATGTAATGCCAACTTCCTAGTTCCACTGAAGTCATTTAGTTTGTGATGTTCAAGCTTTCTCGCAGTTGCACCTGTCTGTTGAAGATACAATCAACAACAAAAGCCAAATAATCTGTGATAAAAAAAAAAAGCTCAAATTGCTTTAAATATAACCTTCGTTACAAACTTTCATTTTCCTTGGTTAAGAAAAATGAGATCAAGAATGCGCAAACTGCTCTTTCATGGTAGTAATCTTAATGAAATCTTGTTGCTGTGTTGTTACCAGTGAAGATAATTACATGGATCGAAACAGTTTATCTCAAATTGACATGTATTTGTTTTGCTACAAAATCCTTTAATTGCTCGACATAAATGGTATTCATGGTCTGTAACTTGGTTTTGTCTAGTACGAAGCTACATTTACTCTTGTGAATATAGGTATATACTGGATATTAGGATTCTTTTTCAAGATATGTTCACTTTAAGCTCCATATTTGCGGATCAAAAGAAAACTCTGTTCTGTATTTACTCTTGTTGTTAGCTGTCCCATATTTTCGTTATTTTACGCTTGATGTTACAAGTCAAGAAAACCTCAATCTTAGATTCCCTTCCATTTCTTCTCTCAGATTTCCTTCTAGCCCTGTAGTCAGTCTGACTTTTGGTCCCAGTTGCATCCAATTCGTGGTTATACCGCCGCTTGATTTCTTGTACCTATATGAATGCTCAATCTCTTCATTCATGACATTAACGTAGGTTTATATGTATGTCTTAGTACTTGCAAATTTGCTCGGAAACAGCCTCTTCGCATGCAGGGATTAAGGCTCCTGAAGTTGACATTTCATCTGAACTTATGGACTGTCACATTTATCGAATTATTTGTTTTAATTAAACATTGTCCAAGGAGCGTTGTGAGTTACTGTTAACTATTACAATATTTTCCTTAAATTTTTTTTTTCTTTGGCCTTTTTTTATGATTTTTTTGGGGGCAACACTTAAAATGTATCTCTAATCACCACTTCAATAGTTTATGCGGTACTTCTTGTTTATGCAGTACATGTAGTGACGTCTACAAATGTTTTGAACATGGACTTAAAGCCTACAAATCTCTCTCGAATGCTAGTCGTGATTTGCAAGTAAGTGATTTTGTACTAGCTAAAGTTACATCTGAACAAATTTCATGACACAATATATTGTTATATAACTTATATGAAGGCACAGGCCATCAAAATTGTAGTTTTGTTTAGAGCATTCCACTATTTTACTTGCACTACTTCTTATAAGGTACAAGCCTCCTTGTGAATTTGAAGAAGAAAAACATTGTTCTCGGTCTGAATTGATCAAGAGGCTCCTATGGGATAAAATTTGGCTGATGATGACATAGAGACTCGAATGGCTCCCATTAAGAGGTTATTGGTACACACTATATTTCTTGGAAAATGTAAATGATATCATTACTCATTATTTATAGAAAACTGGCTCGTCTCTTCAGCTCCTCAGCATCACACAATCAGCTCCTCGGCATCACACATTAGGTTTTCAAAGCTTTCATAGACATTATGAAGCAAAACCTGCCAGATGAAACGGCATTTGTAGTGGTAACTCAATTTGGAATCATTGAAGAGACTTCAGATGAAATTTCCTATAGCCTAAGGAAACTTGATCGGTTGATAGAGAAAGACAGTGGGCCACAGAGTTTCCAGATCGCTCGGTGGACTGTAACTTTTTCTCTGAATCAAAGAGAAGCAATATACACCCAACTGTAGGCCTCTGCTTCAATCCTATAGCATGAATGAAGTACGGAATTCCTCTCTCACTTCTCAGGATCTTCCCCTTGTCCTTTTCTCCCATGAATGTTCTAGGTTTCTTTGAGTGACCATTTGCATTTGATGGTATTGTAGGTTCAATAACTTCTTGTTGTGCTACCAGATATATTCCGGGACCAAGCAACATCGCAGAATGCAGTTGCAGAGCAATCCAAGCCATCTTCTAAGTCGACTAGGAAGAAATCCAGGAACTAGAGTCATTAGTACTTTTTAGTTTTGCGTTTGATTTGAAACCTTCAACGTGCCAGAGATATATTGTGCACCAGTTGTGTTTGCTTGTAGAGGGAATTCATCTCTCATTTCACATTAAATATTAAAATTGATTTTCTTTTCCCATTTTCAGCACTGCTGTTTCACATGTATGTGCACACGAACTCCTCCCCAGATTGGGCTCCAATTACATTTGTCAGAATCTACTTGGTATGTGTTTTTTTTTTTTTTCTTTTTTTTAACGTAATCACAATTCACAACCCCTCAGTGTGTATTATCTTCGAGTCAGTTTGCCAATTTTCGTCATGATCCAATATAAAGCCTATTCTTTCTTCTTCTTGTTCTTCTTTTTTGGCTGAATGAAACTAAGAACACTAG
The DNA here is from genome assembly GCA_022606695.1 of Vaccinium macrocarpon. Lineage (NCBI taxonomy): Eukaryota > Viridiplantae > Streptophyta > Magnoliopsida > Ericales > Ericaceae > Vaccinium > Vaccinium macrocarpon. The sequence continues at coordinate 9,660,425 of CM040175.1, read as the reverse complement.
GCATTTGGCTCGTAATTTCAACTTGAATACTGACACATTATTCTGGATACATTCTTCTCATTTACTACTGGAATGGTTGTTTGTAAGCAAAGCTATAAACTAGCCCATCGATCATGAGGACCCATCATCCATACTTGTATCCCCATTCTGTGGCAAGTAACATTACTTCGGAGATTTTCTATTAAGCATCACTATGGGGTGCATGCTAATGAAAGAAACCTTGTTAGCAATTAACTGAGGAAATTATCATCCTCCTAGAACATCTCTCCCATTCGTTTTTGGGTGATAAGGGTTATTGTACCGCTTGTAAATGAGCAGAATTTTTTTCAAACTACTTGGTAAATCTCATTGCTTGGTTGCCACTCGTGTTTTGGGTTTGTATTGTGACAAGTTATCGAATATAATTTTGTTCACCCTCCTTAAAAGAGGGTGAATAAAACCCAAAAGTAATGTCTTCCTTACCAAAACAGCCTAGCCCACCTTGATTTAAATTTAAAAGCCCAAAAACTTTTACCCAATGAAATAGGCCCAAATCTCAATGGCAGACTTGTGGTTTTGTAATCAATAAGGCCCTTTTTTTTTAATTTTGAAAGGACATCCCAATTTTCAACCATTATACATGTACAACACCTCTTTTTCCATTTGAATTGGAAATCTGAAGACTTCTCGAGACCGATGAGAAGATGAAGAAGTTCACGTCAGATTCAGTCAAGAAGAAAAAAAGAAGAAAAATAGAGTGGGCTGAGTGGAATATTAAAATTAATCAAGGCTCAATTAGTGTTAAATGCTATTCCTTCTCAAAAATCTCAAGCTAATTTCAGGTATTGATTCTATTTTTAGGGTTCTGAAATTAATTGTTTTGTTTTTGAGGTTTAGAAGCATTGTTTAATTTAACTTGGTTTTGATGACTGACTAGGTAGATTTGTTTATGCTAATGGTAGGCCGCGGATTATCCGTCACATTCATCACATAGCACTACTGGAAACCATAATGGCTGTGTTTGGTTAGATATTTTAGTTTAGTTTTGATGATGTTAGTAGGTGTAATAAGTAGAGAGAGATAGAGAGAAATGAGAGAAATGATGATGTCATCAAAACTAAACAGGGAAACGAACAAGACCAATGCAATTCACTAGTCTTTTGTAGAAAAGCAATGAGTATAACAAAACTAAGCTTCAAACATAATTTTGCCCTATTTTCTTTTTACCCGGAACTAGAATGTGGTAAACACCACTGGAATCTAAGGTAAGCGATGCAAGATAGTAACATAGGAATTCCATTCAACGCATATGTTCCCTTCCGGAAAGTGGACATGGGACGTCCACCAAGAATTTCGTACATGTGATAGCACCAAGAGACCACCTTTTGCAGGATAAAGAGAATGATCTCAATGGAACATAGAACTTTGGAAAACATCGTAGTCAAATTGAGATATCATAAAAGATATGACCAATCACCTTTCATTCCATGTCCCTTTGCAAAACTTTTGGAGCAATATAATCTCGTATACCAACAATAGAATAAGCCCGCCTACAGCATGACAATGAGCAACTTTCAGACAACCCATATAATCTACCAAAAGATACTCTGAATCAAGCTTAACAAGACAAGAGATGAACACAGGTATTCATATTTTCCGTAGCCAACTGTAAGTTGAAGTCAGTGTCACAAGGCACAAATTCTTGAAAACTAGGATTATCAGCTTTAACAAATCCATGCCACAGTAGTCAACGACCAGAAATAAGAAAGCATGTGCATCCAACCTGAATACATCCCCAAATTCCAGAAAACTGCACTACTTGTGTAAAACCTACGTTAAGTACACTATATGCACCCTCCATAACAACATAGAGTCACGCATTTAAAAAAGAGGTGGTTACGAGAATTGCACCTTTATGTTAATTAATGCAGATAATCAGAACACGCAAAAGCTCGCCTACACAATTCATATAAAATAGTTGCTCCTGTACCTTTTCCCATGCTGCAGTTGTTCCGTTAAATGCGTATTGGTGCAGCAGAATGCCCATCGCTTCAAATGCACCACTAGGCTTACTTCCCACAGGAAAATCCATCTCATGAAGATTATTGAAGTCCACACTGGTACATAACAATCTGAAAGTCTCACTTGGCCAAATTTACTAAGCAGCAATATGTTGCACTTGATTCTCTGAAAATAAATGCAGAAAGTCAATTTCCCTCTGTCTAGAATAAAACCAGATAAGAAGCATAAAGATGGTTCCAGCAAGACAAGAAATTAGGAACTACCCACAAACCTATGCATGCAGTTATGTTTTATGGATGGATTTGATAGCTAGGCTCCTTGGTGCATATACAAATGATGAGATTTCTCAAGTCCACTTGTAATATGCCCAATTCTAGTGCTCTCAGGTTTCATTAGTCTCCCATGTTCCTTGTCACCAATAATCTCTGCACGAACACTTCCCATCTCTAAAATGGTGAAACCTACTGTTATCCCTCACAATTATCTCCCTCCCTACTATCTTTGAAATAAACTTGGTCGCTATGTGGCAGTCAACACACACTCGAAGATTCTTTGTCACACGGATTGTACTTCCTACTGGAGTAGAAATGATACCGAATGCTATAGCAAGTCTCTCGCTGTGGCTACACAATAATTCTCTCTTTTGCTCCTCCTCAATATCATGAAGCACCTCATTTGTGTCCACAACATAACCTTCCCTTTCCATTACCTCTAAAAGAATTGTCATTACCTCATTTATCTTATCGTAACACGGATGGGATTTGTCTCCTGCAACAAAAGCATGTACCTTGTTATTAACTTCAATCCAACTACAAGCTGGTTTCTTCCTTGTACCCTTATCCCTCATGATAGTTCTCAACTTCGCTGCTTCTTTCCACCTCCCAGCAGCAGAATATGTGTTTGACAAAAGGACATAAGCTCCTGTGTTAATAGGATCAAGTGAAAATATTTTCTCTGCAACCTTTTCCGCCAACTCAGTATTTTTATGAACTCTACAAGAAGCTAACAATGTTGACCAAACACTCCCTGCCGGTTCAATATGCATCCTAGAGATGAACCCATAGGCTTCCTCCAATTTTCCTGCTCGAGCAAGAAGGTCTGCAACTGAAGCATAATGTTCTAAGCCAGGATAAATTCCATAATCACGGACCATACTATTGAAATATTGCCAAGCTTCTTCAACCATTTTGGCATGACTACAAGCGGTCAAAACAGCAAGAAATGCCACAGAGTTGGGCTTCACTCCTTCCCTCTCCATCTGAGCAAATAAGGAGATTGCCTCATCAGCATGCCCATGTAAAGCACATCCCATAATCATAGCTGTCCATGACACAATATCATTTTGCTCCATGTCATTGAAAATCCACCTCGCAGTCTTAATGTTTCCGCATCTAGCATACATGTCCACTAGTGAGCTAGCTATAAATAAGTTGTCATCCAATCCACCTCTAATTATGCAACCATAGAGTTGTTTCCCAAGATGCAGTGTTGTCAAGTGAGCACAAGCCGGCATTATGCTTGAAAAGGAAACATTCACGGGTTTAATTTTAGCCACCAACATCTGCCGAAACAATTTCAGGCCTTCATCAAAAGCACCGTTTTGCACACACCCTGCAATAACAGAATTCCACAAGACACTATCGGGTTGAGGCAACAGGTTAAATACTCGACATGAATCTTCAACACATGTGCAGTTTGCATACATGTCAATCAAGCTACTTCCAATATATACATCTGTATCCAACCCATGTCTAATGGCATAACCATGAATTTCCTTTCCCTTCATTACATCCACGTATTCTGCAAAGATAGGGAGGACACTAGATAAAGTGAAGGAATCAGGCTGCAAATGACTGGCACTACCCATCTCCCTAACCATGTTTAGAGCTTCCTTATAAAACCCATTTTGCGCATATCCAGCAATCACTGTATTCCACGAAACAATATCTCTCTTTGGCATCATTTCAAAAACTTTTCTAACATTATACATAAGCAAAGCCCCGTTTTCTCCATTCCTTCTCGATACTTTATTACTCATCCCCCCAAAATGATCAAAAAAGCCCGTTTGTTTGTTACTTTGAGGCGACACATAGCTTGTTTTCATTGAGCAACCCATAGTACCACCACCTGCAACACGTTCTCTGTCCAAATTCCTACCGAAATGTCCCATATTTCCACAACTACTAACCTCAAAACACATATCATTGCCAACCACATTTCCTAGTCTAGGCATTTTATCAAACACTTGACAAGCAACTTCACTCAACCCACCATTTCCACCCGAAGTTTCCAACTTTGAATACATGTTCATGAGCGCATTGCCCGTGTACAAATCCGAATCCAAACCGACCCGAATAACACACCCGTGAACAGACTCACCAAACCTCAAATCCATCAAATGGGTGCATGATTTTAGTACAGAAGGGAACACAGTATGATCTGGGTAGTCACCGGAATCCCACATTTTCACAAAAGCGGTTAGAGTTTGAAGGAAAAGACCGTTGGAAGTGTAACATCTGATGATAAACTTCCAAGCTAGAGAGGGGAGTGAAGAGTGAAAGGCGTTGAACCCAATGAGTGATTCGTGATAACGGTTCAAGTGTGTGGCGTCGGTTTTGATGATTTGGGCGTGGAGTTGTTTGGCTTGGGATATTGATTTGATGGAGTATGGTTTTCTTAGGAGTGTTTTGAGGAGAGTTTCAGTTGAACTCATCTGTGTCTCAAATTTTTTGATGAAGAGTATTGGACCCTGGTCCCTGTATGTCTAGCATTTGATTTGGTAATGTGCCATCTATCTGTCAATCTATCTTTGTTTTGGCTTTGACGGCTACATGTTCAGACAAACGATTTTAAACTTTCAAGTTGCCAAATTCGCTTTTCCAGTTCAATCAAAAGCAAACTATCCACGCCACGACTCAAGAATTTACAAAATTTACCTTGATCAAAGAATTTACAAGAACTTACATTTTTTGGCCTGGCTTTGAGAATCGAACAAATTGTGTGGGAAACACACCCACCAACCACCGGACTAACCAATATTTCCGGTAGAATTTTTGAGATTTTTTTACTTTGAGAGGAAATTTATCTTTTAATATTCTCTGGAAAGAGAATTTTAGTAGTACATGTGCAGTTTTGGCAGATGTCGGAAGAGAGCTTCAATTTTTTGAAGATTTGAATTCTCAAATGCTCAAAGAATCGGTGATTGGGTAGCTCATCATTTTGCCAAAAAATGATAGTATTGGTTTTAATTTTGATGTACAAATGGAAGTGGCACCAAATTTCATTTCGTTATGATTTGCAAATAGGAAGCAACAAAAATATACTCCCGGACGTCCCATAAAGTTTGGTCCCTACGAAATTACGTACAATTTTCAAACTAAAAAATAATGTATTTACCAAAATAATTTTTTAATTTTTTTTGCATAGTATAAAAATTCTCAATGAAATCTATCAAACAAGATCCATATTGACTAAAAAATTATTTTCGTAAGCACGTTATTTTTTAACTTCAAAATTGCACGTAATTTCGTAAAGACCAAATTTTATGGGACGGAGGGAGTATTACATGGGTCATCACGAGTAGTACAGTTCTCTGTAGCAAGAAAAAAATGCAGCAAGATGAATGATTCCAGAAACAGGAAACAAGGGGGAAAAAAAATACTAGCAGACATTTGCAAACGATTACCTTGTGTATTGGTACAAAATATCTATCAATGAAGGCTCACTTTCTACATCAGAGAGAGAGGATTATTCCTGCAAAAACCCGCAGTTTTCCTTTTTACATATACCACACCATATGCACTAGGCGGAGCATAAAAGCAACAATCGGTATTGTTGTCATATCGTAGACCTGCAAATTTCGGCAGCAAACATAATCCATCTGATAAGATCTCCAGACCAAGATAACAGACGACGAAAATCACAGTAGGAGAAACCAGACTCAGAAAAGATCGTTTAAATTAAAATTTAGCATTGTTATCATCAATCCCCTTTTTTGAGATTGTAAACATGAGAAACAACAAAGGATATTGTACACATTTTTTTTTATGCTTGACGAAGGGGGAAGAAATACACACCAACTATAAAAAGCAAAAGAATGTTCACTATACTGTGATTTACTAATTTACAACGACCAAGATACAACAAGTTAGCCGATGTCATATCAAGGCCCGCAAGTTAATTCCTCACACTCTGAATGTGCCAAATTGCAAGTGACGGCAAAACAAAAAGCTGTCCAGTTGAAGAGATGGATGACTGGCTGTTCGGGTTCATACAGAATTAAGTGAGGCTTACACAGGTTCGCTGTGTTTTGAAACGTCTAGTCGCGGAGGCAAGAGGTTAAGAAAGCTTCCTTGAGCAGATTGGTTTGCAGCTGTCCCTGAGTCATTATCTGTAAAAAGTTATACAAGCCATTAAATCAAAGTACCGCCAGAAAAATAAAAAACATCCTGAACATTGAAAGGGTCGTTCTAACAGTTTCATCCTTTTTCTTATTATCCTACATTGTCCCATTTTACAATTAGTTCTTGAAGAAATGCCCAGTGTAGCCTGTCTACAAGAATAGGGTAATACCAAGTTGTTATTCGTATGTCATTCTATACATCGTGTAGTACCAAGTCATGAAACAACAAAACAACTGTGAGAGAGAGAGAGAGAGAGAGAGAGAGAGAGAGAGAATACCAAAAAGGGATTTGACAGTGGGTCTCTTAGGTTTGTTGCTCTTCTTCTTCAATTCAGCTGAAAATAGGACACACATCATAAAACCCATCACAACAAGATTATAAATATTGGGCCAAAGAAATGCTTCTTTTTGAGCATGTCATAAGAAAAGCAGAGTGTATACAAAATGGCGAACCACAGCTCCCAAGCTTGCAGGTTAAGAGGATAAGTAAACATTAATCCAGGACTACGTTGATATCTTCTCTTGTTCTTTTTAACTTTCGTATAGCTTATGGTCGGTTGTGGTGAAAACACCAATTATTTCAAAGACAGGTAGCCTATGGAATACAACTAGAACTAATTGCGAAAAGCGGTAGAGAACTTAATGCATAGAGATGACTATATACATCATAGGAAGGTCGATGCATCCTCTAAGCTATCCGCAGTAAGAATAATGAAATACAGGGGGAACGAAGCAAATATAAATTAAAATTGGAAAGAGTGCACAGGCCACTGCAATAACAATCTTCATGCCTTCATCTTTTTGTAATGTGCACTTCTATGATGGGGCGAAATTCAGATAAAGGAGGAAAACACAAATGCATGTAAGATTGTGTCGAAGGAAGAGGTAAATACCGATGCCAGGTACTTCATGGTCATTTACGATTTCAAAATTCTTATAGGTGTAGCCCACAAAATTGACATCCTTAGACGAGAGCATCTGCAGCAGAAGAGAAGGATAGAGTAAGAAAACAAATTAACATGTAGATGTCATAAAGACTCTTGTCAACAATAAAATCTACAATGAGAGAATGACTTTGTCATGCTTTCCCATGCTTTGAACATCAACAATGAAAGTTAATACAACATGCACCCTTTGTATAGATTGTATATTGAACTAAATACAGTTGCATCAGATTCCAAGACCAATCCATTACAAGTGCCAAATGTTTAGTCTCGTTTAAAGAGGTCATTTCGGTTTCTGGATGGTTTCAGCGGAAAACATAACTTTTGGGACGCATATTATTTCGTACTGACTATGTATAGCCGAAAAGGCCCGTATATCTACCAATGCATCCCAAGAGTAAAAGCTACTAATTCAAATAAAATCTTAGGTAATAATTGCAATAATAATAGTATTAACAGTAAGAAAACAAAACAAAACATTTTTTTTTTTTCCTTTTATTTCATCAAAAAGACGAACTAGAACCGCTGATCCTCGTAGCCTACACGGTCTAGGATTTGGGTCACTCCACGAGTGAGGAAGGGGGGTGTGCGATTTTCGGCCTATATACTGGCCAAGAGTCTCCCCTTGTGTTCAGGCAACGGGTATCAGTTGCCTCCTCCCCATTCTACCTTCTGTACTTAGCCAAGCATGAAAACAAAATGAGGTACTTGCATGATAGTATTTATCTTATGAGTCATGACATAATAATAGCTGGAGACTGACCACCGGTGCCAATTCAACTTAACTTCCCAACGTTGAACAACAAAACATGGCTGCCGAAAGGATGTTTTGACTCATCGGAAACATAGACAGGAGCTAATATATCTTACCAGTTACCAAATCGGGGGGGAAAAAAAAGGAGGAATCATCTACGCAGGCGTTTCTACAGAAGGATGGATTTCCTGGACAATATTTAAACAATATTGCATTGAAAATTGTAGATAATAAATACACAAACCTTCCTCCATGGCCCTGATCTTGCCGAAGTTGGAACTTCGTTATCCACCTGAACATTGTCACAACAAGCATTACAACACCGAAAATGCATAAAAAAGAAAAGGTGCACAAAAAAATCTGCAAATGTGAAGAAACAAACTCCTGCACCTCTTCAAATTTCTCGAAGTTTTGAGTGTCCAACTCATCATTGACTTCGGGAATAAATGCAGCTTTCATTTGATATAATTTGTCCCACTCGATGCCTTTGAACCATGAGTGAGCCTGAAAATCATAAACCAAAATGAATGATTCCCAAATTTGATATACAGCTAGTATAGTGCATTGATGAACGCAGAAATGGAATACACCAAACAACACCTTTATTTCATATGCGCCTTTTGTTCCGAGCCTTTGATCAACATTACATAATAGTTTACTAATAAGATCCTTTGCTTCAGGTGAAAGCTTTGCCTCTTCAGGAAATTTTAAATGAGTTCTCCAGTTCACTATCTGCATAAGTGTAAAAAAGAGACTCATCTGAGCAATGACGGGAAGAGAGATGACAAACTAATGAGAAAATCATAATTCTAATAGATAAACAGGGACTAAGGAATGTTAGAAATATTTTTATTAAAACCTACACGTTTCAAGTTTCAACAGTTTTGAGTTTCTCGTTCCCCAGAAAATCAAATGAACATTATCCATCCAAATGACTAAACACATTAGAATTCTCAATAAATGGCAAAAGAATTTCAAGTTAAAAAGACAATAAGAACTTGATTCTTTTTTATTTGTATCGAGTGAACGAGAGTCTATTCCAGTGATATCAATGAACATTTTGATTGTAACACAGCCTCATGCACATCAGGTTTGATTCGGGAGCATATGATCTAGTTTGGAACAGGTTTAAAGTAATATCCATGAACATCATTCTGTTTGGACCAAGGCTTTTCTGTCAAAAATCCGTCCTGCAACTATCCAAGAGACACCACAAAAAACTCAACTTGGATACCATAAATTCAAAAGCGTTGATGTCCTCGAGGAGGAATCAACATAGAGAGTAATTTATATGCCCATTCATGCAAGATGTAAAGATGATTAAAACCATTTGTTCTACCAACTAGATTAATTTAGCACCAATTCTATTAAAGGCCAATGCGGAATCATTATAATTAGAGCATCCAAACAAGACAAAGGCCTGTGAACGTATAGTTATAATTTTGGGATTTAGGGCTCTTGTTATTTAAAAACAACATTATGCAATAGACATTATGTTCTTCTCCCTTTTGCAAGTTATCAAGGCCCTCATGGACTATACACTGACCAATTATACCATAAATAGAAAATGCTTAAATGTAAGAGTCACCATAAAGTTGCCATTATTTCCTAATTTTCTCTTTCCCCGAAGTCATCCAATGGTAATTAATGTGGTAAACTCAATAGGAATCTTAGGTAACCAATGCAAGATAACACAACAGAGAATATTCTGAAACATTTTCCCAATATCACCTTTCGACAAGTGGACATAGGTTCATCTGAATAGAAAGGTGGATATCCCACAAGCATTTCATACATGATAGCACCAAGAGACCACCTGTGGAACATAAACAGAATATCATTGGAAAATATGACTCCAGGAAGTATCATGTAATAATTAAATATAATAGAAGATACGAACCAATCACATTCCATTCCATATCCTTTCTTCAGCAAAACTTCTGGAGCAATATAATCAGGTGTACCAACAGTAGAATAAGCCTATAGAATTAGAGTGAGAAGTTTTAAACAACATTATTCCACATAAAAAAGACACCAAAAGAAGCCTAAATAAAACTTAATAAAAGACAGATGAAACTCAAGTATCCCATATGTTTCTTAGGCCACACTATAAGGTGACAATAGTTACATTTCACCTACGAAGTTTGGTTACTCACTAGAGCTGCACATTTTTGTTGAAGACAACAGGCCCAATGGCAGTTTTCAAACCACTGTCATGCTAGTCTATAAACATTACAAAGCATGTGACTCCAACCTTGTCAGATGCATAAATTCCCAAAGAAACCCAACTGTGTCACAGATTCAAATTAAATACATCGCGCACCCTTCATGAAAAAATAGAAACTTGGGTATAAAGAACAGCATGCCTACATGAATTGCAATTTTTATTCATCCACACAGAAAACGAAGTTTCAGTCAGGTAATAGCAGGACTTACAAGCATCCTTCTATTCCTTTGCCAATGCTGCAGTTGCTCTTGTTGAGTGCGCTTTGGAGCAGCAGGACGCCCATCACTTTGAAGAGCACCGCTGAGGTTAGTTCCCACAGAGAAATCCTTCTCATGTAGATTACTGCAGTCCAGAGGCTTACATAGTCCAAAATCTGACAATTTCATATGGCCACATCTATCGAGCAGCAAGTTGTCAGGCTTGATGTCTCTGATATGTATAAATGCAGAAAGTTAATTTCCCTTCAAGCTATAAGGAATATAATAAAAGGATGCAAAGCATCAAAGTGGTTCCAACTAGAATATTACTTCAAACCTACACACAAACCTATGTATGTAATTGTGTTTATGGATTGACTCAATAGCAAGGACTGTTTCTCCTACGTAAAACCTAGCCTCATCTTCAGTCAGCGTATCCTTTCGCATCAACAAAGTCATCATATCTCCCCCAGGTAGGTACTCCATTATCAGATAAAGATACTCTTCATCTTGGAAGGAACAGTAAAGTTTGACAATACAATTGCTGTCAACCTCTGCAAGTAGATTTCTTTCTGCTTTCACATGTTCAACCTACATAGGTTCAATTAAAAGGTAGCATAAGCATAACAAGAAACCATCAATACCATTGGCAGGCCTCAGTAGTTGCGAACCTGGCCTCTGCGAAGCATTTCTGACTTTTTAAGCTTTTTCATAGCATATACATGGCCCGTTTTTTTTTCTTTGCATACTCTAACCTGCAAAAAATAAATTCTGATTTGTGTGGTAACAGCGACATTGTTACTTTCAAGACACCCAACTGAAGAAATTCAAAAACCACTATCTCTAACAATGCATAGAAAGGTCACTAAGTTACTAATGCCTCTTGTGTCTATGAACAGAATAGAGGAGCCTTGTTTAAGCTACGGTAAAATACGCAGTTTCTAAAAGGTAGTTGTAAATTTACTTGGTGAGCCAAAAAAAAAAAAAAAACTGCCACCATAATGAAAGATAATCTATTGGTGTTGAGCAACATTTTAGGATCGCAACACAATGTGCAGTTCTGATCAAAACAGTTAAGAAAGAATTTTACTGGAAGCATGAATTGTGGTCCTAATGTGTGCGCAAAGGTATAGAACTACAGATCCTAACGTGTGAGTACAGGTACAGATAAAGGTACTTGCTTGTCTGTATATAACAAAATATATGCAGAAACATGCATCTTTTGAGTTCAAAATATCATAAGAACAAGGTCTTCTCCAATATACATTGCGCTGATAGGAGTCCTTAACAAATGAAAAACACAGGCATACTACAATTAGCAGTTTCTACATGAAACCAAATGGATATTATTTCAACATATTTTTACTCGAAGATTTCTAAAATTTGTGGCTCATGGAGTCTTCTAATACCTCCCTTAACCTGCCATATCAGTGGGGACCAATGAGTGGTGCGAGAGAAGGCGGATGGAAAAGAGAAGGGGGTGGAAGTTAACTTCTGAAGGTAACTTTGAATAGGAAATTCACAGTAGTGGAATTTTGAAGAACAGAATAATCTAGAGAACTTCTAAATTTACCCAACAGATATAAAGGGGAAAAAATCATACCTCCCCAAATGCACCCTTTCCTATCATTGTCAGTGGTTCAAAATCATCGGCACCCATTTTATGCCTCTGAATGCGCATATACTCTGTTTCCTTCTTCTCCAAATACTTAAGTAAATTGTTTTGTTCTTCCTCAGAGACCTCAGCATCAGCCAATTTCTTTTCAAGCATATTGCGTCTGCATGAAAACGGAAGTAGAAATGTTATCCATCACTCAGAGTACCACAGATTGATAACAACACGACAACCGGAAATTTCTGTAAGGAAAGGAGGTATAATATACTACTACGAATTATTGCACCGATTGGATCAGAGAATGAACCAAAATTGCCATGCGCAATGTAAACCAACAGATACACAAAAAATGAATAAGGATTCTGTCCATATCAAGGCCCCAGTTAGATTGCAGTAACAATAACAAAAGTGGGAATCTCATTCCAATCCCACCCATTGGTCAACAAGAGACATTTGGAGGGATTTAAAGAAGCACGAGAAGCCAGCTGGCGCCTGCTAAGCGTTTATGTTCATTATGACCAACATAAGGTTCGAGTGGTTGATATAATGGAGGCTAAAAGAGCACCATGTTTACTTTCCCGGGATTTGTAATTGGGGAAAGGACAACATGGTATTGAGCATGCCGTCACAGTGAAAGTGGGGATCTCAATCCCACGGATTACAGTGGTATTCCATTCATGTCAAGTGATTCGTCAGAGTATGTTGTTATCTTCTTCCCAACCCCCAAACCCCAAAATGAATAAAAATAAAATACCAATCAAAACGGATCATTTCTATTCATTTCTCAATCTTGAAGATGGTCTAAATTATAGCTGTTGCATATCAAATCGGCTGTCATGTTTATGTTATTTTGGGGCTAATTTACTGTTATCATTGTAGCACTAGTAGATGAAAAATCTTATCGGCCTTTATGGCCAATATTTGCACCTTTATAACTGCTACAACCACTATCTTTCTTTATATTCACTGATATGAAGTTTCAACAAACACAGAAAAAGGATGTTAATAAAAGAAGAAGGATAGACACGTCCACCAGCCTTGATACACAATGCACATGAACGCGTTCAGACATGCTATGCAGATGTCTGATATGATCTTTTAAGTCAGGCACACGCTAGGATACACCAGGACATGTGGGAAGGTTAGAATGCATTTGAAAAAGTTAGGATAAGATTAAAATTGAACATATGCTTCGCACTTGAATACTTATTTAGTTTATCATTATTTTTATCTCTCCATTATTCCGTTAATAGGCTTGGATATTTTATCTCCAGTTTCATACAAAGAATGTTGATGATTATATGAACTTATGTATATACCAATAATATAATTTTGATTCTATAGGAAATTTGTAACACATTTGTCCAACCAACGTCCCCCAATGTGTAAAGACCTAATTAATGTTTTTGAAGAAATCATGTGTCTTTGTTGTTGTGTCGTGCGGTGCATGTGTCCCCGTGCTTCTTTATAAATGAAACATATAAAGAAACAAATTTAAAAATGTGTGCATAAAGATATGTTCCTACTTACTTTAATGTCCGTTAGCCGTTTAACAACATCACGAGTTATAATTTAGGGAAAAATCTTCTAATATTCCTCTAACACAGTGACATCCATACTTTTACCATTTTACATTTTTCCTCAACTAATTCTTCACTCTCATATGTTTATAAGTGTCGATTCTAATTTATTTATTCTATAATACACCACATCCACCCACACCCCGCCCCCACCACCCCCAAAATCCCAAATTGCTAGTCTTTTTTCACTATTTTGGACCTCTTGAAAGAATCTTCTATATTTTTCAATTTATAATATCTTTTATATGTATTATGGAGAGGCCCCTTCCTATGAGGGATCCACGCTTTGCTAAAGTGTGGGACTCACCTTTCCCAATCAAATTTCCACAATCCGAACCGTTCCATGCATTTAAAACATGTTTTTAAGGGTCAAGGCGTGGAATCATCAAAAAAAATGATAGGGAAGGGCTTGATCCAAGCAATTTTTTATAAGAACTTTATATGTATAGTTTTATCAAAAACTGCTTGATCAAACCCTTTCCGGTCATTTTTTTATGATTCCTCACAATGACCCTTAAAAACACATTTTAAACACATTGAACGGTTTGGATCGTCGAAATTTGTCGGGAAAGTTGAGAATTCAATGACTCACACTTTAAGCAAAGCGTGGGATCCCTCACTAGAAGTGGGGTGGTATTATGGATATTGTTTGATAAGTCTCAATTAGTTTCATTGCACAAACTGCTTCAAAATAAATCTATATTATAGATTGTGAAATAGGCAATTTTCTAAGTGGCACGATTGCCCAAAAGAGGCAAGCGATTTGGGAAGGAGGGAATAGTAAGTTCAAAATCCCAACAACAAATTTCTAAATAATGAACTACTAAATTTTGAAGATAAGAGCCTCAATACATTTTCTACTAAATTTTGAAGATAAGAGCCTCAATGCATTTTCTTTCTGTGTAAAACAATGAATCAGTAAATGGTTTGTAGTAGTACGCTAAATAAGACCTAGTAGTAGCAAATAATGGTTGAGATAGTGCATTAATATTTGTGCCACAGTTCACCCAAAACGATTGACTTATCTTTGCCTTGTTTCACAAGGTAAACAATCTTCCAAGACCAATGATTCTAGATATTGAAGTTACCTAGATAGACGAAATTCTCCACCTTTTTCACCCTCAAAGATAACATAACTTGCTCACCAAATTACCCTCAACGCTTGTCAAGCTTAAGTAAATGAAGGGTTCAAGTTTTGATTCCAATATGCATTGGCATGATATGAAAAGTCTTCAAAATATTGGACATTACAACGAATTAAGGTTTGAAGGTACCAAAATATCATAAATTAATTCACAGGTATCTACTTTTAAATTACCAATTGTCTCAAAAGCTTAAGCTATTAGAAAACAAGCACAAAAATATATATCAAGCTATCTAACACCCTCCCTCATGTGCAGCCTCGCCTTGCACATGGAGGTGCAAATTTTCATAGATAGAGAGAAACTGAATACGAAGTGGAGTGCAAATTTGTTCACCCTCGTTAGGTGAGGGTGAACAAAACTCTCACCCTGATTTGTGGAAAAGGTGGGGGGTCCACGGAATCACATCACTTTTTGGTAAACAGCATTTTGTGGTGGACCATCAATTTTTGGTAAACATGACATCACTTTGTGATGAACCCCACCCCACAACTTTTCCACCAATCAAAGTGAGGGTAATGAGGGTGAACAAATTTGCACTCAAACAAATGCAAACAAAGAGACTTTAACTAAGACCTCTCACAACTAGAGCTCTAATACCATGTTAAGTTACCAATTGTCCCAAAAGCTTTTAAACTATTAGGAAATGGGCCCAACTAATGGTTGACTTATCTTTGCCTTATTGCACAAGGTAAATAATCCTCCAAGACCAATGATTCTAGATATTGAAGTTAACTGGCTAGACAAAATTCTCCACATTTTTCACCCTCGACATAACTTGCTCACCAAATTACTCTCAATGCTCATCAAGCTCAAGCATATAAAGAGTTCATGTGTGGATTTCGGATATGCATTGGCATAATATTGTCTTCTAAATATCGTACATTACAATGAATTGACGTTTGAAGGCACCAAATATCATAAATTAATTTACAGGTGTCTGCTGTTAAGTTACCAGCTGTCTCAAAAGCTTAAACTGTTATGAAATGGGCCAAACAATGTATATCAAGTCACCCTCCCACATGTGCAACCTTGTCTTACACATAGAGGAATAAATTTTCATAGATAGAGAGAAACTGAATAGGAAGGGGAGAAGCAAAATGCAAACAGAGAGACTTGAATCCACAACCTCCCACAACCAGAGCTTTGATACCATGTTAAGTTACCAACTTTCCCAAAAGCTTAAGCTGTTAGGAAATAGGTCCAATAATGTATATCAAGCTATCTAACATCTACATGCACCGTTACACACTTACACTTCCACCTTTACCAACGCATCGTTTTCCCCCTTTTTTCCCTTCCAATATTGCTTTTGATGCAAATTCTCTCCCAACTTGCATTAATTTTTTTTGAATCTTGAAGATTAAAGCTTGAAGCTTGATTCTTTGACCAAAAAGATTTCATTTCGCAAGGTGTTCAATTATGGTTTATTTGGCGTATGAGGGTCTCATATTGGCAAGTCTTCTTCAAAGAGCATTGAATTGGTTTGATTGGAGTTTGACAGCATGTACATAAGATGTGGGTGTATACTATATACTACTACTACAGGAAATAACTAGATTTGGTGAGTTAGTATCTAATACACTATCCCATTTTTGTAGGAAAAACTTACTCCATACGATACCCCAGAATAGTTAAGTTGTTATATGTATACTTGGGTGTCAAATAATTTTAATTACCACCATGACAAACATTCTATTTGCGACAAATTATGTTGAGAGCACTTTTATAAATGCATTTTATGGCCTTTGCTAGGGCTCAATTCACAAGTTTGGTTTTTAATCCCCATATACGCGTTGGCTGATAGTCCCGATAGGACCATAACAGTAACACCGGCCATAGAATTGTACGATTCACGATTCGCATCATTCGATTCAATAGGATATTGTTGGCAATCAACACAATAGGTTGCATGAACCATGGGTGAATCAGTGATCGTTGGGATTGGTGAAACTAAATTTCTTTGGGGACATTTATTTTGTCGGAAAACGGGTTCAAACTAACTTTCTAACGTCTTCAGATAATTATATGCCATCTTTTATCTTTGTATCTCCCAACCTCAAAAAGAAATTTCTCTTTGGTAACGTATTTCAGGTACACAAGGGAAGTAAATTTATTTTGGGGAGAGAATAACAAAATCACTAACAAGAGAACAAATAATAACGTAACACCTTTGAAAGGGTTTTTTTCTTAGCTTTAAACTTTTTCAAACTAGAACTCACAAATCCATGTCTTGCATGTTGCAATTGAAGCAAGCGTCTTACCAAAAAGACCAAATGATTATCAATTTATCATTCAAAATCATTGAATTGATTAAGGCCTAAGATTTTTATTTATTTTTATTTGGGTAGTCCAAATGCATAAATATTCTTTTCCGTGTACTTGAGAAATAAAGAACGAATCAAAGCGATTTAAGGTTTGGTAAAGGACTATTTTGATTCTCTATTCAATTTGATTCACAATTTGACAACTATAACACCGGCCAATAACAAGATTTAAAACCCTAGTTACATGGGACAACTACCATTTTGCCATCAAATTTCAACGCTATGTAAAGTATAAAGGGTTGTTGACTGCATTATGGCAGTGGTATCTATGGGGTTACAACTTGTGACCTCCGCCTTCCTTGAACCATCTGGTTGGAATGAATGGGATCCTTGACTGAGCTCCTCTCCTACACGTTTGAACACCTGCGTTAGCACCAGACTGGACCGCATCGCCGAGTCGAAAACGGCACTCCGACGGTCTAGTGAATAAATGTCAAAGAAGAAGGAAAGAACGCAAGCTAGGGTTCGAGTGAGAGGAATGTTTATCTGGCTGTGCTTCACCTTTTATAAGGAATGAGTGTCTTGCCTTCAAAGCACTTCTGTGCCTAGCACACGATAACTGCTCAGCTAACGTCACCCTGATGAGAGTGAGCGAGTCGGTTAGGAGCAGTGGAGCACATGTTACCTCTTAGATTTTGACAGGTATCACGCACCATTCAGCTAACATCATTGTCATGATTACAAACAATTACAAGAATGCACTCCAACATTCACATGCACCATGCTTGTGCTGAGTCAACCCTAACCGCACACGATCTTAACCATACGGCATGTAAACCAACAGAGAGAGTTGTTGCTCATGGCCTTCGCCACCGTGCTTCAAGTGCAGACGCAGGCATCTGGCCGAGCCGTTACGACGCTCTTGGCCCGCATGGACCGTCATGGTTGGCGATCACACCTTTTAGGCTTCTTCGGCGTACCAAACCGTCAATAGCTTCTCAATGGGGTTGATCCCCTATTTCAGCCGAGTGGTCCCTCGTGTGCCCCCCTTTGGCAATACACCTTGGAGGTTTCCAAGACAGATGAACTCAAGTATACTTCACCGCTACTATTGTATTGAGTCTACCGTTTAGCCCCTTACAGTGTCAAAACAGATCTAGCTAGTGGTGTAGTACAAAGAATGATGAAAGGTGATGGGTTCATGGGGAGGTAACCAAATTGAGATTGCTAACATACAATTAGGATGGAAAAGACCCCAATTACCTCTTCGTAGTGGCGTTGCTACTAGGCTAATTAAATTGATAGCAGAGATTCAAATGGCTAGATCTGACCAAGAGGTGGTATTGGTAGTGCTATTGCTATCACTTTGGCTTTTTAATCAATTTATTACCCATGTTGCAAAAGACAAACCCTAAAAAACACGGTTCCAAGAGGTAAATATTATCGTACATGTTTAAATGAGTATTGTTGATGGTTAAATGAGGAGATTCATAAATAGGATCGCACGTTGCATCCCACTCCCAACTTCATATTGTAGACAAACTCATGTCCTTTAACCATAAAAAATAATCAATTAGCTGGGAATGGGATCTTTCTTCTTTCCATTAGTAGTAATATGTCACCATAGCTTTCAATTGAAACGACATTCTCAAGAGTCATATAGCTTCTTGTTTCAGCTTTAGAACAATAAGTAAAGATTTAGAAGGAAAGAGTTTGATGGTTGCCCAAAGTTTGAGTTAGATGAGTTTGATGGTTGATACACTTTGACTTCTATCATAGAGAATGTGGGAAAAGTGTTGAATGACCAATCGATGCTTCTCACAGACCACTTGGGCCTGACTAATTATCAAGCTAACAAACATGGTAAGAGTACAAACACTAACACATTGGGGCACATTCAAAATAGAAAATATATCCTAGATCTATATGACAAATCTTGAACCCATCGAAAACAGTATTTCAATCAACCTATAGATAAAAATGTGAAATACCAAAACAACGATTACTAAATTAGGATCCAAAAACTAAGCATCCAATTTTGACCTTGACCCAAGTTTTAAAATTGCATTCATGTCGTAACATGTCCCCACTATGTCCCCAATGTATCCTAGTGTGTACCAAGTGTGTCCTTGACTAAGATAATGGAGTTAGAACTTAGAATTCAAAATATATTTGGGAGTGTTGACAAGAATAGCCGAGAAACTACGTACAGTTATCCCATCAAATTAAACAAATGTATTACTGAAAAAAATTAAAAGTCGAAATATGAGATACGGCTTCTAAACTTCCAATTTTAGTTTCCCAAATGCATAAAAACAAATGATGCCTATACTGGATATCAAAGGCTCCATAGCTTAAAGGCAATCACATGGGTTGTTGATAAACATCATCCTTGCACAACTATCTGCAACCCAATGCCTAATTCATATTCTTTAGACAAGCTTCATGCTATGGCTAACCTAAAAGATACCTAAAATCAGTTCTACTTTGAAGGCTCTATACTCATTATGCATAGACTTTCCCTTGACATAAATTCAATAGCTTAGCCAGATATTGCAGCTGATTCCAGACCTTGCAATAGAATTGGGTCAACAAGAAAGCAACCACCATAAATTGTCTGAAAAGACTACTACAAATGATATAATAACTCACACTGTCATAGAGATAAGCCGCAGTGATATTGCAACGTAAGATGGCATGTGGCCAGTGGCAGAATATTGCAAACCTAATCTCAAAAAAAGGATTGAACTACTTCACTTGCCAAGGGAGTGATCACAAGAGGAAGAAGTTATGCAGTGGCGCTGAATGAAATCATAGGACGACTAAACTATGGGTAAGTTACGAAGACAAATGCTTCTCTGGAATCTGGATGAATTAGCATGCAAACAACTTCCGCATTCTAATAACAAGAAATCCATATAGGTGCCTATATAAAACAATAAAATTCATCCTTTGTCCTATATAAAAATAATTCTCTGCAATATATATATCGAGTCATACCGCTCCTTCCTCTCCTGCAAGCTCTTCATCTGCTCTTTGTAATGATTTTCTATGTACTGCTTAGCTGCTGCAACCTTTTGCTTAGTGGCATTTGAAGGAGCTTCCTCGGATGTTGTTGCCTTTGAACCTTCTCTCCCATTACTTGTAAACTCCTTTGAAGACTTATATTTATCTTTTGAACGGAACTTGCCAAACAAGCGCCTGAATAACTCCATTTCTCCTCAAATTCAACTATTACATCAGCTATTTTATTCTACTCTCCACCAATCCACATGACAAAGCATCGGTTCAACAACTAAAAACTGACAAGCATCAATGCATCTGCAGCTGCGAAAGAACCCAATTTCACGTGCTCTGTTCATGAGAAAGAAATACAATTAACAAACTGAATATGATTAGCAGTACATCTATCTTCCACAATTAATATCACCACCGAATCACCAGTCTTTACATCAAAGATTCAATAATTTCTCCAATAAATTAGTACCATTACTTAACCAACCCCAACATGATTTGCAATAAACCCATCTTGCAAAATTAATGCTTCCACCAGTCTTTAGAGCAAGAATCAGTAATTTCACTTCACAAGAAAGAGCCATACTTATATATAATCCCAATGGAAAAATCACACAAAACAATTAAACTATACCAAAATTCAAACCGATAATCCAATTTTCACTTAAAAACTCATTCTTGAAAACCACATTTGAGACCAGTCTTTATAGCAAGTATCAGTATATTGGCTTCACCAAAAAGTGCCATACGTATAAATAACCCCAATGAAAGAATCACATAACACAGCTTAAATGTAAAATTCAAACCCATGATCCAATTTTTATTATTAAAAAAACAAAAAAAAAAAACCTCACATTCTTGAAAATCACATTAGTCACCGTGCAACAAAAATCGTCGATTTCTCTCAACAAACGGAGCCCATGTTTTAAAGAACCCATTTTTCCAAATTGTACACATTATCTAGTTCTGAATATAAAGAGGGTCCAGAATGTATCGAAATTCAATAGCAATTTCATCTTATCAATCGATCTGAAACAAGTTAAAACCCCATGTTATAAAACACCAAACCCAGTTCGAAAGAGTAAAAAACACTCATTTTGTGGCGTAAGAACGGGAACGAGAGAGAAAGAGAGAATACCAAGTGAATTGCTTTTGGAGAAGAGTAAAGAGATTGGAAACCCTAACCGCGATTGAGGAGCAGCGAACAAGAAGAAGAAATGGTTAATGGTAGTGGTGAGTGACCACTTTTGTGTTTGTGTGTGTGTGTTTACGCGTGAAAGTGATCATCCAACATTAGGCTCTTCCTTTTTTTCTTCCCAATTGGAACTTTTCTCAACTTTTGAACGAAAGCTTTGCTGTCAATGTATAAAATTTCTCTCTCTCTCTTCCCAAATTAATTTTTTTTGAAAAAAAGATGTGAATACAAATTTCAGGTGTGGAAATCACTTCCTATACATATACAAAAAATCTAAAAGTAAATTCTGGGAATCCATTTATATCTCTCTCTCCAAGTAATTTTTTTGAAAAAAGATGTGAATACGAACGGGTGAAAATCACTTCCTGTACAAATACATAAAATCTAAAAGTAAATTTTGGGAATTCATTTATATGAAATTGGAGTACAAAAATCATTTTACCAAAATATAGTGCGTAAAAGAGTTGTACATTTCTCTCTCTCTCTCTCTCTCTCTCTCTCTCTCACCAAATTAATTTTTTTTTGAAAAATATCTATATTACAATACAGAGCGATTTTTGTCTTAGTCATATTTTTTGTCTCAATCATATTTTTACATTTTATCCCTCTTTGCCAACTCAATCAACTATCTCTCTGTCATTTTTCTCTATCGGCCCACCACACCCAAAATTTCAAACCACATTCTCTCTTCCCTTTTTCAAAATTCAAACAACATTCTCTCTCACTACCTCATCTCCTTCCCCCACTTTGAAATTCGAAGGTAAAGAACGCGCACAGGTACGAGCATAAGCGTTGATTGACCAAGTTGTACCTTCAAGCATGGACATGGGCATACACTAGTGTAAATACGAATTTGGGGTATGGAAATCACTTTCTATACATATATAACATAATCTAAAAGTAAAATTTGGGAATCCAATTATACGAAATTAGAGAACAAAAATCGTTTCACCAAATTATAGAGCTTAAAAAATTTGTACCGTGTTACAGTCATACGGAGTGTCGCTGTACACACTAAAACTTTGCATTAACAAATTCAATCTTTGCATTACAATTTTCTTATATACATACTAGATGTCAGGTATACATGATGGTTTGCTACAGTGCGAACCTACAATTTTTTGATAAATTTTTGATGATCCGAGCCGTTCAAATGTATTTAAAACATATTTTTAAGGGTCCGCGCAAGGAATCAACAAAAAAAAAATTATCGGGAAGGGTTTGATCCAAACAGTTTGTCATGAAAACTGTGTACATGTTTTTAAGAGTTCCCACGAGGATTACATAGTTTTATGAAAAACTGTTTGGATCAAACCCTTCCCTATAATTTCTTTTGTTGATTTCTTGCGAGGACCCTTAAAAACATTCTTAAACACATTGAACAGTTCAGATCATCAAAATATGGCCAAAAACTATGAGGTCCACACAATAAAATAAGGGATCCCCTATTAGAAGCTTGGTGTGCAAATCATATTGTGTAAAACAGAAAAATTATGGTCGGAGTTTGTTTTCTCTCTTTTGACAATTTGTTTGGGTAGTTAATAAAATACTATACTATAAAAAAGGGACGGATCACGGATGGAGTAATAAGTTAGATTGTCACTCATTCCGTTCCAAATTGTTTGTCCATTATTTTCTTTGGGAAGTGAATAAAAAATTGCAACTAGTTTTATATTTAATATGGATCCTGACTCATAGATCTCAATTAGTTCTGCTTCGCAAAATTTTCAAAGTACATGAATATGAATTAGAATATATATAAGCAATAAAAATAATCACAAGGAGTCTAAAAAATGACTAGTAACATTTAAGAGGGAGACAATATAGAGGAGTAATTGCTATACTACATTTTTTTGGAAAATTTCCACACCCACAAGTGGTGCTAAACTGCCTTGGTCGTTTCTGGATATCTTTGGAGTCTTCTCTCTTTTTCTGCTTGGTTTCTATTTAAAGAGTAAAACTCAAATAGTTGTTTCTCCGGTTGTAATATAAAAACGGATAATTTAGTTATTTATTTTTATTATTTGAATTTCTAAAAAGACATGGGTTAAAGAGGCCATATAATTATTTGGACTGCCAAAGTAGAGGATGTGTTTCTTGTAGTTGAATTCACAATTCCCCTTTTAATTAAAAGATAACGATTGAGAGCATCAAAATGGAACTTTATAAGAAATAAAATTAGCAAATAACTAAGGTGTACTTCTCTTAGTCATCAAAATATTACCTCAAATATGTTAGATTATTTTTTTCATTTTCTGCTTTTATTAAATTTGAATGAAATATTGTTATTTTCTCGAATCTTCTTTGACGGGAGAAATTTTATAAACAAACACCGACCAAAATCTTACAAAAATCACTAATCATAAAAAGAGTCAAAATAGCTAATTTTTTTTGTTTTTTATCTGAATATTATAAACTGATGTATTGTTAATATTTTAAAAACTTAACGAATACACTAATAATATAAAATAATTTTAGTTATAAAAAGTAGCAGTAAATTTATTTAGCACAAACTTGAGATTTTGAGATTTAAAAAAAAAAAGAAAAGAAAAGAAAAGAAGTTGTATAGGGTTTTCGTATTTTTTCATCTTTAGTAATAAAAAAATTAAAATTTTAAGATTTCTTTTTCTTTTTTCGTATACATGTAGACTAAACACATTTGAAAACTAATTTATCAAAAATTATAAAATAATTTATCAAAAATGAAAAAATTAGCTTGCTTTTACTTTACATTTTAACCATTTGACTTTTTTGAATAACTTTTTTAGTTTCGGCAAATTCGGATGAGAGGTGCTTAATCTAATTTTTACCTTTTAAATTGAGATACGTGGTGTGGACACAAAAAGTTTATAAAAAAAAAAAGGTCGTAAATTTGTAGTCAAGATTTTTGTAATGGAAACCGTGTTGAGTTTCTTTGTTGTTTTTTTTTGTGTGTGCTTTTTTTTTTTTTTGTATTTGGAGATCGTAATAAAAGCGTTGATTTTTTTTTTTTTTGAACCATAATAAAAGCGTTGA
Organism: Vaccinium macrocarpon; assembly: GCA_022606695.1. NCBI lineage: Eukaryota > Viridiplantae > Streptophyta > Magnoliopsida > Ericales > Ericaceae > Vaccinium > Vaccinium macrocarpon. The sequence goes on along the minus strand of CM040175.1, from coordinate 9,636,071 downwards.
TTGATGGTCTGGAAGTTTCGTAAAAGTACAACGTAAAAGCTTAGATTTGCACCAACTCCGCATTGAAGATGGTAAAACCCTAATGCTCCCACCCACTCAAAAAAAAAGGTCGTAAATTTGTTGTTTTTGTTGCTTCTTTCTTGTCACTTAAAGAGTAATTACAATCATTAATTCCTAACCGATTTCCTCAACGGTCTTGACCGTTTTAAAAAATGTATTACTGTAGTAAATATTTTTACTGGTGAAGGCATTCGCAATGAACTCTCTAAAAATAACTTTTAAGTTGACTATGTGTGTATATATATATATATATATATATATATATATATAAGGAGTTCAGATCTCATCCGAGACTCCCGGATCCGGGACTCTACATTCCCAATATTTTTTTGAAAATCCGAGCCGTCCAATGTGTTCAAAAGGTGTTTTCAAGAGTCCCAGCGAGAAATCTTCAAAAAAAATACCGGGAAAGGTTTGATCCAAGCAATTTTTCGCAAAATTGTAAATATACAGTTTTTGTAAAAAATTGCTTGGATCAAGCCCTTCCCGGTATTTTTTTTAAAGATTTCTAGCGTGGACCATTGAAAACACCTTTTAAACACATTGGACAGCTCGGATTTCCCAAAAATAGTTTTTAAAAGCATCAAAACATCAAAAAACCTCCAATCCGGGATCCCGAATTAGATACTTGGCGTATATATAAGCTTAGGAGACACCATTAAGAGATTGTAGTGGGAGCCCATTGTAGGCCATAATTGATGAAATGGCTTGCTAAATTTTAGGAGTCTCACTTAGGAGTTATTTCAAGAGACCACTGTAAATGCCCTAAGAAAAAGTTGGAGGCAAATTGTCAGGTGTAGTTGGCTATTTTCTGGTCACTTACCTGACATAATTTGACAATCGGTTTTGTTCATACTATGAATTAAACTCGTTAAAATGCACAAATGTGGTTTAAACTCATGTAAATTGGATAGTAGAAGTGACGAAATCCAAAAACAAGTCAAAAACTCGATTTTTCTAGGTTTTCACACGAATGTGGTTTAAATTCATGTAAATTGGATAGTAGAAGTGACGAAATCCAAAAACAAGTTGACAACTCGATTTTGCTAAATTTTACTCTGTTGTGTCACTATAAGAAAATCAATCTACACCAACAGTGGCGAAGCCAGTTAAGGGCCACGCTGCATTTTATTGGGGGTGTTCCACTAACTTGTTTTGTTTTAAAACTGCCTTGGTTTTTGTGTCTATGTGATGTATTGTGAGAGGATGACCTGTCTCGGTTTATTCCATCAAATAATTATCAAAATGAGAAAGATTTGTTTGAATTGTTACCCAAAAAAAAAGTCTCCCCAAATGAATCTTTTTGAGCATCAAATAAAAATCCGATGGGAAATTTTTTGAAAAATGAGTAATATTCACATATTAATTAGGTGAGAGAACAAAACAATACTCATATATTGAAGGAACAATCTACCGTCAACCCAATGGGTGGACAGTAAGGTTAGGGATGACAATTTCCCCAAACCCGATGGATACTCGCCCCATTCCCGGCTATCTGGAGGAGGATATTATTTGATTTTTCATCCAATAGGAGCGAGTATGGTAGAATTTAAAGAATCCTTTACTGAAAATGGAGCGGGTATGATTTATTGATACCTGTCTCTAAATACCCGTACCCGTCCCGTTTCAAATTATATACATATTTTTATGACTATTGTATGTATATATGCGGGCATATAGTAGTACATAAAAGTAGCCTAAATTTCTAATCCACACTCCCGGAAATAAGGAAAAAATGGGATTTTTTTTGTGTTGCAAATTATTTTTGAAAAATCCAATCCACCCAATGTATTCAGAAGGCGTTTTCAAGAGTCCCCTCGGAAAATCTTCAAAAAAAGTATCGGGAAGTGCTTAATCCAAGTAGTTTTCGCAAAAAATGTAAGTATATATATTTTTGCGAAAACTGCTTGGAGCAAGCCCTTCCCGGTATTTTTTTTTGAAGATTTTCCTTGAAGACCCTTGAAAACACCTCCTGAACACATTGGACAGATCGGATCTTCAAAAAAAGTTTTGGATCATGAGGTGCGGAAATTAAAAGTCCGGATGTGAAGCAAACCCTATAAATGTATATGTATGTGTGTATATAAGTATGTATATTGGTATAATTTATGTATATTGTTCCGAATTTAAACTATATATGGTCAAGTGTTAAAAAAAGTTTAACGATCGTAGTTTTTAAAATTGTATATAATTTGGTAAACTATACGAGTATTTTAAAAGGTTGTTTTTGTTAGTACATGACACATAAATTAAATCTTATCCTCTCTTTTTTCCTTTTTTTTTTGTACAACTAGTGTAGATATGGATTTATCCTAATATACCCGATCCCCAATGGGAGGCGGGTATGATGGATTGTCCACTATCCCTTTTGGATATGGAGGTGGGGATGGGGAAGAACTTCCCAATTGGGGATCAGGGGTGTAATATGGTCCCCCGATCCACACCCTACCCGTTGTCATCCCTAAGTAAGGTGCATAGAATTTGAACTCTTACATGTAAGAGTTCAAATAGTAAAAACTCTTCTATGTAAGAGTGTGTCTTATCGTTAGCCTAATGGGCTGACAATAGAAAGACTGTATATTAAAAACTCTCATTCGTTTCTCATGAGGCATGTAACAACTCGCAAACCACAATTGTATCACCAACAACCATCAATTTGTAGATCGATAGGATATTGTCAACGATTTCCGAAGTCTTTGTTTGTATAGAGTCCCAGTGGTGCATATTCCTGGAAAGACCTATAGCAACATTTTTTTCCAAACGTCGGTATATTCCAATCTTCGGTGACGGCCAAATTCTTCGTCTTTTTTGAATATTTATCTGTTTTAATTTTTTGTATTTCTGGATGAAATGAATTGAGAATAATAGAAAATGTTAAAATGACTATTATTGTTCTTTTGCAGGGAGTTATCTTTGATTGCTTTGTTATATCTCTGCATCATTGCGCTATTAATTTCTTACTTAATTTGTTTTTTTTTTTTTTTTGTACTTCTTCTACTAGCTTGTACCAACTTTCAAATAGTTGATCAATGTAGCATTTCGTGATACAAATGCATATAATTTTATTACCGCTGAATTGTTTTTTACCAAATTTGCAATAAAAGCCTATTTTTTCCCTAATATTTGTATTAGCAAATATCACTAGTGTATTTCTTTTTCTTGACAACCCCTTCAAGATGCAAATTTTTGCACTTTTGCTCACATAATTATATATTGTAGTATCTAAAAAGTTCGTAGACCTCTAGTGTGATGATGAAGGAAAAAAGCAAATTAACTTAAATTTACTAAAGCCAGGGCATGACATTCTTTAATTGATTAAATTAAACCATAATGCAATTAGTTTTTGATTATTCAACCCAGCGCCCCTTTTTGAAAACATCAATTAGTTGAAGATCCCGAGAAGAGAAATTTCGCTGTGAAAATTTGACCTCCTATTGAAGTGCAAAGGGCTTTTAGTCAACAAATATTTACTTTTTCTTTGGGTTCCATGGGAATGGTTAACTCCCACAATTGGAGTTTTGCATAAATCATTACTCTGATCGAAAATTTTCGGTGCAAACCTTTGGTATCTGATGTGGTAACCATAGCATCCCATCACAACCGTCCACCTTCACAATTAATGGTCGGGATTTTAAATAAATTCTTTTAGACAAGACTTTAATCTTTGCTAGAAATGTTTAATTAAAATTTAGACTATCTAATACATTTTGAACGGTAGAAATGTGCGACGGATACCGTCACGTGGTACTCGTCCCGCACTAAAGTTTCTCTTACTCCGACTAGAAAACAAAAGAAAAAAAGGTTTATCTATCAAGCTTATAGATTTGACTCCCAATCGCCAACAAAATTTCTAAGGCCCCTAAAGATTTCCCCATTTATTGATCACAAGGGTTCAAGACCAGTCAATAATATGTGCATAAACTGGTCTGGATGGCCGAATATGGCGCAACCAATATAGATTTCACAAATCACAGGTATGACGAATAAAGTCCTAAAGAAGAACAAGTTTAGGAAAAACTAGGCCCACAATCTTGACAACATGAGTGGGGTGGTGGTTCCCTTGAATTAGGGGCATGATTCAGGAACCATGTTTCGAGCCATTTGGGTGGACATGGAAGGGAATGGTTTCATAAAAGCTACGAATCAAAAAACTTTCCCTCATTAATTATTCAAATTCGGTTTACAGTACATCGTGTGTAAGCGTGAACTTTTGTTTTTTCTTCGATGAAAGTTGGCATTTTAAATTGTTGTTAGTAAGGTTCGAACTTCTATCAAATGCATAAAAATATATGGTGGCTAATTGCCTGTTATTTGGCCAACATTGCATTACATATATAGTCTCACTTGATAAAAATCTGTAGAGCTCAAATCTAAGTACCATTTTTCTCCCTAGATCACATGTATCTAATTGGTTTTTAGGACCCAGTTTTTCCATGGTCGGGTTGCGCCAAAAAATCCGCTACTGTTGCGTCTTAATTGTTCACATCGTTAATCAATGATCTAAATTTTCGATAGACTCTTTCCGGGAAGAATAGAATCTTCTTGGAAAAGTCTTGAATCAATTTGAACCGCTAAAAATAGTTTTTCACAGTCGAAATTAACTGACCTATCTTTTACGGTAAAACCTTAGACCTGATTCTTTTTTCTTTTTCTAAGGAAAAAAAGTTGGAGGGAGCGACAATGGTTGGGATTTTTATTCTACCACTGTAACAGAAGCGCGTCATAAAATTAAACAAAGAACAAAGAAAAGAAGAATATAATTTAATGTGGTTCAATCTCAATCGCTACTCCACGGGAGCAAGATTCCACTATGACAAAAATATAAGATTATAACTGTTGCGAAGAAAACATATCTAACCCACACTCCTACACGTATCATCGCTCAAAGGTAGTTGAGCCCTTCCTCACATATTCTCTCACAAAACCCTAATACCTCATTGGTATTTATAAGCCTTGAGAGATTCTCATCCGAATTGCAACTACTTGATCACCGCTCGTTTTCTTATTTCAATAAAATTTCCTCAGCCAAAATTTCTTATCCAATTAGCCTTCTAATTAGTCTTCTTGACCAAGACTCCTTTTCTTGAATAACACATTTTCAAATAGGAATTATTCAATTCCTAATCAGCAATCCTCATTATGCATAATTGGAGCATTTTTATTAAGACATCAAACACCAATAAATGGATCTTGCTAATCTATGTTGCCTGGAACGTTAATCATGCAAGTACGAGGAACAATTGGGATCATTGAATGTCTGCTTAATTATGGTATCAATGTTGCGATGTTAGAAATGCACATAATTCAAGCAATACATATTTAGAAAACAATCGGATTTTTTCCTGTTCTCTTGCAAATTCATTAATTTAAGACCCGTTTTTGGGATGGGGATTTGCTTCTTTTGGAACTGATCAGGTATGTAATCTTCCGAATGCCGTTGGAAATGCAATTCGCTAGGGTACTCCTAGCATTTTCCAAACCAAGAAGGAGGAAAAAAAAAGATCAATCGTCAACATCATGTAAAAAATGTCTTCAATATTTGTTCCTATTATTGTAGAATCTCTTATCTCTCAAATAGCTAGCAAATTAAGTTTAATTCATAGACTCTTGAGGAAAAAAAGGAAAAAACGAAAAAAATTAAGTCTCATAGTAAATTGAAGTCCTAAAATTATAAATTTTATCTGACGAAATTCTTGTTTAGAGTTAGAACTTTTTAAATGTACCACCCTCCATGGTGTTGTTGGGACCACACGTTTGGTGGTAGAACACACAATCGTGTGTGAGCAATTTTCCCTCAAATTCACTTTTTACACATGTTTCATTGGATTTGGGAGCATATTATAAAAAACAAAGAAGGCAAATAATCAAATATCAAGGATGCATACCACCCTATTTACAAATCAACCCTCCAATGTAAAAAAGGGTAAGAAAATCCAATGAGGAACATGCATTTCTTGGTTAATCTGAAAAATGCAGCTGTCACCCAACCATCATGTAATATTGATTGGCAAATGCTAATTGTAGCTCACAGGGCTCACGATAGTGTACATTTTGACTGGTAAGAGTACTTGCCATGTAATTTTTTAATTATTCTTTGAATGGTAAGTGACTAAGTGTACTGGCAATGTAATTTTCAATTATTCTTTGACCGGGAAAAATACTTGCAGATTGTACTCTTAATACTAAGTCTATTGAGCACACTATAGTAAAACCCAAATTGATTTGATCGGCCAATAAATCAGGACTTGTCTAGAATAAATCCTAGTTGACCAATCTTGCAATTATTGAACTCTGTGGAAGTCCTTTGTCACAAAAAGCTCTAAGTATCCCATCAAATTTCAGAATTTGGGGGTGGAATGCACACTCCTCGGCTATCCAATCATGTTTTAAACGGTTCAGATGTACTTTGATTTTTTATTTGTAAAAATAATTAAATAAATAAATCAAAATTGTCAAACCCATCTAGACCGTCCAAAACACAATTGAACGACCAACGATCCCAGATTTCCTTGCTGGTGCTTAGGATTAGGAATTTTTAGGATGCAAGTCCGGGCATGGAGTCGGGCCTGCGTCTAGGCATAGCCTGATTCAAGTCCGGGCATGGACTCAGGTCCGGATCTAGGCAGAGGCAGATTAGGCTACTGTATAGAGCCCCAAATTAAACCCAAATCAAGGGCCCGCATTGAATTTTGGTTTACGCTGTGCTGGAAATATGGCCCAACTAGAATACAAAACATGAGGGTAAAGCCCATTATAGGCCCAAAAATCTATTCTGTGCAAATTGTACCATCAAAACTAAAAAGGCCCAACGCCCACAAGTACAGATGGTTTTGGGCCTTAAAAAAGAAAGGCTTGCACACTTCTTTCTGTAGTACAAAAGTTAAACGAACCTCTTCGTTATTATTATTATTTTTTTTTACGGTAATGAAAATTTTATTATCATAACGCTAGAAAATGAAATCGAGAACGATATGAAAGGAAAACATTGAAGAGCTTTAAAAAAGAAAACATTGAAGAGCTTTAACAGAACTGCAACCATATCCAACAAAAACAGATTCATTTTAGTTACATAGTTCTCAATTTTTTCTATTAGACAACGTATAAAAATTACATAACATACTATAAATTATGAAATAAGTATAATTAATTGAAAAGTGCACGAACTCTAAAAAAGAGGAGTATTAAATTGGTTAGGGACAGTATTATTCATGTACTTGGTATTGACGAGGATAAGGTTGACGAGATAGTGACAAAAGAAAAGATGAATTATTACGCGCCAATGTTTTCCACTATGGTTCAATAAGTTTGATCGTGTCTTTAAAGAAAACATACTCCGTTGGACTTTCTATTTTCTTAGGACAGTATTATTCCTGTACTTGGTATTGACACGGATAAGATTGGCGAGATGTTCTTTTTTCCCTCTTTTCTTTGAAAATTCTGAGAATCAAACGGGACGTCCATTTCTCTGTATCTTCTTCCCATCTTTTCTTTCATAAAGAGGCTAATTTTTAACTTATTTTCATGCAAAAAAAATCTCGTAGGCAGTAAAATAATAAAGCCAATTGGTCAAAAGCTAAATAAGAAGATGTAAAGAAAGTTAAAAATTTGACATTTTGAAATGACCTGAGCAAGTTGTGATCTCCAGAAAACAATTTTTAAATCCACCACTTGGGTTATTTAGGCTTGATTTGGGTAAATTGAAAAAAATAGTTTTTTGGATTTTTTTGGTTGTCCTTATTCAAAAAAAATTGCATTTGTTAGTTTTCAGTCGATTTTTTGTGGTATATTGGCTTGTCTCAATGAGAGGAATCTAAAAAGTATAAAATTATTAGCCAAACTTAAAATTTTGTGAATAAAGACGAAAAATAATCCAAAAAATAGGTTTTTTGATGTCACCTTCGCCTTTATTTACAAAACTTTAAATGTGGCTAATAATTTTATATTTTTTTGATTCTTCTGGTAGAGACAAGTCAAGAAATCACAAAAAATCAACCGAAAACTAACAAATACAAAAAAAAAATGAATAAGAACAAAACCCAAAAAACCAATTTTTCAATTTTACCCAAACCAAGCCTTAATCAGCCACATCAAATGCTAGACTTAATGAAACCTGACCAATTTGATTTTCATATCTACTGATGTGAAGTTGATCTATCATCTATCCGTTAATTGTGTTGGTCACTTCGTAATTTACCATAACTTTTATTTTATTTTATTTTATTTTTTGGAGTTTTATCATTTTTAGTACTAATTTTCTTTCTTGTAAGGTTTTTTATTTTTTATATATTTTTTAAAATTTATTCTGAATTGTCTTGACCGGAGAAACCAAAAGAGTTTAGATAAATAGGCCAAAAGCAGAAAAGAAAGGGAAACATGTTCGGCCTTTTTTTGACCTTTAGTGAATTTATTTATTTACGTATTTATTTCAATTTGGCCTGGTAGGTATCTCTTAATTTTTGTGGATTTCTCTAGTTCAAAAAGAATTGATGGGTTTAAGGTTTAGAGAAAGTAAAAGCTTTCACTATTGTTATCAGTGTGTGTCAGGACTTACTAATACAATTAAGTTCCAGGGTCCGCTGGTGCATAGTTCCTTATAATCAGTGGCGGAGTTAGAAATCGAAGACGGAGGCAGTTGAACAATAAAAAAAAATTTAATTCGGAGATTTTTGAATGATTATATCCAGTTATTCAAGTTTCTATGGGACGGTTTTGATAAATTGAAAAATTAATCTCGAGTATTGTTGGTATTAATAACATGATTTAATGAACACAATACCATTATCGCACGGTATATAAACATATTATATACGATGTTCTTTCTTTCTAAAAACATACAGGCATTTGTTGTATGCAAGACGGATTTGGGGTGGGCTGGCCGGCGCCATCAAGACCGCATGCCACTGCGCCTTGTCTAGTCGCCATCCGAAGCCGTCAGATTCTTCGGATGGGACGGCTTTCGGATACGCCTTGCACGGACGGTTCGGATGCAAAAGTGCTAAGGTGAAATCGCGGGCCGCCCATCAGTAAAGAACGGACGGATGCTTTCGGATGGTACGCGGCGGTTTGTCGCGGCGGTGGCTGCACAGCAGCCACCCCGTGTCCGTAGGGCACGACTGGGGTGCTCAAGTAGCATGGTACCTCTGCCTCTTCAGGCCAGATAGAGTCAAACCACTTGACTTCATGACCAAAAAATATGGAAAAGGGTTCTACATTTCTCAATTTCAGGTACCAAAATCAAGATTTTACATTTCCCAATTTTTTGTTGTGAATATCGTCGATCCCGTAACATTGATTCTGCTGTTTTGCGTTTTTTCCGTATAGGAACCGGGAAGGGCAGAGAGGTCCTTTTCTCGGTACGATTGCTTGACAATACTTGAAAAGTTTCTTCTCGTCGACGTTCCCGACCTTCTTGCTGCTCCTCCGGGTACTGAGATCATATATTTTCTCAACACGCCGGCTTCTTTACCGGCCTGGATCACCGAGGAAGAGCTTCAAAAATGTGCTAGCAAAATCGAAAAAACAGGATTCACTGAGGCTTTGAACTACTACCGTGTCATGGACTTGTAAGATTACTTTAAGAGTCTTCGGTTACATTTTCTTTGGGTAAATTTCATGACCCATATATTTCCAAATTCATGATTTTTGACGAGATGTCGTGACTTGACATAATGGCAACTGGCAAGTGTTATTCCGTCGTGAACTTTGAAGTCACTTTAAGTGGCAGAGCCAAAAATTTTGTTTATAAGGTGCACTTTTCCACAATAAACTAAACACAAAAGTTTAAGCATTCTCCATTAGGCATAAATGTCTAAATTAATCGTTATTAATTTTTGCTATAATTGGCCCCGACTGGTTTTAATCTTTTAAAAGTTCTGCATGATTTATTTGTTTCAAATCTCATAAAACATCTTGTCTTATCTATTCCACCAAGGCATTATTCAACCATTGATCATTATTCAGTTCCCCAATTAATTGCCAAACTTTTACTTGGAAAAAACTAGAAAATAAATTGGACATATTCAAACATGCCACGCAGAGAAGCAATTTGCTATTGCCTCAGTGAAACGGGCATTAAGCCAAATACCCAAAATTTCCCATTCCTCTAACATCTTTTGAGTAGGTATAAAAAATAATATTTAAAAAAAGGCAGCAGGTGATAAATTCAGGTGCACGTGAATCCCTGGTCGTTAACTACCTCCGTCCCTGGTCACGTCTGCCAGGTTCTTATTATTACCGACTTACCGAAACATTAATGTGCAGTGTATATGACTTTCTCAATGATGAATGTAGGAATTGGGAGCTTCTACGACCATGGCGCGGAGCAAGGATTAGTGTTCCTTCAAAATTCATTGTTAGGAACAAGGATGTAGGGTTTGAATCATTTGGGACTAAGGATCATAAAGAAGGAGAAGGGTACAAGAGCCATGTACCTAACATGGAAGTGGTCGTTATCGATGGGCATCATTTCATCCACCAGTTGTTAGCATTGAAATCCTCTCCTTCTTCAAAAATCACTCATTTTGATGCAATTAGAAATAAATATATATAGTCTTTTGATTGTCAACTCACTGGGCGCCTGTTTGATTGAGAGGATTGAGGACATGTTTTTTTCTTCTTTTCTTATCTTTTTTCTTTGTAGAACTGGCAAAAACTTTCATCAATGATATACAAATTACAACACACACACACCAAAAGGAACAAAAACATCATACAAAGAGAACAAGCACACAAAAGATGCCACATCAAGAAAAATGCAACGTCCTAAACAATAATAAATGAGGCAATTTGGAGTCGATAAGTTACCGTCAGTGGTTCCACTATAGCAAACCTCTACCACCACGATGAGACTTTTAAACCAACCAAGTATGTAGAGAAGAATGTAGGATGGGATGGGATTCTTACTCCATCTGTCCTTATTTGTTGGTGTATTTCGGAGATTTATCCCATTTTTAAATTATTTACATCTTCCAATTTATTTGATTTTTCATAATTTTAAAAACTCTGAATAATAAAACTAATTGAGATCATATATCAAATAAGTTCCATATTACATATATATATATATATATATTTAATATTACTATGAAAAAGATATCAATAATTGAGAAGTGACACAAACTTCAAAAACAAAAGGACTAACAAAGGCGGACGAAAATCTTGTAAATAGAGAGTTGTCACTACATGCTTTATAGGGAAAACTTGCAAAAGGTACCAAAATTATTACATGCACGTAAATTTATTGTGCCTGAAGATGGCCTGCCAAAATAATTTCGAATGGGCTCGTGCTGGGTCTATTTGAGGCCCGCCACAGCTTAAGGTGCTTGAATGCTTCTCCCCGAGCGGGGTGAAAGCATTTCAGAATCGAAGGAAGTACGAGTACAGATATTCACTCAGAGCGTCTCTTTCCAAGCTCTAGAATTCATTTTAAAGGCCGAATGTGACATATCGAGAGAAAATTTTGTATTTGAACCTTTTTTTCTTTAATTTTTTGTAATTTTTGAAGGGACCTATCGTCTTTTTTAGAGATTTAGAGACCAAAATAGAGGTGTAGGTGTCTGTATTTGGAGACCAAAAAGTAAATTTAGAAATCAAATCTAAAAAAAAAAAAGACGATAGATCCCGCCATAAAGTACAAAAACTTGAAGAAAAGAGATGATATATTACAAAATCTCTCGTCGATATGTAACATCCAGTCTCTAAAATAGTACTACAATTTTAGATCTTGATAAGAGATGCTTTGAGGTACAGCTCTCCACTAACGGTTCATTTGCCGACCGGATTATTACTTGTAAGTGGTCCGCTCCTATAGATACATGAGTGATTATCCACCTTGTTTGAATGGGTTTCCAAAACCCAGTTCTCAATTCAAAACTAGTGGGCCCCTCTTAAAATTAGGACATTTTCTCTCTCATTCTCATTTTGGGAAACACTCTCCTAGTGCAAAAATTGTGCACAAATGAGTCGGTGCGGTCCACTTCGGAATCTCTTACAAATGATCAAAGCCGTTCATCAACTTTAAAATAATTTTTCGATTAGCCTACGAGAAAATTTGCTCAATCTAAAAACTTTAAATATTTGATCCAATCTTTCTATTTTCATTCAAAATTTAGAATCTTGAAACATGAAGAAATTTTAAATAAAAGTTAACTAATCGGATCAAGTAGTTATAAAATTTTGATTGAGCTAAATTTTTTCAACGTGACTTCAAAAATTATTTTAAAGTCGATGAACGGCTTAGATCATTTGTATGAGATTTCGAAGTGGACCCCACCGATTTGTTTGTGTACAATTTGTGCACTAGGAGAGTATTTCTCGAAATGAGGAAGAGAGAGAAAATGTCCCAATTTTCAGAAGGTCCCACTGGTTTTGAATTGGGGACTGGGTTTTTGAAACCCATCCGAACAAGGCCATCAGTGCTCTTGGAGGCTAGAGCACCGTTCTGTTTGATTTTAGCAACTGGATTGCTAAAATCATTTTTAAAATCAACCATGATTTTAGTATCTGATAAACTCATTGGATGATTTTAGCAACTGAGTTGTTAAAATCAAATGAAAAATGTAATAATCCAAAATTTTAAAATAAAAACCTAAATTATTTTAATTTCTAACTGACGCTATTAAACTACTAAATATCTAATTTTGTAGATTACTTTTATTGTCTGTATATTAAGCATATAATGTGTGTGTGTGTGTATGTATGTATATATATATATATACTCAAACTTCTTATCCACACTCCCGGATTTAAGGGGAAAATGAGGTTTTTTTTGCGTTGCAATTTTTTTTTTGGAAAATCCGATCCGTCCAACGTGTTTAGAAGGTGTTTTCTCGGGCGACGCGAGAAATCTTCAAAAAAGAAAAATACCGGGAAGGGCTTGATCCAAGCAGTTTTCGCAAAACTGTAAATATATATTTTTTTGCGAAAATTGCTTGGATCAAGTCCTTCCCGGTATTTTTTTTTTGAAGATTTCTCGCGTGGACCCTTGAAAACACATTCTGAACACATTGGACGGATCGGATCATCAAAAAAATATTTGGATCATGAGGTCCGGAAATTAAAAGTCCGGATTAGAAGTAAACCATATATATATATGCACTTGTATGTTTTATGCATTTTTTTTTATCCCAACCTCTCAGCTCCCTCCATTACCACAATTCATTTCCCAATCTTTATCCCTGCATAATCAATTGAGCTCCATCACCCCAATTTAATTCATTGCAGCTCACCCATTCCCCTTCCTCTGCCACTTCCACTACGTTCTAATAATACTACTACACTACATATATGCATACACCAATACATCCCTTTCACTCTACACCTGCAATCTTACGAAAACTAAAAAAAAGAGAGTGAGGTTCCATAGTACTTTATTTTTCTTTTTCTAGTCGAATAGCTCATTTCAAGCTTATCTTTTACAGCGACCGTGTTGCACTACCTCTTGCTAATTTCACTCCTAACACTCCGAAAAAGGTAGATACCTCTTACTCTCTAATCTTAAGTATATTTAGAATATTTTGAGTTAAAATCAGGGCTTGCATTAAGCCTGAACGAAAACCAAACTAGACTTAGAAATTGAGTCAGAAAATCCCCATAAAAAGGGGAAATTTCAGTAACCTCCCTTAAGGTTTCTGACGCAAACACAAACCTCCCCTGAGGATTCTGAAATATCACTGACCTCCCTTGCTTTTGGGTTTGTGTAAAGTAGACCCCCTAACAGAAGTTAGGAATCTAACAATTTTTGATGATGTCACTGTCCACAAACTTCTAATATACCCATATTACCCTCACCTTTCTCTCTCTTGCTCCATATACAAACCAAACTCTAAATCCTTTTCAGGTGCAGAGAAAACATATTGAGTATTGAGTGAGGAAAGCTAACCCTGTCTCAAGAAAACACACAAATCCAACAAAAACTTCGAAATCTAAGTTAGGTAAATGGCAAGTCCATAATTAGGGGAAAAAGAACAGTAGTACTATTCTTGTTTCACAACTGGAGATATCATATACTAGATGGGTATCATATAGGAGGATCTCTCATCTCTCAGTTTAAACCCCTGGTTTAGTACCCATTGCAAGGAGCTACAAGGAACCAAGAATCAAATATCTATACACCAGTGGAGACCCACAGACATTCCACTCCTCGCATAACCAGAGGTAACTCATTCATACAGTTTGTCGGAACCAAGTATGTACCTGAAAATTTATTCAATTTACTACTCTAATGTAGACTTATATACTAGTAAAAAGAATATACAGCAGCTGTAAAATGAAACATCTCCATCCAAATCTAAAATGCAAATTTGTAATGACCACAAAACACACAACATACTACTATACATGTTAAAAAATTCTGAAAATGCCAAGTTCTGGAAATATACAATTCTACATAAAACCCATCCTTGAGGGCACAACTCTGTTGAAACCAAGGCCACAATAGGATACCATAATAGCTAATGGTTTCTCACATTAATCTCACAACTAACTAATGCAAAAAAAAAAAAAGTTGTGACTGGTGCAGAAAACTCATACATACATATCAGATAGCAGTCAACAATTCAAGTTGTTCTCTCAGCATTCATCCAAATACCAATCAACAATACTACATATTACATACCAGATTAAGTATTAAGTCAAAAAAAGGACTATACAAAACAGAGCTTTACAGTATGAGGCAACAAAAAATGAGTCTAATCTGCCCTATACAACAATTAACACATTGCTCTAAGTATGCATTTGCAAAAGTTACAGCCCTATACTTGAATATGTCCATTCAGCTCAGCAAAAAAAATCCCCAAACTTGATCATCATCTGCATGCCAATATAAGGTACTACTTTAGTGTTAACTACAAGATTAAAAGCATACTCAACCCAAAAAAAAAAAAAAAGACTTTACTCACTTAGAAAAGGGACCAGTCTGATGGCTGGCTTTGGGTGACACATTGTGAAGGTTGTGTCTGTGAGATACCCACTTGATTTCCCTATTTTTTTTGCAACACAAGTACACATTTGTAAACATTAATAATTACATGTAATGGTGTATAAAATAGTCCATAAAATGGCATGTAAATAAGTTAAGTAAACTCTTACTTGATTTCTAGAAGTTGCATTTGGTCCCCTTCCTCTGCTATTACCTCTTGTTGCAGTGGATCTAGCTGTAGTACTGCCCCTGCCTCTGGTTCCCCCACTTCTAGTACTGCCCCTGCCTCTAGTTGCCCCTCCACCTCTTCCCTTGTAAATGCCCTACCTCTACTTGTGCTAGCAGTACTTGCTGCTGTGACTGTTCCTCCCATTTCATTGCCACTTGTAACAACTCTCCCATTGTTCTATGTGTTTCCTCTTGGTCCACCTTTGCCCCTAACAGGTCCTCTCTGACAAGTCCTTTTATTATGCCCAAACTCTTTACACCAAGTGCACTTAACAGTTTGTGACCTCTTTGATTCACTTGTGCCAGCCGCAGGTTCATCAGCTGCTCTTCTCCTAACTTTCCTTGGCCTACTAGGCAATCTTTTAAGTGGTGGTGGGTCTAATGGGTCACCAGGAACTGTAATCCACATTGTATGATCAAGGATTGGGTGTATCATTCTCCCATGTGCTCTCAAGTACATCTCTTTAGAATAATAGGTGTGAATAAAGTCTTCCACATTCTTCCTATCCTTTACAATTGTAGCCATTGCATGCTTGCATGGAATACAAGATATTTCCCACTGCCTACACACACACACTATCCTCCCTAAGTCCACCAAGTGTCTCACCCCATTGTCCATCACATCATACTCTGTCCCACCACAATATTCTGCCTTGCAATGCCTTGCAGCCCTCTGTATTTTTGTCACTAATTTGTTAATATTTGTTGTTATCCCATGTTTCCATCCCACTCCCTTTTGATACCTAGTTTGGATTCTAGACATTACTTTGCACCTTATCCCCTCTAGCATGGTTAGAATTGGTTTCCCCCTAAGATTGCCAAGCCAATTATTAAAGGACTCTGCCCCATTGTTTGTAATGTGATCAGACCTCACTCTCTCATCAAAAGCATGCCTTGCCCATGAGCTAACAACCAGTTTCAGTAGATGATCATGTGCCTCTGTGTTCAGCTCTTTAATTGTAGACATTGCCTCGTCGAATTTTCTATGGTTATAGGCCCTAGCAGCTATCCAAAATTGCTTCTTAAGTGCAAGACCAGGGAATTTTGCCTTGAAATTCTAAAACAAGTGTCTTGCACAGTGTCTATGTGAGGCCTCAGGTAATATTCTAGCAACAACTCCATCTAGGCCTTTTTGTTGGTCACTCATAATGGTCCATGGCCTATTCTGTCCAGTAGACCTAATTATGGTCTGAATGTGATCTAGGAAAAACCCCTAACTGTCATTATTCTCACTCTCCACCACTGCCACAACCAAAGGAAAAAGCCCATTGTTACCATCTAATGCCACAGCTAAAATTAAGACACCCCCATAAGGACCCTTAAGGTGACAACCATCCACCCCTATAAAAGGCCTACATCCATTTAAGAAGCCATTTATCATAGCCTCAAAAGATACAAAAAGTCTCATAAAAATGGGATTTTGTGTGATACATGGCCTATTGTACTGCATTTTGAATAAACTTCCAGGGTTGGTCTTCCTAACCTCTACAGCATATGTAGGAAGGAGTTTATACTGGCCACCAAAACTACCCTCAAGCACATCCATACACTTTCTTCTAGCCCTATATAGTTGAATCTTTGAGGCCTCGATTCCATACCTATTGTTTAACTTCTCTTGCATCCCATCCAAATCAAGATTTGGGTTCTCCTTGAAATCCTTGAGAAGTTTCTTGGATATCCAAGTAGAGATAGCATCTTGGTTCTGATTAACCCTAGAACATGTGTGGTCAACATTCATTTTCTTTATCTTATATGTAACCCCATCTGGAAGTGGTGAGGCATGAATCCTCCAAGTTCAACCCAGAAAAGCACAATGTGCAGTCACTCTGCCTTTCTCATTTTTGTCCCTCACTATCTTAAACCCTTTCTCTACTGTGTAGTCTCTTAGCTTGGCCCTAAATGCATGTACATCAGCAAATATCATATTTTCCTCCAATACAACTTCTCCTTCAGAATCTAAGAATGGCTCTTTTCCACCATAACTTGTGTCAAAGCCAACCCTAGACTCAATAGCATCATCGCTGCCACTAGAATTGCAGCCCTCATCATCACCTGATTGGTAGTCACTCAGCCCCTCATCTTCCCCAATAATTTCAACAGTAAGGCTACCCGCATCATCTAACTCCACCTCCCCTTCCATATCCCCAATCCATTCATTATCTTCATCACTAAAACCATATACATGGTCATCACCTTCATTTCCCTCCCCTACATCATCCTGGTCTCCATTCACCTCAAGTTGGTTAGGGTGTTCTACCTGACTTGAATTGGGGTTTTCAACTTCAACAAACAAGTTTAAAGTGCTAGGTATACCATCAGTAGAGAACAAGTCTAATATGGCTTTGTCACTGTCAAGGTGAACCCTATACCCACTACCAGCAAGTTCACAAAATATAGAGAAGGCTAACCCTAACCCAGAAGGATAAGCAGACATCACAGACTCATTAACATCAGCCAACATGTCAAAATAGGAATACATTTCAGGATCAACATTATGTATCCTACCAACTTTTCCTCTATGATGGATAATCAAATCAAAAAATGCAGGAGGCATGGCTGAAATGAAAAACAAGAAAAAAAGTCTTCAATTAATAACATACAATACTTGTAACAGCCCCATCTACCACATGTATTTGTAAAAAATAAACACAAAAAAAAAATACAGATGATTATAGAAACCCATTTGACAGTGACAAAGAACCCTAGCTTTGGATTCAGGGGAAATTGAAAACAAAACCAGTAGAGAAACCTAATTTACAAAAGATTAACGCCAAAATATGGGATTAGTAACCCATTTCTACCATAAATCACAAAAGCCCCAAATTCTGTAAACCCTAAATTTGGGATTTCACACAAAAACGAAAAAAATGCAGAAAAATGAGTTGCATGACTTACATATAGGATTTACAGATGGCTATAGATGCCGAAGTTACCTATTTCAGATGAAGAAGCAACGATCTAGAACCGGTTAATGGCTGAACATGGCTTTCTCCTTCCAATCGGTATGTTTCTACACAATCAAACCAAGATCTTCACGTTTTCCCGTACAAATTGCGATCTCCATGCTCTCTTCGTGATCGCCATCGTTTCTGCTAATGATCAGAGTTCCACCTTCATCTTCTTCGTCTCTCTCTCTCTCTCTGATGTCGGACGAATAATCTGGGAATGAGCAAAAACAAGCCCTAAGTGTTTACTTATATACCAGAGGGTATTTCAGTCCATTCCTTACCAACCAACGGGGTAATTCACGCCGTTTGTGTGTTTTTGGAGGGAGGGTGGTCTACTTTACACAAACCCAAAAGCAAGGGAGGCCAGTGATATTTCAGAAACCTTAGGGGAGGTTTGTGTTTGTGTCAGAAACCTCAAGGGAGGTTACTAAAATTTCCCCCCATCAAAAAGATGGTTTGTGAATCGACGTGGTTCTGTCTAAGAACAACTCTATGTGCATCTATTAATTGTTGCTGCCCATTTAGTAAATGACAAAGCTATGCCTAGAAATTCATTGCACGTGGTAACATCAGTAGGTGACCTTGCATGCCATTGATAGGTATTACTCCCTCCGTCCCATAAAGTTTGATTACTATGAAACTACGTGTAATTTTCAAGCTAAAAAATAATGTGCTTACCAAAATAATTTTTTAGTCAATATGGATCTTGTTTGATAAATCTCATTGAGAACTTTTATACGATGCAAGAAAATTCAAAAATTATTTTGGTAAATACATTATTTTTTAATTTGAAAATTGCACGTAGTTTCGTAGTGATCAAAATTTATGGGACGGAGGGAGTAATATTTTTATTTATTTATTTTTGTTTTGTTCGACTTTGCATGCCATCAGTAGGTGTTTGAAAGAAATTTTTATAAATAGATTAAGCTGAATCTAATATAGTATAGAACCTGACAAAAATTTCATTGTTAAGTATTATGTTTTATGAAGTTATTTCTCATTATTTTATGTTTATTGTTTGTGCGCTATTATTTGTAGCATCATTTTAAATTCTTATTTTGTCATTGCAAAATTTATAATGAGCAGTTGTTTGTTAGATTGGACAAATAAGTTCTTGGGATATATGCATGAATATAGGTGATTACCAAGATGTTGAATTATTGGAAAAATTTAGTAGAATGTTGTTATGAAAGGATTGGGGAGGTTATCCTGAAAAAATTATTGTTATGGTTGGTAGGTAGCCAGATAGTGAATTTGAAATGATTGGCAGTTAGCCAGAGTTTGATTAAGATTTGGAACCTTAGATATGGCATACGTGATCACTCCTAATGAATATGGTTACTAAATGATTGATAGTCAGCCAGAGATATATTGGTAGTAGACCCAGGATCTAGGGCTATATACTCCAAAGGTTGCAGTCAGCACCTTGTGAGCCCAGTGGTACAGTTAGTCCCTAGGGGATTCTTCCTTGTAAGGCGATTGATGATTTTGATTGAATACATAATTTAGTCCTTGTCATCTTAGTTCCCATTCAGGGTAAGCAAGGAGGGAGTGGAATCACGAATGACTATTTTCTAAGAGGTTCAGTTGGGAGGATTGATTCTCTAGGTAGAGAATCATAGATTTCACACAGATTAAATATTAGTGATGAATAAATGGATTGTTGTTTTGTTTCTCATTATTTTGTTATATTATGTTGTAATACCTTGTTGTGTATTGTAAGAATTAGTGGGTAAGAATTATCTATTGAGTGAACCTCATCACTCACAGTACAGTATACCCTAGCTTTGTGCCAGATTTTGCAGAGAATCAATAGGGTGAGCACTGAGCAGTACCCTAATGAGATAGGAGGAGATGAGCATAATCTCCTAGAGGTAAACCTCGTTGCTAAAGGAGGAGAAACAGAAGAATCTTGGAACCCCTCTTACTATTAGAGCTCTTCCTACTTATTTTATGTTGAATAAATGTGATATGAAAATTTCAATAAAGCACGTTGTTTTATTGTAATAAAACTAAGATCACTCGACTATTATGTATTTCTGCTGTTTGATTAAGGTAAACCTATTTTAATAAATGAATCTTTTCAATAAATAAATGTTTAAAATAATGCTTCTAAAAAAATGGGGGCGTTACAGAAAACTCTATCATCTTCTACATTGCACATTTGTATGGGAGACACACGCCTTGTTCGGATTGTTTTTCCAACGCTTTTCAAAAATAAGCTTTTTCAAACAAAGTTTTAAAATTGACATTTCCGCCTGTGGGAGAATTTCGTTGTTGTTCATGTCACATTTGAAAGGCTTTTGACTGCAAAACCCAAGTGGGCCCCACCACTTTTCCTTCCCCATGCGTTGCTCTCTCTCTCTCTCCGCAAAATGCCAGCCGAAATGGACCCACTGATCTGACGTTTCCTCACCTTTCAAAGACTTTTGACTGCAAAAAACCCAAGTAGCCCCCCCCTTTCCTCCCCTATGCGTTTCTCTCTCTCTCTCTCTGCAAAATGCATCCGATCACAACCGTTCTTTTTGAGAACAAAAAATTATTTTCAAGTTCAAATCCGAACAAAGCCACAAACTTTGTAGCGAAGCCTATGCAATACTGTGGTGGCGCCGTACTCTAGCAGCAAGTAATAATTTTCCCACGGGGGCCACGTGTCATGATTAACGGAAAACATATATGGGACCGGAGACGAAAAAGTGGAAGCTGGGGAAGTCAATTGGGCCGACAACAAGGACAGGAGAGCACGTGGGTTGGGTCAGGTGGTTGTGGGTCCAAAAGTAATGAGAGCTTTATGTGAAGTCCAAAAGGAAGGGCCCAAAAGTAAGGGCCCGATTTGCGGCTTGCGTGGGACCGGGATACGTGCTTGTTATTGAATAGTATTTTGATCTATTTCGAGATTTTCTTACGTCTGCAATAAAGGTATTTGAAAGTGACAGGTCCATGAATGCGTACAGTCCAAGATTCTATTCGAACCCTTATACCCGCACCGATGTACCGACGGCTTCGGGGACGATATTATGGGTATCAATCAATTAATTCAAGCCGTTCACCCTTCTCCAAATTGAATTATGAGTAGACTTTCGCGGGAATTGAGGCAATTAGACGATTGTATGAGCTCGATTCAAAATCAATCCCATTTCATTCCTTGGATCGATTAGTTGAGATCCACAACTCCATCTCCGACGCTATTAGTACGTGATCGGTGCACCACGGTCGGTGCAAAAGGAATTATCGGTGCACCACGGTCGGTGCACCACTCCTCTTGATCATTTGCTAAAATCGTCACTTGATTTTATCAAATGTAGATTTTAGCAAATAAAAAACTTATTACAAGCTTCATTGCATTGCCTATATCCGATGGATAAATGGCGGTGACTCAATTAACCATCATAATCGTTGCATAACGGTATCAGAAGTATCAAAAGATGCTTAATCTCTTACATTTTGTGTTCATGAAAAAACTGTAAGGAAAATTCTACAATTAGTTCTCAGTGTTTTTTTATAAGATTTAAAAAATGTATTGAAATATGTAAAATACAAGAATGTTAAAGTGTATAAAAAAAATGAAAAAGTACACTGAGTATGTGTTTCATTTAGAAGTTAGGATGAAATGAAAATGGAGTAGAAAGATTGAATTAACCACTTATATATATTTAATTGAGCGAACTATTTGGAGGGACACTTAAAAAAAGAAAATTTAAAATTATTGAACTGTTGGAATCATATGTTTGAGACACTTTGGTGGACCCGACCATCATCTATACACGATATGTAACAATATGGGCTTGGATCCAGAAGTACCAACAATTTGCAGTAGCAAGGAGTAGAAAGAAACTACAATATTATTGATCGCAGCGCTGCTACTGATGCAAATCAGAGTGCACTACTTCGTATCAACTGAGTTTTATACAAATGATCTGAACCGTTCGTCATCTTAGAATTTTTTCCATGGGCTTTAATAAGAATCAGTTCCATCGGATGAGTTTTGTATCAACCACTTTCGCACGTCTGATGGAGGTGATTTCTTGTGCGGCCTCTTGAAAAATTATTCTAAGATAAATGAACAGTTTAGATCGTTTTTGTGGGACCTACAAGTGAATCCCGAAGCCGATAAGTACATGATCAATGCACCCCGATCTGTACCTCTTGCTTTAAATCTCTCTGCAAGGCAACCTTTTCATGCATAGAAAAAAAAAAAAAAGGTATAGATTGCATGATTTTGCCGAAGAGTGAAAGTTCATCCGGACAAATCGGGTCTCCGGATGAGAGTTTTGAGGGTCTCATCAGGCGTTCACTAGGATAATTAGAAGTGTTTCTCTTGTAAAGCTTACAAGGTGATATATTCAAGCAAAAAACTAACTTGATCAGACATGGACAATTACATCAAAAATTGAATTTTAGTGTACAAAATGGATGATCCAATCTTGTCAATAGTTTTTTTAAGTTAAATTATCCACAACCGTCAATTTCGTAAACTAAAATTCAATTTTTGACATGTTTATCGATATCCGATGAAACCCATTTTTTGCGAGAAGATATTACTTGCACTGAACTGTTCATATTATCGTACTCTAATAAAATGCACAGTGGAGCTCACAAGTAGATTTCCACGTCGGCCGGAAAGAACTCTTTGCCAAAACCCAGTACGAAACTAGTTAGGAAAATAGAGGAAAACGACATACAACATGATATGCGAATCTAGCAGGTAGTACTCCTCATGAATAGGTTTCAACTTTCAAGTACTACATACTATCCACTACATGATATCTGCGGACTATTCGGACACTTTTTATTGCCAGGGTTTTCTATTATTAATTCCGTTCTAATTTTATAGTCTCTTATTCTATTTTTATCGGATAAAAAAATAATTATATTTTTCAATCAGTAATATATTTTATATGCAATATGGATTTTATTTGATAGATCTTGATTTAATCTAATAAACAAAGTGTTCAAAATCACCTAAAACATTGTAGATTATAAGATATAACACTTTGAAAAGTGACACGAACTCCCATAAGGAATTATAAAATTGGGACGGAGGGAGTATCAGTTGCGGAGCCAATTAATCCAGAGTGGAGGGTATCGACCAGGGTCAGGAACTCCCTTGTGTTTATCAAACGGTGAATCCAAACTATTGTGATTTTGGATCAAGCTTTTAGGGCCGTTTAGATTGCATCTATTTCTACTAAAGCCCTCTCAGAATTTGATTTTGAGATGGATGAATGGTTCAAATTCACCGTTTAGGAACCAAAAAGAAGTCTCCAACGAGATCGGTACGTGATCGGTACCCTTTGTTCAGTATGAATAGCAAGGTTTTCGTTGCTGGACTGTCAATCAACAAACAAAAAGATTAAAAAAAAAAAAACTTCACTATATTTTTTCACTATAATATCTTGTGGACTATTCCGAGACTTTATATTACCAGGGTTCTTCTATTGTAACTTGTAAGTTGTTTGGCTGTCGATCAACAAATAAAAAGACACAAAAAAAAAAAAAAACACATACTTTAGCATATTTTTTTTTACATATTTTAATATATTTTCACAAATCTTCACATATTTTAATATACTTTAAAACATTAACAAACCCTGTGAACATATTTTAAAATTTTCCCATATTACAACTAGGACAGCATGCACTTAAGATTGCCACTATCTGCAGTTCCATAAATAATGGGTGTATAGTTTCAGTACCCAAAAATCTACAAAGTCCGACTTCACGCTACCGTCTTCACCGAACAGTCAAAATACTAGTTGTTTTCGGTAAAAATACCAATCATGTGTGTCCCTAAATCAGCTATTTTTTTTAAAATTTTTTTTTAGTTCTCTATCATAATTTTTGAAATTAATCATTTATCTTGACAAGAAAAATTCGAAAAGTATAAAATAGTGGACCAAAAATTTATATAAGAAGAAAAAAAAAACCTCCAGCTTGGCTATTTTTAGTCTTTGGTGAATTTCTTTTTTCTTTTAGTAATAACTTTTTACCTTGTAGATTCATTTCGTAGAAACGAATTATTAATCCAAAAACTATAACGCCAATCTAAAAAAAATTCATAAAATGCTAATTTAAAAAAAATTCATAAAAGACAAAAAAAAAATCATTTAATTCACTTAGTTAGGAAAAATGATTTGTGTTCATAGCATGGACAAGAAGTAAAAAAATACGAAGATATCATATATACGATTTACTGATTTAGACAAAAATTAGCATGAATGGGCCCTAAGAGCATCACTAGTGGTATACTCAAACACCAAAATACTCAAAGATGAGTATTTTGATACACAAAAGAGGCTCACAATGGTATTTGGATAAATACTCAAAGTTAACAACATTTGTTACAATTACTCAACCTTTGGCATTTGGATACTCAAAACTACCAATCTTTCTCAATAACCAAACCTTAATAACCAAATTTTGGGGACCACACCCAATTAAAAGTAACAACATTATCTCTCCATTTTTCAAATACTTAATTCAAAACTCAATTTTGTTGCATTTTCTCTCAAAAATTGAAATTATCAATTTTTAATCTTTACCAAAATATGCTCAAGATTGATCTCATTTTAAAGGTATTGTGAATATCTTTGAAATGATACTAATATTATAAAAAAATGTACAAATTTGAAGTTGTGTCCATTTTATGAATAAAAATAGAGTGAATAATATTTTTTTAAAATATTATGAACACAAATGAACCATTGAAGAAGGGTAGATACTCAAACTTATAAACTCATTAAATGAGTATTCAAAATGTGATGTTGCAATATTTAAATATCCATATTTGAGTATACTACAAATAAACCATTGTAGAAGGGAGATTAAGCTGGCTATATGTGGGATTTCAGAGTGACAATTATTTTTAGATTTTTAAAATTTGTAGAATCCAAAAATTGGTTACCGAATTTTTTTGATAAATATTCTAAAATTCTAGTAAAAAACTAGAATGTAAAAGGCGGCAAAAAATTCTTGTGAACACGAACAAATTTGGTGTTCCACTAAAATCTTGAAAAACCAATTTATTTTAAAAATACCATTATCGAAACACACACTTTATAGCAGCCAAAGGGGGTAGGGGCCAGCGGGTGCCTGTCCTTGTAGAACTATAAATACCTTCACTAAATCTATTACATTGGCAAGTAAATTTGAAGTAATTCTATAAAATTTGTCCCTGCAAGTTTTTCGAGTTGGTTTGCAAGTTCCTTAAGTGGGAAAATTTTCTAAATTTTCTAATTTTGTGTAGAGAAAAAACACTCAAAATTGCAAGTTATCAACCGTATTTTAGCTATGCGAATTAAATGACAGTAGCATCAATGCAAAATGTCGTCTCACCTTCTAAGAGCATCTATAATGAGATAATTAAAACAGCTAAATAACTAAAGTTGGCAATGTTTGTCCAAAAATTGGCTCACATTGACATAATCAAAGTTAACAACCTTTTAGCCAATAACCAAATTTTGGCATTTGGATAATCAAAAGTAAGAACATCACTAGTGGTATACTCCAATATAAATATTAAAATATTGCAACGTCACATTTTGAGTAATCATTTAATGAGTTTATAAGTTTGAGTATCTACCCTTCTACAACGGTTCATTTGTGTTCATAATAAAAAAGTAATATTCACTCTATTTTTATTCATAAAATGGACACAACTTTAAATTTTTACATTTTTTTATAATATTAGTACCATTTAAAAGATATTCACAATACGTTTAAAATGAGATCAATCTTGACAGGAACATATTTTGGTAAAGATTAAAAATTGATAATCTCAATTTTTGAGAGAAAATGCAACAAAATTGAGTTTTGAATTAAGTATTTGAAAAATGGAGAGATAATGTTGTTACTTTTGATTGGGTGTGGTCCCCATAATTTGGTTATTGAGGTTTGGTTGTTGAGAAAAAATGATAGTTTTGAGTATCCAAATACCAAAAGTTGAGTAATTGTAACAAATATTGTTAACTTTGAGTATTTATCCAAATATCATTGTGAGCCTTTTTTGTGTATCAAAATACTAATTTTTGAGTATTTTTGTGTTTGAGTATACCACTAGTGATGCTCTAACAACATTTTTCTCAATAACCAAATTTTGGGGACCACACACTATTTATAAGTTTTTTTTGGTAGAATGAATTCAAAAGTAACAACATTTTCTTTCCATTTTTCAAATCTTTCTTCAAAACTCAATTTTTTTGCACTCTCTAAAAAATTTGAGATTATCACGTTTTAATATTTACCAAAATATGTTCAAAATTTGTCTCCTTTTAGAGATATTGGGAATATCTTTTAAATCAACAAATATCCAATAAGGGCTCCTTTACTTTCTATGGTGCAAGATTTTTTGTTTGGGATCTAATCTCGACCATCCGAACCATTAGATTGTTTAAAATGTGTTTTTAAGGTCTTATGTGAGAATTAGTAAAAAAAATAAAAAAAACCCGGAAAGGCTTGATCCGAGCCGTTTTCAATAAAATGTGTATATGTACAATTTTATAAAAAATTGCCCGGATCAAGTCCTTCCGTGTATTTTTTTTACAAATCCTCGCGCCGAACATGAAAAATGCATTTTAAATGCATCTAACGGTTCAGATTGTCGAAATTCGATCTCAAGCGAAAAATCCCGCACCGTAGCTTATATAAGCGAACCTTTACTAGAAATGTCTACTCTTTTAAATGGTACTAATATTAGTAAAAAGTATATGTACAAATTTAAAGTTGTGCCCATTTTATGAATAAAAATAGAGTGAGAAGTACCTTTTTTGATTATGGACACAAAATACCATTGTGACACTTCACATTTTTAACTCCATAAATGTCTTGTATGAATAATCAAAGTCTGATGTGACAACTTTTAACTATCCAATTTTAATTATACTATTGGTGATGCTCTAACCTATCAAATAACAACACATGCTTACAAAATTTACTATTTGTTAGTTTCTATTATGCATATGTCTTAAGAGCTATGGTTACTAGAAACCTATGATATAGGATACGTATTGTATGATTTATATCGTCTTATTAGGAAAACGATATGAATCGATCCCACCCAATAGCTTTTTGCATTGAAATTCTACGATACTATCACGTATCTTACGATATATATACATATCCCAATTCTGTACAATTATTTATTAGAAATCCAACCATTAATCTAAGTTGTCTTATCTAATTATAGTTACATTCAAACCACTTAAAAGAAATCCAACCTTAATATCAGGCTTGAATAAAAGAAATAAAATTGTACTTCGATTGTGTGTTAAAAGTTTTTTAACGTGTGAATAATGACAAAAAAAGGGATAAAAGGGCAAAGATACAAGAAGAGCATAAACGAAATTCTGGAGTAATCTAGAATAAACATAGGTGACATCAATGGAAAAGGGAACAAAAAGAAGTGTGGTTCTAAGGTTACCAGTAGCATCTACTGCTTTATATGCATCTATTTCCTCAAGGGATATAAACAACAAAAACAAAATTTTGTTAGATGAAGCTCAAGCCATATGGGAAGTTGACAAGCTATTTGGTCTTAGCTTTGATGGTGATGAGAATGAGGTCATAAGTAAAATTGATGAGTTGGAAGCCCTTAAAGGGTTGTTCCTTATTAAGTGTTTGATTTTTTTAGGAGGATGTTTTATGTATTTTTTTTTGTGTTGGTGGCTTTTGGCTTGTGAGGGCTTTTTCTTTCAATTTTACTTGTGGGTGGTTTTGGTGCTCTTTGGTTATTTTAGGTGTTGGGCCCCGTTTGATACGAGGTTTCATTTTGGAGGGATTGGTAATGAGATGAGATTGACATTGAGATTAATAATGTGATGAGATTGTTAATGAGAAGATAAATCCTTTCCTCATGTTTGTTTTGCATAAGATTAAATCATGGGATTACTAATAGTATGTTTGTTTTGCTTAGGCTAGGATTGGGTAAAAAAAATTGTTTCCCGTTCTACCCTTATTTGTAAACAGCATTTTTCATCAGTAGCTCAACAACACGCTTTCATTTCTTTTCTTTTTTTTTTTCCCAATGAAGATTTCTTTGAGCCACGTTTCCTCTAGTCTTTCTAGATAAAAGCATCCATGGTAATAATAAAACACCACACAAAAAAAAAAATTGAACCGGGTAATTTTGCATTTGTTAGTTTTGCATTGATCTCTTGTTAATTATTGGTTCGTCTCAATGAGAGGAATCCAAAAAGTAAACAATTATCAAAAATTTTAAACAAAAAATCACTAAAAACAAAAATAATCCAAATTTTTATGGATTATTGGATTATTTTATTCTTTATTCAAAAAAATTTAACTTTGGTATTTTTTTTACTTTTTAGATTCCTCTTGTTGAGATGAATAATAATCCATAAAAATCGACGCAAAACTATTAAAAGCTAAAAAAAATTGAACAAGGACAAAAAAATAAACCAAGTAAATTATTTTTACCAAAACACCAAAACCAAATTTGTTTATGCTCTCTGGCTGATTCCATATAACCACATGCATATTCCCCAAAAAATAGATTCCACCGGAGTAGAAAAATGCCGTATGTCCACATAGCACTATAACAAAACACAAAACAAAAACATTTTAACATGTATTTCGGTCTGAAAAAGAATAGAGAACTAGGGCAGTTGGGTCCATATATCAAATAACTGAGGCAGAAGGGTCAATGCAATTTAATCCCATGGGATAGGGTTATGAATACCAGATACCCCCAGGTATTACTAATCTGCCCAATTTGGGGGATTGACATGCCAATGGGACTATTAGTCCTTGCCTTATTTCTCAAACCAAACATAGTATTAGAGGTCCTACTTCCTTATTAGTCCAATCCCACCCTTCAAGAGGGCTATCAAACATGGCCTTGGGGTTTAGGTTTTCATTTTGATTGTTTGATTGTCTTCTTGATAGTCTTCCAATCTTTTGAGTCTCGAGAGGCTTTTTGGTCTTCTCTTGCGCCATTTAATCTTGTATCTTAGATAAAAAAATGGATCCCACAATTGTGTTATTACATTACAAAATGAGTATGTAAATGAGTACTCCAATGGGTTTAGTTAATAGTGTGTTGCATTTTAGGCAGGAACGAATGCAGGGATGAGCTACTTTTGAATATGGAAATATATTTTTATGGACTAAAGTGGTTCAACTAATTATGTACGGGTATACACAAAAAAACCCTAATACATTGAAAAAAATTGAAAAAATTGCAATTGGGAGTATAGTCGGTTGGGATCAAGAAAAATTAATAGTGTATGCTTGTATTTGAATACCATTAAGAGAGTTGGAGGAAACTTTTACTTATTTTTCACCCCATAAAAACCCATAAAAACACCTAGTTATGAAATTTCTTCATGGGGGGCTGCCACTACCCGTTTCAAAAATAAAACCCAAAAAAATAAATTAAAAAGAGCAGTAATAAATATAAGATAAAAAGCTTGAACAATGAGCTACTTTTGAATAAGGAAATATTTTTTTATGAACTAAATTGGTTCAACTAGTTATGTATGGGTAAACATAAAAAAACCCTAATACATTGAAAAAAAATTGAAAAAATTGAAATTGGGACTATAGTCGGTTGGGATCAAGAAAAATTAATAGTGTATGCTTGTATTTGAATACCATTAAGAGAGTTGGAGGAATTTTTTACTTATTTTTCACCCCAAAAAACCCATAAAAATACCTAGTTATGAAATTTCTTCATGGGGGGATTGCCACTCACCATTTCAAAAATAAAACCCAAAAAAAAATTTTAAAAAGAAAAATAATAAATATAAAGATGAAAAGCTTGAACAATGAGCTACTTTTGAATATGGAAATTTTTTTTATGAATTAAAGTAGTTCAACTAGTTATGAATGGGTATACACAAAAAACCCTAACAAATTGAAAAATTATGAAAAGATTGCAATTGGGAGTATAGTTGGTTGGGATTAAGAAAAATTAATAGTGTACGCTTGTATTTGAATACCGTTAAGAGAGTTGGAGAAAGCTCTTTCTTATTTTTCACCCAAAAAAAACCCCATAAAACACCTAGTTATATGACTTCCTAATTAACTAAATTTTTCCTTCATATTTTTTTCCATAACATGTAAGTAGTTTTTCATTGAAAGGTGATCCCATCGCCAGATCCGGGCTCCATCCCTAATTTTAGGCTTGGAATTTCAGTTTATTAGGTAGAATTTGAGAATAAGACCCACACAATGTTTGGTAACCTCATATCGAAACTTGTCACACATTCAATGAAGCCTCAAGATTGACACACCTGACCTAATTCTAATAAATGTGGCTAAAGCCCTTGCTAACTACAAATTCTGCATTTGCTATATCTACAGAGAAGGAATACACCTGACCTAATTCTGGCAAGAGTTGCTAATTACAAGTACCAAGGTTAGCATTACCCCTAGGTTTCTGATACGTGTCGTTCAACATTTTTGAAGCTATATTGTGATCATTGACACATTGGGTGCCACTTTAGGTGTCCAGATAGAGGGTTTCTTTTAGAATCATTACGTAGGAGATGGCTGTGTTCGGTTAGGAGTTTTGAGGGAGTTTAGTTTAGTTTTGATGATGTAAGCAAGTGTAATAAGTGGAGAGAGATAGAGAGAAAAGTGAAAAAAATAATGATGTCAGCAAAACAGAAACAAAACTAAACTGGAAGAAAACAGACAACCGAACATGGCCAATAGTTATTTAAATCATACTACTTACCACAAAAAAGAAAAAAAAAATCGATTACTTAGAACTTCGACTGTCAGGGTGTTTTCGCAAAAAAAATTCAAATAGATTTTTTTTTTGCCTTTATTAAAAAAATTGCATTGGTTGGTTTTGCATTAATTTTAAATTTTATTATTATTTTTTTTTATAAATTATTGTTTCGTCAAGACGGATTTATAGATTATTAGAAGTCAAAAATTATTATCAAATTTTTTAAAAAGTTCACTAAAAATCAAAATAATCCAATTTTTTGTGGATTACTGAATTACTTTTGTTGTTGTTCACAAAATTTTTATTTTGGTTAATAATTTTGTACTCTCTAGATTTTTTTCTCATTGATTTTTTTTTCCGCTGAGATGAACCAATAATCTTCAAATAATCGACCCAAAACTGATAAATGTAATTTTTTTGATAAAAACAAAATAATAATCCATTTGAATTGTTTTTTGCCAAAACACCCAAAAAAAAAAAAGAAAGTGCTTTCCGTGACACAAATTCTTAACTTAAATATATAGCTGCCACATTTAAAAATGCAAGGAAAATGGTTCAAATACAGATGCAAATACAGAAGTGTACAGAACTATTTAAAGTGAGTCCAAACTCTGAATATCTTTGTCCATAGCATTGGTCTAAATTAAATTTGGACGACACCGCTCAATTTTTGCTACCTGATCATGTGTACCTAGTAAGTAGAAGACGGTGGCAATGGCGGCACCGGTTGCTGTGGTACCACTTCCGGCAGTGGCCGCTTCCGCTTCTTCTTCTCGTAGCTAACTCCCCTGGCCTTCGACTGCGAGTCTCGAACTTCCCTCAGATAAAGCCTGACCGCTCGAGCGCCAAACGGGTTGTTTTCGGGCTGCCCGCCATTCTCTTCAAAGGCAGCCCGCAGGCGGCCGATGAGGGCATCCAGGCTGCCCCATGCCTGGCGTAGCGGGCATGGGCATGGGGCAGGCGGGTTCGGGTGCCCGAAGAACGGGCAGAGGTTGTTGTGGACCTTGGTCTTGCCGAATTGGTCGATGTAGCGGAGGAATTCAAGGACGTGGGCCCCGCTGCAGCGGGAGAGAGAAAGCGGCGGGCGGTGGTTCTGGAGGTACTGGCCGAAGGTGTTCCAGTCGCGGCGCTTCTGGCTCTCATATCGGCTGAGAGTGGACGATGATGAGGTTGAAGAAGAGGATGCTGGGGAGGATACAGTGGTGGTTGTGGTGGTGGTGGAGACCATGGTTTTGT
This sequence comes from Vaccinium macrocarpon, assembly GCA_022606695.1. Taxonomy (NCBI): domain Eukaryota; kingdom Viridiplantae; phylum Streptophyta; class Magnoliopsida; order Ericales; family Ericaceae; genus Vaccinium; species Vaccinium macrocarpon. Next base: position 9,603,991 of record CM040175.1, on the reverse strand, counting down.
TTTTAGGGTTCGGAGAAACTTCCATTTCTAGAGAGAGAGAGGAGTATGTGACGGTTGATCAAAACTGTGAAAGATAAAAAGAGGAATTAGATTATGAATCAGTTATTTGATTTGACTAGGGTTTCAAGTGGGGAGATAGAGAAAAGAGAGAGAAGGATTTGGATCATAGATTGATCTCTTTAGGGTTTCATATTTGTGTTTGTAGAGAGAGAGAGAGAGAGAGAGAGAGAGAGAGAGTGTTTTGGAAGTAGTGGGGTAACAGAGTCAGTGATGCACTGATGCTAGATAATTTGCGGAGAGGCAAAGTGTAGGGGAGGAGTCTAGGCTTTGTTTCTCTTACCAATTTGGGTTTTTCTATTCTTAGCCATTGGCTAAGAATAAGACAACAACAAAAAAAAAATTATATACTTGAATGTATTTTTTTTTACTTTCTCATGTACTTTTACATATTTTTGTACATTTTTTACACATTTTCATACATTTTTTAAGCCTTACAATCAGTCCATTAGATTGACTTTAGAATTTTCCTACCATTTTTTTGACTTTTTCTCAAAAAAATTTAAAAATTCTAAAAGTATTTTCAGACAAAAAAAATTTAAATGCTAAAAAAATCACAATAAGAGAAACTATATTCTTATTTTTGTTTACAGTTAAAAAAGAAAAAAGAAAAAGGTGAAACCAACACTCTATATATTTATAGTATCTAGAAAAGGGGGCTCCAAATTTAATATTTTCTATTTTTGTTCAATCCTAGAAAACCTTGAAAGGAAATAGTAACATGGTATTATGATGTTTGATTTGCTTTGAGGATTGGTAGATATTTTTTCCTTGAAAAGGGGAAGCAACTGTTTTCCTCCTTTGCCTAGGGTACAATTTTGGTTAGGCCTTTTTCCGGAAATAGGAAGAGGTTGACAGTAAGGTGAGTAATTATTCAGCATTTCCGAGTACCACCGAGCGTTGCCCCCACACTACATCGAACTATTTATGCAGCGATAAATCATTCTGTCAAATGTTGTCATTTACTTTTTTGGGTCGTTACAAGAGACAATGAGTGACCCATATAATGTTGCGAAGATTTTGTTTTTCTCATTTTTGTAGCGACAAATCATTTGCTAGCGACAAATATTGTCATTTATTTTTACAGAAAGGCTAAGTGCACAGAAATAGTACCTATAATTTACTTAGAAAGTGGGAAGGCACTTGCATTTGAGCTACGCACTCTCACCTTCTAAGTAAATTTTGGATACTACCTCCGTCTCAATTTTATAGTCCCTCGTTCTTTTTTAACCGGATAAAAAAATAATTATATATTTCAATCGGTAATACATTTTATATGTAATATGGATCTTGTTTGATAGATTTTGATTTAATTTAATAAATAAAATGTTCAAAATCACCTAAAACATTATAAATTACTCTATAAAATATAACACTTTGAAAAGTGACACGAACTTTCATAAGAGACTATAAAATTGAAACGGAAGGAGCACTATTTTTGTGTATATATCATTGCTGTTATTTTTATTGGGTGATTGAGTGAGGTAACATATTGGCAATGGAACACAATATTCTGGGAGTACCAATAATCAAGCCCGCAAGTTGGAGATGATTGATGAGGACAAGAGAAAAAGCTGATGGTCTCTTTATCATAAAAATTACTTCATAATTGTGTTTCTTCATCAATCAATCTCTTGCACTGCACTGATTGACAATACCTTCAAAAAATCCAAGGCTTATTACACAAAAAAGATTCTTAATAAATTCTCGACTGGGCTCCTCTCCAACTCCAAGACAATCGGATCTGTTTGTGAGCCCTCTCCAGCCTCACCCCAAGAGTCTATTTCTTTATCTATCCATTTCAACTTATTATTAAAAAAAGAAGGAAAATGTTAACATATGTGCAGTGAATATATGTTAAGGTTGAAAACATTTGTTGAAATGTGTTAAAATATACAAAAGTAGGTGTAAATATATTGAGAAGTGTAAAACGTGCAATGAAGTGCATTTTTTTGTGGTTATTGTGTGCTCAATAGACACACAATAGCGAGACTCTTCCCAAATAAAAAATCTCCCTCAAAACCTTAACCTGGTAAAGTTTGTCGAAAACAATATTCATCTTATATCGATTGATTTGGTTACACAATACCACTTCTTGCGTTTGCCATTAAAATTGACAGTTCTAAAAACAATACCACTTCCTGTAATGGTTCTAAAAACAGACTTGCTAGTGTGATGTCGAATAGCATAACGCCCGTTTGGATGGAGGATTAGTTTTGGGTAGGGCTGTAAATGAATTGAATCGTTCGCGAACTATTCGAGACTCAACTTGGTAAAAACTCGTTTGAGTTTGGTTCGAATATTAAATGAATTGAACATGAACCTCAATTTTAGGATCGTTTAATAAACGAGCCGAACCTAAACTTGATAATATTCGGTTCGATTAGGCTAGCGAACTTAGAATATATATGAATATCTCATAAGAAATTCACATGTAACCTTGAACATGTATAAACTTTCATATACATAATGAAAATTTTATATTTTGTAAATGTATGAAATTAAAAAAAAAGTATTGTGAACTTAAATTTTAACATGCGTTTATAATTTTCTATATGTATAGACTTCTTTATAAACAAAATAAAAAATTTATTTGAAGTTTTAGACTTGTATGAGAGCATATATATCTAATATTTTCATTTGTTAAGGCTCGTGAACAAGTTTGAGTTCGATCCAAACGTTGGCAAGCTCCACTCAAGTTTGGTTGGTCAAAATTTCATTGAGTTTGAGTTCGGCTCGTGGTCGTTTAAAAACTCAATGAACGAACCTGAACATTCTAAAGCTCGGTTGAATTCGGCTTATTTACGGCCCTAGTTTTGGGAGATTAAATATGGAGGGTGGATTAAATAGTAGGGGTAGTAGATATAGAGGGTGTGCCTACAATGATGTGATAATTATGAAAGGTGGATAAAAAATAGATGATTTGGAAGAGGTATTAAAAGGGGGGATAAAAGTGGATGATGATGTAAAAATCTGTCCAAAAACAAGAAGATTGCCCTTGTGCACGCCTTCTTACATTTATGCATTAACTAACAGAGTGAATTCTAACACTACGCATAAACACCATGGTTTCCCTCTATTTCATTTTTTTCCATTTTTACCAACAAATTGCCGAGATGTTAACTCACAGCTAGAAGAGTCGCTTCTGGCCTCCACAAGATCGGTACCTTAGAGCAGCTCCGGCCACCTCCTTTGACCCCGAATGAAGAAGACACAGGGGTATTGGGAGTGTGGGAGGGGTAGCACCGTCATTTGCGAAGTCCATATCTAATCTGGGTTGGGGTGCACATTTTGTTCCCAAACCCAGGCATCGTCGTGGGCTTAGGGTTTTTAATCCGGGGGGCATGGTAGGAGGGTTTGCTCTGCCCCAATCCAAACAGGCTGTAAAAGACTTAATTAAAAGCCTTTCTAACAGTATTTCATTTTATGAGAGACGGTGGACAAACGATTTAACATAAGTGACCTAAAAGGAGCCCACAAACTGGCTCAACTGCCTGGTTTAGTCCCTCTTAGACCCAATTTTCTAAAAGATTTTAGCACCTAGGTGAAAAAATTATGATTTTTCAAATCAAAAAATAAGGTGGTTCCGTGTATCGTTTTTTAAAGTTTTTTTGCACCAAATTAAAGTACTCCTCGTGTACTTTAGTTTGTGCAAAAAAATTCGAAAAACGATACACGGAACCACTTTATTTTTTGATTTTAAAAATTATGATTTTAGCACCTAAGTACTAAAATCTTTTGAAAAACTGGGCCTAATAGAACTACATATGATCTCATTCCAAAACTTACATAAAAATCACAAGAGTTTTTAGGTTGAACAAAATTAATAGTGAGAAAGAAATTGAAATTGACGCTGAAGTTGGCAGTGAAAGTAGAGATTGCAAAAGATTGTCATAACAGTGTTTATTTTGAGTAAGGAATTAGCTGAATTGGACTAGCTATTTTTATATTTCAATGAAATTTATAGTAGGTTTCTTGCCTTGTACACTACAACCGAATTTTGGACAATCAAACCCCCAGCTTATGAATTTTTCAATGATTCAATCCCCCATTTTTTAGAATTTACACTCCGGCCAGACTAATAATCTTGCCCCTAGTAAATGTAAATGAAACCAAACGGTTGTCATGTGATCCCACAACTCCAGCAGTTCCAACCCTAGCATTTCCAACAGTGGGCTTTTCTTGTATCCAAAGTCCATTTTTGGTATCAAGATCAATTTTCACTTCTCCAATGGAAAGCTAGCCATTCAATTAGCCAGAAAACGGCTCAACTAATTTCGTGGCCAACTTTGGCTCAGGAAATGACTATGACCGTGTTTGTCACATCAGCATTTGTGCGTTGCTAGTTTTTTGTGTTCAAATCTTTGTAGAATGAAACAACACCGACTTGAACCTTAAAATGGCTTTAGCACTTAAAAGTTAGTAAGTTAAAGCCAGTGTGTTCCACTGGATTAAGTTACATTACTAACTTAAGATAATTTTTGACGATATTGCCCTTATGCAATGTTAAATGCAACCCAATATTAATAAGTTTGAATTGCAATTCCGACATTTTGCAATAGAAATTATACTTTCTACCCAAGTTTTATCCTATAACAAGCTAAGTTAAGAGTCAAGGCCGGCTCATGGCATAAGCCAAAGAAGCCACAACTTCGGGCCCCATAAAAAATGTAAAAAAATAGGGGCCCCAAACTTGCAAGCATATTATATATTGTAATGGTTATTTATTTTGGATGACTACATATTTAAATTTATTCAATGATTATTTTCTTGTAATGTTTTTTTAGGAAGATGTGGTGAAATTTTTTATTATAAAAACTATATAGAGGGCCTTCTCTAATGAATCCGTTTCAGGCCTCCAAAACTAATAAGCCAACATTGTTAAGAGTGTGTGTTTTTGTTGTAGAACTACTTTAACCTAGCTTATCACATTTTTGCGAATGTTAAATTGAGTGTTGCAAAATGGGGTGCATTTGCGTGAATGATTTGTTACGAAATCATGTGGAATCACATGTGGATGGTATGACCTGATTTCTTGTTGTTATTAGTTGTACAAGATATACGAGATAGACTAGGATTCTTGTAATTATTTTATGTAATATCTGTTTTCCTTTCTTAGTCCTAAACTTTAGGATCTGAATACTGTACATTCGCGTATATTATGTCCAACGATTGAATGGAAAAGAAAAGCTTTTAACCCACAAAGTCATTCTCTTGTTTCCATTGTTTTGTACTTGGTTTCAGAGCCAAACCCATATCACTTGAATCCTCATAACCATGACCACCGAAAAATTTGAATCATCTTCATCACTAACTTCCCATGTCGAGTTCTTTTGGAAGGACTTCATTTCGTCATTCATTACTTCCTTCCATTTGGGATCTCTTAAGGCCTCCTGCACACTATTAGGAATAGATACAACAGATAATTGATTCAGGAATGATTCACATTCCTTTGACAGTTTATGGTAAGACAAAAAGTTACTCATGGGATACTTGGGTTTGGAGTCAAGAATAGGTTCATAATTTACTCTAGGTTTTCCTCTTGTGACTCGATTGGATAACATACATTTTTATGTAGGGTTCAGAATTTACTTGAGACTCTGGAATGGAAGATTTAGAATGTACTTGAGACTCGGGAATGGAATCGGATTGAGAGAGCAATTGGTTAAGCGGTACTGATTTACAAGGGGACGCTGGCACTGGTGGTGGTAAGACTTCTTCCATCTGATCTAGACTATTCCCATCGTCCAAAATATGCCCACTCGCCTCATCTAGACCTTCTCCACTGTTATCTAAGTTGTCACCATTTGTGGAATCCGAAGTAACAAAGGAATAATTCAGAGTTTCCAATTCATCTAGATTCAGAGTTTCCAATTCATTTCTACTCCCTCCTTAAAGTGGAGACTCGAGAGCAGAGTAATACATTTCCTCCTCATGAAATACGACATCAAGAGTGACATAATCCTTTCGAGAGGGGGTTGCATGATAACACCTATAGCCTTTCTGATGCAAGGCATAGCCGACAAATACACAATGGAGAGCCCCAGGTTCCAACTTATGTCGCAAGGGTTTTGAAGATGCACAAAAGCGACACACCCAAAAACTTTTGGTGGCAAATTTGGTACTGTAAGAGCACTTAGAGCCTGATGAAGAACGTTAAAAGGAGTCTCAAATTGCAAAGAACTGGAAGGTACACAATTGATAAGATAGGCTGCAGCGGTGAGGGAGTCGCCCCATTACCTTGTGGGCATGTAAGCTCCAAATGAAGAAGCACGTACAACGTCAAAAAGATGACGGTTTGTGCGCTCCACAACCCCATTTTGTTGAAGGGTGGAGGTACAAGTCGTTTGATGAACAATCCCATGCAAACTTAGAAATGGTTTCACGTCCCGATTAACAAATTCTCCACCATTATGAGTGCGGAGAACTTGTATCTGAGATCGATACTGAGTGGCTATCATCTTGTGAAAATTTTGAAATAGCGTACTAACTTCATCTTCTGTTTTCATCAAACAAACCCAAGTCATACGAGAATAATCATCGATAAATGAAACAAAGATTTCTTCTCTGAATGGCTCAAGTTGGTTTGTTTCATGGGAAGTTGGGGATTTACCTAAAGGAAATCATGTGGATGGTAAGGCCTGATTTCTTGCCGTTATTAGCTATACAAGATATACAAGATAGACTAGGATTCTTGTAATTATTCTATGTAATATCTGTTTTCCTTTCTTAGTCCTAAACTTTAGGATCTGAATATTGTACATTCAGGTATATTATACCCAACGATTGAATGAAAAAGAAAAGCCTTTAACCCACAAACTCATTGTCTGGTTTCCATTGTTTTCTACTTGATTTAGGTGATCCAAGGGTTGTATGGGTTCAATGTAAGAAGTAGCTATGAAACTAATGGTGCAACTTTACCATACACTATACTTTAACAATATTACTGTACCAAGTCAAAAATAAGTTTAGCTTCAAAAGATGGCTCAAACCGTTGGAGATCCCTGTCCTTATAGAGCATTTCAAATTCATCTCCGAAAATCCAGTGGCATGGATGGAATTGTGGGATCTGCAAGCCGTTTCTTGCAAAAATAGGGCCTAGTTGAATCGTCCCTGGACCGTGTTTGGAGCAGAAAGTAAAGTAATTACCAAAAAGCATTGCACCATTTTTTTTGTGTCTGAATCTTGTTTGAGGATTTGCAGCTGGTAGAATGAGGAATTCAAATGAGGCCCCCGTTGATAATCCTCTTGTCAACTGATGTTATTTCGACTATGATGGTGTTCCCGTTCCATCAAGTAAACATACCGTCCATGCAATTCTAGTTAGAGATACAGCTGGTTTGCTTATGGTTATATTATTGTAGTTCCATTGTGGATTATTAATTTTGTTTGTAATTTGGGTTATGGTAATCCCATATTCCCTCTGTATTCTTTTCTACCTGGATCTTAGCTATTGCAATGATAACAACGTTTCTAAAAAATTTGAGGCCTTGTCTTGACTCACAGTGTACCATCGGTGATAAACATGCTCAATGGTCGTTCAGAAGTAAACCAGGATGTGGGAGTTATTTTACATGATATTCTAAGCTTGGGGCAGAGGTTCTTGCGTGCAAGTTTTTCCTTTGTCCATCGATCTTCTAATATGGTAGCTCACGGTATATGAACCGAGACCCCTCCGTTTTGGTTGCTCGTTCCTTTGTTAAAGGATGAGGCATCTCCTTGATGTATCTGTTTGTTTCCGTTAATAATACCATCTCTTATGGTTTTGGCAAAAAAAAAAACTCCCCGTGGTTCGGGCTATGTGCGGCTACACCCTATCAGGTTCATTTGTGCATATAACGCCTTGTATGTTTGTGGATTTGTGCACACCCATCCAATTAAAGGAAATAAAATATCTGCTAACAGGAACGATGAAATGTCCAATATGCTCTCATCTTCTTCCATGATTCTTCTTCTTCCTTGCCAATCCATCCATGACCCAAAAAAATATTGGATCTGACCCGTTCATATTGTAGAGCTTGACAAGACTCCATCCATACCGAAATTCAAGTTCATCGGAAAATGGAAACCTCATAGTTGAATGGAATTTATTAGGAGTAAATTTTCAAATTATAATTTACTTTTCATTTTAATCCCGATCACTAAGTTATTGAGGTCCGACCAACATGATTTTTTACAGAGATACTTTACTCTTTAATCATAATACATTATGAACTGTTCGGAATTTTTATTTAATAAATTGGTTAGGTTGAAGAGGTCTCTAAGGTACACCTCCGTTAACCTAAACGGATTTGAATGCTGATGCAATTTTTCACAAACCACAAAGGGTGTATAAGTTAACTTTTTGTTGATTCGATTTGGAACAGACAAGTCGAATAATACGATAGTTGGGAAAGAAGAGTTTATGGTTAAAGAGATTAAGCAAAGAATTGTTGAATTTGAATTAATTAAGGTCAAATCAATACTTTAATACTTTAAGCAAAGCGAAAATCTAATACTTGAAAAAGAATTAAGAGTACCAAGTTGTTTGTGGCAGGCAAAAGAGCCAAAGCCTCGTGACAATTTGGTTTTTACCTTTCTCTGGCTTAACCTTTAAAAGTAAAAGAATCTTAGACATTATTATGCACACTGATTTTGTCTGATTCGGTGCTATATGCTTTTGTCCCAGAATATTTACCCAGATAGTGAGGTATACAGTCTGCAAACGAGCCGAGTTTTAGAATCTTCAGGTTCGTTCATTAAGTTTTTAAACGAAAACGAGCTGAACTTGAACTCAATGAAAATTTGATGAGCTGAGCTCGAGCCGAATTTGCTTAGGTTTGAGTCGAACTTGAACATGTTCACGAGCATGAACGAGTAAAAAATAATAAATTAATGCTCTCATAAATGTGTAGAACTTCAAATAAAAATTTCATTTTCTACATGAATAAGTTCATGTGTAAGTAAAATTATGAAAATGTATTAAAACTTAAGTTTATAATACAAGTTATAAAATTTTCATCATGTATATGTAAGATTTTATACATATTCAAGGTCATGTATGAAATGCTTACGATATATACATATATACTCCATATTCACAAGCTCATCTGAGCCAACTATTGTCAGGTTTAAGTTCAGCTCATTCACTAAACGAACCTAAAATTGAGGCTCAGGTTCGGTTCGTTTAGCACTCAAGTTGAACTCGAACAAGTTTTTACCGAGTCAAGCTTCAAACAATTCACGAACGACTCGGTTCATTTGCAGCCCTAACAGTGGTTAAGTCTGTCCAAACCCGTCGTAATTCGTTGAAGTGCAGAGCAAAATTTTACCCTTGAGATTACAGAATAAGATGACTAAGTTCTGGAAGTGCTTTTTACTTGTATTTTTATAATCAAAGCTAAAGCAACTTAATTGGTACGGTATACATTGCATGAGAAGATTTACTTGATTTTGAAAATATGGAGAGGGTGCGTGCATCTTTCGCCCACCAAGTTTTACTTCGAACCCAACTTTTGTTCCTCAAATTCTAATTCGAACATTTTACCATTCCACTACTAAAATAGTTATAAATCTCTTAACGTAACAAACATCCAAAATTACCTCAATCTTGAAAAACGGTGACATGACGACCGTATGATCGGAACTTGCCTTGGTAGATAGTTTTTTCAAAATCTACAAAAACATGCATGCGGTTGTTAAATATTTTCGTAACAATAATAAGATGTAACAATCATTCTTTTGTTTTGAAATGCTATGTTTTATCCTTTGAAGCTCACGAGACAACAATGTCATGCAATTTTTCTTGACACGGCATGTCCCACAGTCACATGACTTCATAAAAGATGTTCGTTTGTCTAAGGGTGAGTTTCCGAATGGATTTTATCAAAATCTGATTAAATCAAGCCTTTGATTTTATCCATTCGGAAACTGGGTTGATAAAATCTTAGATTTTTGAATGCAAAAATCTAAGATTTTATCAACCCAGTTTCCGAATAGATAAAATCAAGGCTTGATTTTATCTAGATTTTATCAAATCTTGATAAAATCTAGATAAAATCCATTCGGAAACTCAGCCTAATTTGATTTATCTAAAGTTTTATAGTATAAACATTATACTGACAACGAAGCAAATTTAAGGGGAAAAAAAAATCCAATGCCGAAAAGCAATCACAAATTCACAATGACTTATCTGTCCTTGATCAGCTCCTCCACTTATGAACTTGTGGGAGACTTTGCTGAATTCCTCAATAACTCTCCAAGTTTCAGATACAATCTTAACCTTCCCAACCATGGTGGTTAATTAATCAATCAATCTATGAAAGAATATTAGTTCTGCAGTGGACACAAAAACCGACAACAAATTACTTTGTTGGATTAGGTGCTAATCAACTCACCTAAAAATAATTGTTGTCAAGGGAATGTGCAACTTAATCTTAAAGGGTCGCATAAAGCCCTGCGATTAGCTACAAGTGGACATTTGACGCTTCGCAATGCTACTCCTACAAAGGCTACAATATCGATAGGTGTATGCAATTAGTCCTCCCAATACGTTCGCCCCGCGCCAGCCGGGCGCCTCGAGTACAGAGTAGATGCCGAGACCCATAAAAGCCAACAATCTCCCCCAAACACCAACCTGGGACTCGAGCCCATAACTTCCTTTTGATATCACTTGTTGGATCAGGTGCTAACCAACCTACCTAGAAGCAATTGATGTTAGGGGAAGGCACAACTTGATCTTAAAGGGCAACGCAAAGCCGTGCGCTTAGTGGTAGGCGGATCTTGAGGCACTTCGCAATGTTGCCCATATAGCATTGACAGGCGAATGTGGCTAGTCCTTCCAATACGCTTGCCTGGCGCCAGCAAAGGGGCGCCTCGAATACAAGGTGGATGCTGGCCCTCGTAAAAGCCAACATACCCCGTCCAACTTTGATTGTTTCACCTCGGATCTCCAACTTTTTAAAGGAGCATAATGATTTATATATAAAAAAGTATTTGACTTTTCAACTACGCTCCTCACTTATTAGGGGAGCATAATGATTACATCAAATTTGATTGATATAGGTCGTAGTACTTCAATTTAAACACAAGGTAATAATGAAATTTTACCATTTTTTTTATTGTCAACTTTGAAAACTAGACATGCATTTTAGGACATTCCAAAATGAAATATAGTATGAGACTACCAAAATGAATGGATGGAGTATTTCTTTCCTTCATCGGAGTCCTTTGAATTATTATTAGTTGAAGGGAATTGGGCAGTTCGCCCAATAGTGGTGTAGCGTTTTGGTTTTGAACTCATAAAACAAAATAGACACCTCTAGGAATAATTTTACTCTTAACCACTAAGAGCAACCGCAGCAGCTACGGCAAAGCTGCTGTTCAACGCAAAATGGAGAAAAGGAAGACGAAAATGGAGGTGCAACAGCTAGGGTATAATACTGTACACCATACATATATTAACAGTATCTAGGTATTTTTACCGTGACATTGTTCATCATCCATCCCAATATTTTGCTCTCTCTCTCTCTCTCTCTCTCTCTCTCTCTCTTCCCTACAGCCAGAACCGACAACAATGGTCGACGGAGACGGAGATCAACGGTGCGAAGAACTGACAGTGCTGTAATCAACATCGACGGCAAACCAAGATCGTGATAGCTTTCGATCTAAGCGATGGAGGCTCTGTAATCACGATCGATTTCGATCGACAATGAAGAGGTAACGATCGGACGATGAGATTCACAAAATTGTTGGCTGTAACTTGTATTTGCATTGAACAAATCTGAAGTTTCATGTGGTATATGTGTGTGTATATGCATATATATTTATATATGTATATATTATTTAGTAATATATTGTGATATTACAAAAAAATATTATTTTAATAAAAGATAGGTAAAATAGGTAGTATTGTTGGAGTGTTGAGAGTGACAGGATAGGCATATGCACTATACACCAAGTTTTTTTGGCTAAAATTTTACACAAGCTGTTGTTTTTGCTCTAACATCTTACGTATAACAGAGCATAGAATAGTAAGAGGCGGGCATATTTGCAGTCTGCAGAGGTAAGTAAACCCCAACATTCTAATCTTAAAGCACATTCACAAAGCAAGTTGGAATTCAATTGCAAAAAAATAATGAAACAGAGGCACAAAAGATGCAAAGTAGCAGAACAATGATTGATCGGAGAATTAGGCGGAAGGCGGGATTGATCAGAGAATTGGGCTGCAATGCGGGGTTAATCAGAGAATCGGACCATGTATGGTATGCAAGAAGTTGCAACAAAAATAAATTACTTACTCTTTTGAACAATTACAAATGGAGGCACAAAGGATAAAAGCAAGTCTGATAAAAAATAAAAAAAAGAGGATCCAAATTAAACACAAGACATCACGACGGAGAGAGAGAACCAACAAAGATAGCACTCCTGAGCTCCGACAATCATATGCTGCCAGGAGCCACAAAGAGAAAATAACAATGCGAGATTGGCAAGATGCCAACCATAACAACAATTTGGCCTCGTTTGTTTTCCAGTTTAGTTTTACTTTTAGTTTTGATGACATCATCATTTTTCTCATTTCTCTCTCTATCTCTCTCCACTCATTACACCTGATGACATCATCAAAACTAAACTAAAACTACCAAACAAACATAGCCAAAATAACTACCACCCGACCCATCACACCATAACCCCCAAAATATCACACTGAAAGGAAGAAACCAATTATTGTTGGTACTCTGGTACATTTCCTATCTTTAACAGCATATTGAACAAAGGATTGAAAGTATACTGGTTGTGCATGTCCTATATTTTGCATACGTACATATAACGATACAATGATACCTTGTTGACAATAACTTCGCAATACTCGGGACCCCTTAACCGGGCACATTACCACCTGCAAAATTTAAGACCACAGTTTGATTTCATGTTAGTTAACATTATTCAGTTCTCATTTCTTCATCGAAATTCTCATGTTTCCCGATTATATTACTGACCTTCCCTTTTGTTTTGGAAAATCACCTACTACAGCTAAAGTTCTAACGAATGCAACATTAACCTTTTCTCTGTGCCAGTAACAGTATGAGGTCTGCGAGGCATTTCAACAGTAACCTTTCCTCTTTCCTATAATCACTGGGTGTGCAAGCCAAACACGTCCTAATTATTGTTCGTGTATCTTTCAAAATTTTATTTTTCACGTGCCTTTCATTGTGTTCGTGTGGCCCATTTTTTGCATCGTCAGGTCACGTATCCATTTTCACATCTGGTTCCTTGTTCGCCCTTCTAGGGGAAAGGCTATATCTCACAATCGACTAAACACCACTCTTTTATTCCCTTTTGTTGCTCACTAAAATTACAAGATTGAAGCCCAATCCTCCTTTTCCCCCTTACAAGTCAAAGAAGCTGCTACTACAGACGAATGCGATCTAGAATTGAACTGAATAATTTTGTTTTAGTACTAGATAAATGATATCAATAGGTCTGTTAAAGGTACGAAAAGCTCACAACCACATACCAGTTTCACGACATCCTGCTTCGGTGGATTAGACAGCATAGAGCCGTATAACTTGATCAATCTGGGTACGACACACAGGGCAACCCCAGTTCCTGCCTTTGATCCCATTCAAACACAACATGCATCCGGTCATGTGCCCGCACGGAACGCAAGCCGCCTCAACCGGAGCATCCAAGCATATCACACATGATGAGGAAGCACCACCATCTACGACTGCATTTTGAATAGGAGGTGCCGATGGGAGCGAAGAAGAGGGATTTTCATTATGACTCTGATTGAGTTGAACTGGATTGCCACTTGGACCAGCTTCTTGTCTTTCGTACCCACTAGCAGTTCCGTTTGGAGGAGGGGCTGGTGAGGTGGCCCACCCACTTTGACTGCTGGAGGATGTGCTTGCTCCAGGGAGAGGATTAGCAACAACATAAGGTGGTCTTCTTTCTTCCATAGCAGACTGGAGTGAGGCACTAATTACCATAGCTAATTCTAGGTCTTCTGCAAATGATGGAACAACTTGTGCCTGAGGGTTGAATGGAAAATTTGGATGCGTAACCTGAATTTGAGAATGAACAACTTGTGCCTGAGGGTAGACTGGGAAATTTGGATGTGTAACTTGAATTCCAGATTGGACAACTTGTGCCTGAGGGTTGAATGAGAAATTTGGATGCGTAAACTGACGTTGAGAATGGACTTCTTGTGCCTGAGGGTTGAGTGGGAAATTTGGATGCGTAAACTGGCGTTGAGAATGGACTTCTAATCCCTGAGGGTTGAATGGGAAATTTGGATGTGTAACCTGAAGTTGAGAAAAAACACAGTTAAGTAGGTAGTTTATGGCAACCAAGAGGTTAGTAAAATGAGTTGTAAATGAAATAACTATTGAGGAAGCGCTGATTTGGGTAACAAGCATGGGATTTAATGCAGAATTGCGAGGTTCACATGCATATGGAAAAAATAGTCAAGCCAACATTCTATCATCCTGGAAAAGGGAAAACAGGTGGAAGTGTGTTGACAGTGTTCTAAAAGAAGGTCTGGGAGGCCAAGTACTCGCCACCTAGGTGCTAGAAGGGCCCTCGCCGACAAGTCACCTGACTAGACCAACTAAGTTGCCCAACTAGACGCCGAGTACTCAGCCCTAAAAGATAGAAGGTGCCCGGCCACCCTGGGAGCTCCTAGTGAGTTTTAGAACCTTGGCGTTGATAGTTAGTTTGTCCAAGTCAAAAACATGAACTTTGGAATTGAAATTTCAGAAGAATATGAGCGCATGGTGAGTTTCCCGATTTTAGTTACAGTGTTAAAAAGTCGTCATTAAAATTTTCTTTTTTAAAATTTTTTCGTGTTTGTTAATTTCGCCTCAAACTTTTCTGACATTGGTTCTCCTAACAAGAGTTTTAAAAGTGCTAACAGTTGGTCCTTTCCCAAAAAAATTGAGTAATAGACATAATTTTTTCCTTTTCTGATTCCTTTCGTCGTGATGAAGCAATAAGTCACAAAAGTTTGATGAAAAACAGACAAAAGCTTTTTTTTTTTTTTTGAATAAAGACAAATTTTTAAAGTGGCTTTTAACACCGTAACTAAAAACAGGAAACCCAAAGGTAGCCCATGCACAAGTTTGTAGGCAGTGACCAATCAACTTTAAACTGCACCTTACAAAGTCCGAGCTGTCATTATTGGATTTAAATATTGGCACCAGACATTAAAATATGTCATGCCTACAAAATTTTAAAGCTCGTGCACAATGGCAAGTGGATTGGTACCTAGTGGAAGGCTCCATATGCTATCATGGATTTGACGGGAGTTCAAAACTCACTAATTACAACTAACACTATTAATTTCGCCGAGCAAAAAAAGAAGCTCATGCACAATGTGACAGACTCATGAGCTTTGGTGTACCTGGGGAATTCCTTTGCATGCATTGCAGAAACGTTGCAGTTGTTGCTTGTCAGTTTCATATTCAGGTGCAAGTTTAATGCGTGTCTCTGCAACAGAAGAGACAAAGCCCAGGGGTATTACACACGTAAGACGAACACAAATTACATTAAGGTAGTAAATAAGTACTTAATTGTGGTTCTATGCAAGCAATGTATTTCTGTGACTTCTGAAGCAAAAGAAAAAGCTTAAATCCTTTTTCTTGCTATGTATGTAAAGGAAGATATCATGTTTAGTCCACTAAAATCGACAGCAGGTGTGCAAGATACTAAATAATAGTCACATATGATGCGATGCAAGCTTTTCTTTTTTCCTTACTTTAAGAAGCCAAAAAACACATCTCAAAATTTCTTTCCTAGCTCATTGGGATATTATATTTAGTCCACTTATATGGATAGTAGGTATAAGGGTACATGTTGGCTATATTTATACTGTCTATCTTCATGTCTACCAACACTATGCATATGCTCACAACTTCAACATGTTTTATTGTGAATCATTGTCAAAGATTACCTTCCGACAAAGTTCAAGGCCGAAAATAGTGACGGAAAGGTATAGATTATAAATTACCAAAGTGTTACAGCTCTAAAGAAAAGCAAGAAAAACAAGCATGCAACTCATACTTTGATTTGATATCAAGCTTCCAGTTGAGTTGTTAGGCACACAAATATTAATTGCAATACTTGGGTTCCTAACCTGGACCACTGTTTCAATGGTATTCTGTGAGCAGCCACTTTGTGCATTCATTGCCAAAGGTTAGGTCTATCTCCAATCCATTTGTTTCAGTGGTATTCTGGGAACAACCACTTTGTGCATTTAGTGCCAAAGGTTGGGTCTGTCTCCTATCCATCCCCCACCCATACCCCCAATTATTGTTGACTTAATGGGTTATGTTATTGTTGTTGTTGTTGTTGTTGTTGTACTTGGGTTCCTAACCTCTGGCATAACATTTAATGCCTTGAGTGATGCGGGAGCATTCCTTGATCTACACAGGCCATTGTGAGAAATTTAATAGTCGATTTATTATGCGGGAGCTTCTAAGTGTCTTTTTAATTCTTAGTCAAAGTGTCTTTTAAGTTTCTAGTCAATGTTTTTTAGTTTATGGTCTAAGCATTTATTATGTGTCTTATCTATCTAGTAATTCACGTCTTTGATTTTAACAGTGGTCTAGGTATTTGAAAGGTTTGTGTTGGAAAATATAGAGTATTTATTATTAGTCTTGAGCAGTCATTTTGAAATGCCTATAAATAGTTTATCTAATGAAATGAAAAGGAGAGTTTGATAATATTCAGAATTTTTTATGTGCAAGTGCATCTTGCTTGGAGTTGAGGATTCCTCCTCAATCAAGTGTGTGATGTCATGTTGAGTGGCATCCGCGGTTAATAGCGTCGGGTGGCGTCTGCTACCCTTGGTCGAGTGGCATCCCGAGACTATTCTACCCTTGCAAGTCTTGACCTGCATCATTGAGACTTAACACCTTGCCTCTCAGGAGGTCAAAATACATTGTCCACGCCTCCAATGTCTTGAGAATAGGCATGAAATGGAAATCAATTAATGTACACACACATGGGCACACAATAGCAATAAACTTCAACTATTTTGAGGAATTACTGTTGGGAATATCAGAAATTATCACTGCATGATCAGACTGGATAAACTTTAGTCCTTCCGTATTGGCTTTCAACAATGTAATGAGAGTGCGAGGCTGGTAATCCTGTCATTCATAGAAACAATGACCATGCATTATGACCATATAATGGAGGTCGAATCAAGACAGTGATGTCGAACACAGGAAATATTATTTTGCCCCTAATAAGAAAACAAAAAAAGTGTATTTCAACAAGGAAGCATGCACCAGCTCAAATCCTCAAACCATGAAATGATAAAAAATCATAGCAAATAATTAAAGAACTAGAAATTTCTTCTGATACGTTAGATATGTGTGCAATTATACGTGAAATGTATCAGGATACATAAATGTCTCCTTGGTAAATGACGATGCGTTCTTAGCAACACAACTGAAATTATGAAGAAAAGCCCAATATGATCCTATGATACCTCAAAAAACCAGTTGGAAAACCTTATTGCTATCGGTTAGCAAACTGAAAATGGAACCTAGTAGACGGCTCACTGGTTCTACCACCAAATCAAACCGAATAGAACCACTTATCAGAATTATAAATCACATATAGGTAATATAAAACTAACTAAAATAAGAATATAAAAGAAAACATGGATTTATGTGGAATGTAAATGTATTTGTCATTATCAAAGTGAGAGGAAGGATTGGGTTATTCTTCAGGAGAGCATCAGTCTGTACTTTGTTTTCAATCGCACATCGGTGCCAACAAAAGTTGAGACGCAGCTAAGCATCTATAAAACCTTACCAAGGGCTGAAGGGCAGGAGAACTTGGCGCATCTACGTGTGTGATGGTGCTGCCCAATCAGTGGAATCAAAAACAAGATGCACTCAATAGATAACATTGGTAAAAGGTTAGCAGTGGAAAGGTCAAAGATTAGTTCAAATTTTACATTGCTGGTTAGATTAACCTGTAGCTGGGTTGAAAGGTTCACCGATTAACAGCTTGAGTCAAGCAGTTTTCACAAACAAATTAGCTGGTTTCGAAATATAATTGGGTCCTTGGATAATACGGCCTGGAGCATGGGCCTGTTGGCTGTTCAACTGGCCGACTGGATCTGTCTGGCTATTAAATCACTGTAGTGGAGTTCACCATTCTTTTGAACCCATGAGGCCAACCATGGGATTATTTTGATGATTAAAGCTGTTTATTTTGTTGGCGGTGAAGTGTATATCATCCTTGCAAGGAAAATTCAGTTTTGGTATGGTTGTAAATACCTAATTTGAAAACATTTATCATGAAACAAATGAAAAGTCTAGGCTTTCCTAGGCAACTCTCACTGAGCAATGCAATTATCCCTTTCAAAGATAATAAATTCCATTGTATAAGCCTGGGTTCATAGCATAAACTAAGAACTCATGGGATAACGAGAGGACATGCATTTGGGAAAGTACTAACATAGAGTTATTTAGTTTCCTAATTTAGGTTGAGTAAGTTTCCTATTTTATGTTTTCTTGTTTTACAAGAATTAGAGTTGCTTCTTAATATTTTTGTTTCCTTTTTAGTTATAGGGTTGCTACTGTCATATAATAAGCTTGTAGCCAATAGGGCAAGTTGGTTGTTTATGATTAAAGTAATGAATATTTGAGAAGTTTTCTCAATATCGTTTGTTCATAAAGAGAGTAGCTCTAGTTGAAACTTGTTCGTGATTGTCCTTGTTGCAAGTTCTTCTTTTTCAACGCGCTTCGCAGCATCACCATGTTATATGGGTAGGGTACGGTTTCTTACCTAAGTATCGGGTTCACCTAATTCCATTTTGAATATGCAGGGACATGCAGAAAATATTTAAATCGACAATAAATAATTTCTATGGTTGAAATGGTATTTGATAGTTCTCTTAGTCCCTGTCACGCATATATAGAATTTCTATGCATAGCTTATGACAAAAATGAACTACAAAATATGCTTGCTAAGTTCTTTTCCAACTAAACATGTAAGATACGCTCCCATAACCTTATCTAAGTTTTGGGCTCTGAGATAGCAACTATAAATCAATTTACAAGCAAGTTGAGACTCACTCCACTGATCAGCACTATTATGTACAAGAGCAACTAAAAGCATTTCTAAAGACCATTCAAAAAATGGCCAATAACAAGCCTGAATAGAACGTTAAGTATTGACTGAAACTAAGTAGCTGAATGAAAGCTACGACCAATGAGACTTCGAAACTAATCCAACGGGTGGGCGAATTGCGAATTTACAGAGAATATTATACCTGCTGACTAGAATATATGGCAAGCTCCAAATTGAAAGGTACTGCAAGATCACGGGAACCACATGGTGAAACAGCCACCCAACTGCCAATGCAGCATAATGTATGGTTCAATATCCATTGATTTGTGAGAATACTTCTTGTAGTAGAGAACAAAATGCAATACGTTAACATGCATGTTTGTAGAATGCATCGATAAGAATCAAGGCATTTGGCTATATTTCTTTCATGGCACACAACAAAACAAGCTGGAAGAGATATCAGAAACTGAACAAGCAAGAAAAAGGTTGGCTGATATTTAAAACACTAGGCCTATGTGGGTTGTCAGTCATAACTCATAAGATGTTCACCATAAGTTGAATTCGCAGGCAAAAAATGTGTAAATGTTAACGTAAAACTTTGATGGGACTCATTGTCACAAAAACATGGGACTCATGCCAATATTCTCCTTCATAAAGTAACTTCAAATAAGGGACATCATACTCACACTTTTCTTGAGAACCGTTGGGAAAAGACAGGACCAAAAGGTTCTCGCAGCCAACCAGAGAACAAGCAGATATGGCTCTAATCAGCATTGAATAGAGAAGAGTCAAAGGACAAAACCTAATTGAAAATGGAAAAAGAGAACACAATATCACTGCGACTTCACACCCTCTCAAAACATAGAGAATACCTCGATTGCACGTACAACCTTGCTGCACTGTTGAGCTCTTGCAATGTCAAGTGGAGTTCGGCCATCATGATTCATCACTAACGCATTTGCTGAAATATACATGATGCTAAAAATTAAACTAGTTAAGAGAATGGGGGAGGATTGTTTCTTGTTGTGAAAAACTTAAGCTTCAAAAAAGTTGCAGTCAGAAATCTTTGACCCATCAAGATAATATACCCACCACCATTTGAAAGGAGCAACTTAACAGTTTGTTCAAGGCCTTTCTTCGCTGCATGATGTAATGGAGTCCCTGCATGGCTACCTATAATACACCACAAGCTCATAAAAATGGTCAAAACTTGCAACAGTTTGCTTTTAAAAAATAAGCACGAGAAGAAAATATCAAAAATTTCATCCAACTACATCAAATGGACTCTTCAAACACAAGCCAGATTTAGCACAAGTGACAGCGCTTCTGATTCCTATCATAATGTCCACTCTAGAAAATTTGGGCTAATAGACTAAGGTTCAACTTCAATATGCGATTCTTACTGATATGGCAGCTCACTAACTTTTAAGCAGCATTTTGTTTCACTAAAACTATATTGGCAAGAAACTTTCACTCTTGGGAAGCTCATTCTGACACATGGTTTGTCTTAAAATGATAGAATGTTCTTTACTATTGGATCCTTGTTCGGCTATTCAAGCAAATGGCGATTCCACTTCCGTTTGCTTAACGGTGACAGAATGCACCTTCGAAATGGTATCATCATTCACCGGGTGAATGGCCATTCGACTCAAAAATCATTTCATTGCTCCTATAGTATTTCATTGAAACCCTTTCATTCTATGTAACAACTGAGTAAAGTTCATAATAGAACACCTAGTATACTTGAAATCCAAATCATTTTCCTTAATTTTCAATAGAAATCTACCAAAACATCTCATTGATAGATAGGATAATCCAAAAACAAGGGAGAAGTGATAGGGAACAAGACGTGTGTATACGTATTTTATCCGGAATAGCCTACTTCATCAACAACGAACATCAAAATCTTGTACGTCAAATATACCAGAAACATTCTTAGCTTAGATGCATCAATGATACGCAACAAAATGGCAAGAACGAAAAAGATAGCAAGAGTAAAAAGATAGGTAAAAGCAATATCGGGGCAAGATGTCCACCTACATTAGGCCTGCATCAATGATACGCACGGCTGATTCAACACCATAATCCTTACGTTGAACCTCCGACATCTCACGGAGGGTAATCCCCCAACACACAGCAGCACAGCCTCCGAACAAAGGAACCTCTGCCTCTTTTATCTTAAAAAAGATTCCTCCAATTGAAGAACCAGTTTTGAGGAGGTCATCCTCGTCGTCGTTATCTCCAGATATTACAATAATGCCGAAGGAATAGAATTCTAGTTCTTCGTCCCTCTTTACGGGCTTGAGCATAGACTGATTTATCGTGCGATTGAGACAATAATGACGATGAAGACATAGTCGGATCGGGATTCACCGTGCGATAACAGTACCAGCAACAACCGCAACTGTCGATTCCACAGATGGATTTCCCTCTGCTTTGTCTCTCTCACCCTCCACCAAACTCTCCTTGTTTTCTCGTTTCGTTTTTGGAATCGGTGTGTAAAGTGTTTGGTCTACGGCTGATCAAATAATGTGTTTAATCTATGGCTACCCGGCGGGTGAACCCAACAGCCTAAACCACTCAAGCTGAATCGTCTACGAACCCGCTTGGTAGGTTACTGATAAATACGAATCCTAGTATTCTACGTTTGGCTGTTTCGGTTTGGGTTTGATCCGCCCAGATACTCTTTCTCCACTCCCATTATCTGTCCGATTTGCAATCGAATCGGCTCAACCGTACCTCACTCATGGACAGGTGCGGATAGAGAAAACGACAATCCATAATGAGGGGACCGGTTTAAAAACCTACCCAATCCACCAAAACCAATCCATAAACAGACCTAATTTGGTCCTCTATCATGATTTATTACCATATTTTTTTTTGATGTATTTTTAAAATTTGAAAATTGAATTTTTAATTGGGAAATGATTTTGACAATCCTTCTTATCCCTTGGCATTCTCTTAGTTGTTTTTATTTATTTGAAATTAAATTATCAAATTGTTGTTCATATGAAAAAGTGACTCAATAAGTACAAGAAAGTTAAATGTAATTTTAACAAGAATAGACAGAGAAAAAAAGGGAGTGGAAATGGACAAATGCGAGTGCCAAAATCATTTTCTTTCTAAGAGCATGTCCAGCCGTTCGTAGGCATTTTGTCCATGAAAATTGCAATTTTGTACAATAGCTAGCTATTAAATGAAGGTAATCCCCAATAGTCTAGCCATTTAGCAAAATTAGGGTTTGCTATTGATCCAGAAAACCCCAATTCTCTACAAAGAAGAAATGAGAGAGAGAGAGAGAGAGAGAGAGAGAGAGTAAAGGTAGAGCAGAGACTAATAACATGATTTGTGACGATGACGATGAGAGGATGGAGACCACGACGATGATGATGACACCAACAATGATGACGGCGATGATGCCAATGTGGTAGATCTAATCTTTAAGGAAGTTGTAGACGACGGTTGATGAGGCAGGCGATGACAATAGAAGATATGATGACTATAGATGACGATTGACAAGGCGAGAGAGAGAGA
Source organism: Vaccinium macrocarpon (assembly GCA_022606695.1). NCBI lineage: Eukaryota > Viridiplantae > Streptophyta > Magnoliopsida > Ericales > Ericaceae > Vaccinium > Vaccinium macrocarpon. The sequence goes on along the minus strand of CM040175.1, from coordinate 9,581,329 downwards.
GAGAGATATGGTTTGCCGAGGCTACAGTAACTCACCAGGCGCAACAAGTCACCGTAGTTGATGGGGTTATGCCGAGGTAGAAGGTGAGGCTATTGGGTGGAGGATTTGAGCTTTTTGCCTAGCAAAACACTGGATAGGGTAAACTGCGAAGGCCATTGGAGATGCTCTAATAAAGGTAAAATATTTGCCTACCCCTTAAAGCTATACAAAATTTGTACATTTCTTCCTTAAACTAATAATTGAATACACACGTCCTTTGAACTAATAACCTATTATATAATCACTCTAACCTAGGGATTTGATAAATTCACTTAACCGGAAATGGAAATGAGTGAGAGATTCAACACTAATCCATTGCTTTATTGATAGAATGTACCAAGAACTACCGTGAATGAATGAGATACAATTGGGGAGAAGAATTACAATAGAAAAAGAGAGGAGAGATGCAAGAAGATAGAGACAAAGGGTAAAAAAAAAACTACAACAACCTAACCCTTTCCTACCCTGACTTGTTCCCCTAGTGATCCAAATTACTACATCTTTGTAATGACCTCAATGTGCAGACCCTCTAAAAGCTTCATTTGAGATCAGAACCATTCGTTTTTCAGGAATGTTGAGTACATTATGGGTACAGAAAATTATAATCATTGCAAATTGGTAGATACATAATTGAGACAATTTTTTCTGCTAATGTAATCTTCAAAATTGGTCATCCATATAAATGGTATTCGAACATATGGCTACCAATATTTATTTTTACATGAATGATCTACTCAACATTCTCAACAAATTGTAGGTTTTGATCCCATATATAGATTATAGAAGGCCCACAATTAATTAAGGTCACTACAGAGATGTAGTAACTTGGGTCACTCAGGGCATCTCTAGTGCACTATCTAAAATAGTTTCCTAGAGTGCCCTAACTAGTTACCTAAGAATAACTCAAAAAATGATTTCTAGTGCACAAAAATTGACTTCCTAAAATCCTAGGTAGCACCCCTCACTATCAAAAGTGCCCTAAGTGACTACCTAAATTTGCGGAGAGACTTAAGGAGAGAGAAAGAGGAGAGAGATAGAGAGAAGGGAAGGAGAGGAGAATTTTATGGGACTACTTGGCACCCCTCACCACTTAATGGGTCCCACCCTAAAGGATAATGAACATTTTTAGGAGCCCCATTAAAATGCATTTCCCCATTAAAATGCATTTCTCCCACATATGCTTAGGTGTACACTTTAGCAAATATTTTTTAGGTAGTGCACTAGAGATGCTTTTAGATGCAAGATAAGTTTTGGGTGGTTTAAATATGAAAAGAGGAAGGACAAGGTATAAATGGATATTATTTATGGAGGGTGAGCCAATATTGATGTAACATTTATGAAGAGTGGATTAAAAACGTTTGGATGAAGTATTAAAAAAGTGGGATAAAATATTACTTGGTTTGGATGAAATATAAAATGGTCACTTAGCCAAAAATCTAAAACATTTAACATTTTTTAAAGGAAGAACAACGAACTTTTGTAATCGAACATAAAAACAAATAATATTTGAAATTTTTAAATGGAAGAATAAGAAACTTTTGCAATCGAACATAATGACAAAAAAAAAAATAGTGAACTGTTACTAATTTTTAAAAACTCTACATTTGAACATAAAATTCAAACAAATCTCCACCCCTCCTCCAGCCAAACACCACCCCACCTTTGGCGACCACTTCCGGCGATAAAAAAAATTAGTGAGATGTTACTAATTTTTTAAAATTTTAATTTCAGACATAAAATTCAAAAAAATACCAGCCCACCTCCGGCCGACCACCACTCCATTTTTGGCCGACCACTTTAGGCAACCAAAAAAATTAGTGAGATGTCTCTAATTTTTAAAAATTTTAATTTAGGACATAAAATTCAAAAAAATCACCACCCCACCTACGGCTGACCACCACTCCACCTCTAGCTCACCACCACTCCACCTCTGGCTGACCACTTCCGGTGACCAAAAAATTAGTGAGATGTCACTATTTTAAAAAAATTCTTATTTCAAAGATAAAATTAAAAAAAAATCTCCACCCGACCTTTGGCCAACCATTTCTGGCGACCAAAAAAATTAGTAAAATGTCACTAATTTTTAAAAACTCAAATTTCATAAATAAAATTCAAAAAAATCATCACTCCAATTCCGGTTGACCTCCACCCCACCTTGGACTGAACACTTCCGGCGACCAAAAAAATTAGTGAAAGGTTACGGATTTTTAAAACCTTGAATTTCGAACATAAAATTAAAAAATTCAACCCTCCACCTGGCTGACCACCACCCCATCTCTGGCCGACTACTTTCGGCGACCAAAAAATTAGTGAGATGTCACTAATGTTTAAAATTTTTAATTTTGAACATAAAATTCAAAAAAATTAGCACCCCACCTCTGGCCGACCACCACCCCACCTCTGGCCCCTTCCGGCTACCAATTAGTGACACTCCACTAATTTTTAAAAGTTCTAGTTTTGTACAAAATATTAAAAAAATTAACTTCTACCTTCGGCCCACCACCACTCCGACGACCAAAAAATTAGCGATATGTTACTATTTTTAAAAGTTCTAATTTCATACATATTTTTTTTTAAAAAAAATCAACTCCTACCCATACCACCTTTGGCCGACCACTTCTGGTGTCTAAAAAAATTAGCAAAATATTACTATTTTTTAAAAAATTTGTACTGAATTATCTCTCATTGAAAATAGGTTAACTCACACAGTATCTCCCCTGCCTCAAATCGATTTCGATACTACGTTGCCTTGCTAAGAAGCTTTGACTGTAGAGAATATCAAGGCTCCTCTAAGACCACTATAATCGAAACGAATACACTCCATGTGATTGGACGGTGCACCATATTAACACCGTGCCAATGCAAACAATTTAGGACTCTTGGAAAGCACATGGAGGTTTTGTCCTTTTATTGCAAAAAGGCAAATTATAATGTATTTATGGCTAATTTTTTCAATATAAAATGAGGGATAAGGTTGTTTTGTAGTTGAAATAAGGGAAGAGAGGGGATAAAACACCCCTTATCCGGCGGATTATTTTTGGACAAGCAAAGAAGTGTCCAAATTTTATCCTCTTGCGCCTCCTTTTGGCCGGATTAAATCAGGAGGGGGGCAAACTTATCGGGGTGTATTTTGTACATCCAAACTAAGCCAAATCCATCCAATCAAGCCTTCATCCAGGCGGCTAAGTTATCCGGGTACCCCATCCAATCGACCCCTTAAGAGCAAATCCAATGCTAAATGGAAAATGGCTATAGCCATTGGTATAATTTGGCACCAAAAAGTGGTTTTTGGGGCTAAAATGCAACCCAATCTCCAATGCTTGGTTGTAAAATAGAACCAAACATTTCAAAATTTAACCAACTTTCCCACCATCTCACTTTTAATTTTAACATGAATTTAACTATGTACGTTATTTTTAACCTTGTTGTGATCTAATTTTTAACACCCATCCGGAAATATTTTTTAATTACGTTTTTTTTTGTCCTCTACTATTTCAACCACCATTTTACCACAGATATTTTCTCATCTAACTTTGTCAACTAACATTCTCATATAACATTCTACCCAATTTTTTCTATATATACACAATTAAACTAATATATCCGTTGGGAGCAAAAATTAGTGTGTTCACTTCTTCCAAAAATTAGTACTTGAAATAAAATATTGTTGACTTCTTTTTCTTGATAATTCCAAGAGTAAATCACAGCCAAAACCCATCTAGATAATTCCAAGAGTAAAAAGTAAAGGCATCTCTTTCTCTTCCTCTGATGAAACCACAGCCATATATCTCGGTGAAACCACACCCAAAACCCATAAACCGATCGAATGACCCTCTCTATCTTTATTGGTCTGATTAAACCCACAGCCAAAACCATCAAACCCCACCCATGCTTTTCCGATTAAACCCAACCCCTGCTCCAATCGATCAAACCCCACCCATGCTTGCAAGATTCCGGAGTGAATGATCAAAGCGAGGTCGCTTGCAAGATTCCGGCTCCTCTGATGGTAACAATAGCACTTTTCGGCGTGACTGTACCAGATTCCGGCGACGGTAACACTTTCCGGCAATAGCAGCAGATTCCGGCGATTTTCCGGCCATAATCAGGTACAATCCAGTTGGTTTTGTGAGGATGACAGTTATCCTTGATGATGTGGCAAGGATGGCTTGGTTGTATATTTGCAACCAATTATCCAACTGATGCATTTTGTGAACGTAATCAAAGATGAGAGAGAAAGATCAGAAGTATTCTTTCAATAATATTCTTCACTTATGGAACAAGAGGTTACAGCCACATATATATCATCTGTCCAACATAATTGACACGTGACAAACTGAAATAGTTACAACTAACTCTAATGGGAAAACTATCCAGTGCATTTCACCCATTATCCTTTATATACCCCCTTAAACTAATGCTCAGAGGATCGAGCATAAGTTTGTCTCGAAATTTCACAAATTTGGCAGTAGACAGGCCCTTAGTAAAGACATCTGCAAGCTGGTCTTCGGTGGAAATGTATTTAACAACAAGATCCTTGTGAAGAATTTTTTCACGGATAAAATGAAAATCAATTTCGATATGTTTCGTTTGGGCATGAAATACTGGATTAGCAGCTAGAGCCAAGGCAGAAACACTGTCACACCAAATTACAGGAGCTTGAGGAATGAAAACAAGAAGATCTTTGAGAACCATTCGAAGCCAAGAGAGCTCGGCTGCTGTTTGGGCCAATGCACGATATTCAGCCTCAGTAGAACTGCGGGCAACCGTTGGTTGTTTCTTTGCACTCCAAGTGATAGGATTAGACCCAAGAAAAACACAAAATCCAGAAGTGGAGCGCCTATCGGTTGGATCTCCAGCCCAATCGGCATCGGTAAATGCAGAGAGGTGAAGAAGTCCGGGTTTATAGAGAAGGCCATGGTCCAAAGATCCCTTTAGATATCGAAGAATTCATTTAACAAACTTGAGATGAACATCAGTAGGACTATGCATAAACTGACAGACATAATTAACAGCAAAGGACAGATCAGGTCTTGTGAACGTAAGATATTGGAGAGCACCAACAATACTTTGGTATTCCGTAGGATCAGACAGAAGAGTACCCTCAGTTTTTCCCATTCGAGGAGCAGTTCCACACGGAGTTTTACATGCCTTGCAGTCCAACATGGTATGCTTGATGAGAAGATCTTTGGCATACTTAGATTGGTGAATGAATAATCCAGAATTTGTATAATGTATCTGTAAACCAAGAAAGTAATGAAGGGGCCCGAGATCTTTAATCTCAAAATCACCACTGAGCTGAGAGATCAGACCAGAAATCAGGGAAGAACTAGTTCCAGTCACAATAATGTCATCCACATAGAGTAACAGAATAAGAAAATCAGACCCGTGCTTGTAAGTAAACAATGAAGTATCAGCTTGAGATGCGTGAAAACCAATAGTCAAAAGATGAGATGTAAATCTATCAAACTAAGCTCGGGGGGCCTGCTTAAGACCATAGAGGGATTTGTGTAAACGACACACATAATGTGGATGTTGAGAATCTATAAAACCTTGAGGTTGCTGCATATACACCTCTTCTTTGAGATACCCATGGAGAAAAGCATTACTCACATCTAACTGTCGAAGAGACCACTTGAAATGAACTGCAAGAGATAAGACAATACGAACAGTAGTTGGTTTAACCACTGGACTGAAGGTTTCCTCATAATCTAGGCCAGCCTCTTGATGAAACCCCTTGGCCACAAGCCGAGCTTTATGTCTTGCAATCGTACCATTAGGATTATACTTGAGACGAAATACCCATTTACAACCCACAATATTTTTGTTAGATGGAGGGGGCACTAAAGACCAAGTACCCTGCCGATGAAGAGCAGAAAACTCGTCAGCCATAGCCTTCCTCCACTCGGCAGACTTAGCAGCAATAGAATATGTAGAAGGTTCAGTAGGAGAAGCGGACGGGAGAGAGCTAAGATGAGAGGTGTATGCCATTTTCTGTTTTGAAATGCCATTCTTAGCCCTTGTGACCATAGGATGAGTGTTATGTGAAATGACAGGCACAGGAGGAGGAGGAGATGAAGGATGTGGTATTTCCAAAGTAGAAGTAGCAGGGATGCAAGGGGAAGAAAGTGTAGGAGTAGGAGGAGGAGGCACAAGAAGAGGAGCTAAGGGAGGAGAAGAAGAGGGAAGTATAGAAGCTGTGGGAATGGAAGGAATAGAAGATGGTGGAGGGCCTAGAATAGAATGGTGACTGCAAGAACTTAAAAATAAAAAGGGGGAAAGCCAGTCATTAGTGATAGAAGAAGTTTCATTAGCCATTGGTGGATTTGGGGAAGAAAAAGGGAAAGAAGTTTCATAAAAAATGACATGACGAGAGGTATACCACTTCTTGGAGAGAGGATCAAAGCATTTATAGCCCTTGAAGTTAGAAGCATAGCCCAAGAAAACACAAGGACTAGTTGTAGGTTGTAACTTGTGAGTATTGTAAGGTTTAAGATAGGGATAGCAAGTGCAACCAAAGACCTTGAGAACACTATAGTCAGGTGGAGTTCCAAAAAGAGTAAGAAGAGGAGGTTTATTGTCAAGAACAGGACTAGGTAATCGATTGATGAGAAATGTAGCTGCTGCAAATGCATAGGTCCAGAATTTTAGAGGGATGGATGCATGAAACAATAGGGTTAAAGCAGTCTCCACAATGTGCCTGTGCTTTCGTTCAACAATGCCATTCTGCTGGGGAGTATTGGGACAAGAAAACTGATGAAGAATACCATGGGAGACCAAGAATTGAGAAAAGGCATTACTGGTGTATTCACCCCCACAATCACTTCTAAGTACTTTAATTTTAGTAGATAAGAAATTCTCAATAGTAGATTAGAAGGCAACAAAGGTATTATGAACTTCAGACTTATGCTTTAGAGGAAACAACCATGTGAAACGACTAAAATCATCAACAAATGTGACGTAATATCGATGTCCATGAACAGAAGAGATAGGGGCTGGACCCCAAACATCACTGTGCACAAGTGCCAAGGGAGCATTAACTCTAGTATTAGAAACAGAAAAGGGCAATCTACACATTTTGCCAAGTAAACAAGATTCACAAACAGTCGGTAGGTCCTTAGCATCAATCATAGAAGAAGAGACTTGAGGCAATATATGCTGCAAAGTCTTATTGTGTGGATGGCCACATCTGGCATGCCACAATATATTCGACACCTTGGTACCAAGGTGAGCAGTAGGTGAAGAAACGGAGACGGAAGAACTTGAGAGCGGGATGGGATAAAGTCCATTTTCACTCTGGCCTTTGTATAGGATCTTCCCCGTATGAAGATCCTGGATAGAAAACGTATCAGCATCAAAATGAAACGAGCAGTGATTGTCTTTGCATAATTGATGGACAGATAGCAAATTGGAGGCTATAGATGGCACTCTGAGAATATTATGCAGATCAAAAGTATGAGAAGATGTAGACAACGACGCTGTACCTATGTGCGAGATTGGAAGGCCCTCTCCACTTCCAACAGCAACAGCATCAGAACCATTGTAAGCATGAGAAAATGACAAATTTTCCAACTCAGAGGTGATGTGATGAGAAGCTCCAGTATCAGTTAACCAGTAAGAGGAGGATGGAACGGAGGCAGCCATGGCGGCCAATTTTGCAGGTGGATGACGGCCCTGGTACGAGAAGTTCATGCGGTTGTAGCAGTCAAGAGCTGTATGACCAGTTTTATCACATATCTGGCAAACAGGTTTGTTTGTAGAGGGAGAAAATGGAGCCCTAGGTGTTTGTGGAAATGGCTGAAAGTGATTGTTGTTAGGAGAAGGATGAAAGGACCTATTATTGCCACCATGGCCTTTGTTGTTGGTGTTGTAGGTTGGACTCTTACCTTTGCCCCGATTATAACCAGAAGAAGAATTGAAATTAGGTCGAGGATTGAAATTAGGTCGAGGAGCAGAATTGAAATGGCGTAAGTTATTTGAACCAGAGGAAGAGGCAACCATGGCAATTGAATTTACCGAAGTCTTCTAACGATTCTGTTTTTCTTTGATGGTAATTTCTTCAGTGTGAAGTAGAACATGTAGATCTTCAAAAGACAAATCGTCATTACAAGAACGAATCGTAGAACTTATGGCATCAAAATCACCTGATAATCCTTTCAGAACAACAAGTAAAATCTCCTCATCATCGATGTGAACTCCAACAGCCGCAAGTCTATCACGAATCTCCTTAACACGACACATGTACGCATCAATGGAATCATTATCTTGCATAATATTGTGTAATTCCATCTTCAAATTCAAGATATTAGCCCGAGAGATTGAAGTAAACCTTCGTTCAAGAACATTCCAGGTTCCTTGTGCAGTTGTTTGGCCAACAACAAGTGCAAGAGCAGACGGAGACAGAGTTGAATTGATCAGAGTGAGAAGAGCTTGATCGGTTGACATCCACAAATGAAAAGCCGGATTTTCTTCTTCAGTGACCTTGCCGTTATCATCAACGACATACTTCGGTGGACAAGGATTAGATCCATCGACAAATCGCTGAAACGAGTAAGTACGAAGAACGGAGGTAATTTGATATTTCCAAAGAATGTAGTTTGAGGAATCGAGTTTCACAGAAACAAGATTAGCGATACTACTGAGAAGAAAGATTGGATTTGGAAAAGAAGATCCAGATGTGGAAGATGAAAGATTCGCCATTGTTAGATGGACTTTGAGAGCTCTGATACCATGAACGTAATCAAAGATGAGAGAGAAAGATCAGAAGTATTCTTTCAATAATATTCTTCACTTATGGAACAAGAGGTTACAGCCACATATATATCATCTGTCCAACATAATTGACACGTGACAAAATGAAATAGTTACAACTAACTCTAATGGGAAAACTATCCAGTGCATTTCACCCATTATCCTTTATATTTTGCAACTGAATATAGCTATGCACTGGATTGAAGATTTGCAATTTTTGGTTGTATAATAGCAATGCAACTGAGTATCCATCCCCCATTGGATTTGCTCTTAATACAGATGCCAATGACCGACTCTAACTTCCCGTCTAATCTCTAATTACAAAAGAGCTCCCCCCACTTGTTACTGAATAACATGGCTGCCCCAACCCCTATCAGGATTCAATGTGGTGATTTTGCTAATTGTCGGAAGGGTAGTTTTGCCCAAGTGCTTTGGTCAAAGGACTTATTGCTATGGGATCATCATCATTGTACCATGATTAAGTCGTCTACTAATCACAAAAAACATAGTAGCGGGAGAGGTAAATTACCCTCATTCTCAATGAAATAGTGTATATATATATATATATATATATATATATATATATATATAGAGAGGATCCAGTCAAGGCTCCCTGACTTTGTTAAAATACGGACCTCCCCTCTCCCGGCCAAATGGTCGGGATCCAAACCGTTGGATGTGTTTAAAATGTGTTTTCAAAGACCCACGAGAAGATTCGGCAAAAAAAATGACCGGGAAGGACTTCATCCGTGTAGTTTTTCATGAAATATATATCCTACAGTTTATATGAAAAACTACTCAGATGAAGCCCTTTCCGATCATTTTTTTTTGGCCGAATCTTTGCATAGGCACTTAAAAACACATTTTAAACACATCCAACGGTTTGGATCCTGACCATTTGGCCGGGAAATGGCCGGGAGAGGGAAGGTCCGGATTTTTTTAAAGTCAGGGAGTCTTGACTGGATCCTGACCCCTATATATATATAAGAGTCAAATTTGAGATAACTAACTGGGTCTAGCTAGTGGAAATGGCTACAATACACATCTTTTATTTGGGTGTACCATATGCACAAATTGTATGGTCCAGATTGTGCCACCTCTTCGGCAATCGTAACATTTTTTAGTTTTTCGTAACTTCTCAGCAATATCATTCGCAATATTTTCTATGATTCGTAACATTTTGTTGTGTCTCGTAACTTTTATACAAAAAAATCATACTTTTTACAAAAAATTCATAACTTTTATAGGAGTGTGTATTGTAGCCTTTTCCCTAGCTCAATTGGTGAAGACTTCTATATCTCAGTACAGGAGGAGACCACAAGTTTGAATCTTCCCACCTATTTGTGGGTGTTATTCTCATTGTGTTAGGCTATTTCTCCTCTTAATGGGGTTCTTACTTGGGTTGGTCCTACAGGTGAGTGTTTTCAGTTTGAAGTAATTCATATTAGTGGGTGTTTCCCAAGCTCAATTGGTGAAGACTTCTGCATCTCAGTACAGGAGGAGACCACAAGTTTGAATCTTCCCACCTATTTGTGGGTGATATTCTCATTGTGTTAGGTTATTTCTCCTCTTAATGGGGTTCTTACTTGGGTTGGTCCTACGGGTGGGTGTTTTCAGTTTGAAGTAATTCATATTTGTACTCTCTTACCTTTTGAAAAAAAGAGGAGACAAATTTGAGACACATACCGGCACAATACGCATTTACATTAGCACCCAATTCAATCAGAGTTTTGGCAACATCGTATTTCTTCTTATGCATGCAAGCCACAATCAATGGAGTCCTCCCTACTTGGTCAATCCACTACCAAAACAAAAAAACAAAAAAAAAACTCCACATCAAAAGAAATTAAAGTCGTTTCCAATCAAACAATTCATCTAGTTTTCATTTGGAGAAGTAGGATACAGGAAAAATTTCCTCGAATGGTCCAGGAAAGAGAAATAAACCATTGATTAAAATTGAACCGTTTGTTTCTCTTTCATGCTCTATTTCGGGAACTCTTTTCATGTATTTTCATTTTATCCGTCAATAACTTTGTGCACAGAGTTATTCCCCCCCCAAAAAAATGAATTAAAGGAAGTTAAAAACGAAACATATTGCTTTGTATGTGTTCATTTGACAAAAATTTAGACAAAAAATCCATAATAAAGTTGCTTTTTTTTTGTTTGGTAAATCATAATAAAGTTGTTGACTTGTGTTATCATTTGGAAAAACTAGTGATCAGAAAGATAAAAGATTCTTGTAAAACTACGCCAAACATACACACAAACAAATACAAATTGCATTTTATATGGATATGGATCGAGGTAATCAAAAGGGGGATCGAGAGTAATAATACGGTACCTCAAGGCCTGTGCCTTGGGCGCGAAGAGCTTTGACTTCCGCAACGTTACCAGAACAGGCAGATCGATACAACAATTCGTCTTTCGACGGAAACTGTCCCATCTGAAAACCAAAGAACTTGTACAGGGTAATTCTGGAGGGGATGCCGAAGATTAGATGGATAGTCCGCTCGAAAAGTTTTCAAATACAACCATCAACATCCATTGCTGTTGATCGAGGCTAAACTAATGAGATTCAGTACTTCACAGAAGTTGGAACCGTCATGAGCCTAACCTTGCACAGTTTGAAGCCATTGTAAGGCGGTCAGTTGATGTCTGAAAATGGAGTATAAAAACTCTCTTTATTTGTTCAGCAGTATCTTCCTCCCTACAAAATCTGGCAACTAATTTGTATATAATAGTTTGTGCATAGGTTTGAAAATGGACTGACCGTCAAGTTGGCCTGTTTGTCGCGGATTCATTTTGATGATCCAAGCCCATTCATATTTTGAGCTCATTGATAACATTACTCACATAAAAAGTGAGGTTGATTGGATACCGGTTGAAGGCTTGTTTGTCGCGGATTCATTTTGATGATCCAAGCCATTCATATTTTAGAGCTCGTTGATAATAGTACTCACATAAAAAGTGAGGTTGATTAGATACCGGTTGATGTAATTTGGGAATACATTTGTCTTGAGATGAATGAGTTAAATGGGTTCTGATTTGGTGTTGTAATTTTGTTACGTTCTAAGACAAATGTGTTTTGAAATTATATCCAACGTTATCCGAAAGACCCACAAACGGGCCAACTTGACAGTCCAGTCCATGAAAATAAACTGGAGGGGAGCCGAGTCCATCAGGAAAGTTTATTTTAAGTCCATTAGAGCCGTGAGGTTGTACAGGGAGAACTTGTCGTCCTGCGTTGAAATATAGTATAAAGATATCTATTTATATTTATTTTAACGCAGAACAAAGTTGTAGTATTAAATAGATAGATAGATCAAAGTTAAAAAAATAAATTAAAAAATGGATAAATAAATAGAAAGATAGATTGAAATAAAATAGATACAGGGAGTAGGAGTATTACGCGGTGTGTTCGAGGACCACTGAATTATTTAAGGGAACAACAACAATAACAATAACATAACCCATTTAGTCCACAATAATTGGAGGTATGGGCGGGGATGGATAAGAGACAAACTTAACGTTTGACAATAAATACACAAAATGGTCGCGCCCTGTAATACCACTAAAATGGATGGATTTGGAGAGGCGGGACCTAACCTTTTTAAGAATAAATGCATTAAAAGCCGACAATTTCACACAAAATACTAATCAAAACAGTGGTGGCCCCTTTATACCGTCGAGTTTCTTTGTGGAATCATCTTTTATCAAATCAAAGCCAAAAGACATAAGAGATAGCAGACCCAAGAATCATTTTAATTTATGTGCACATTACCATACTTCTTTCATTTAGCATCCAGAACATTGGACACAGTAACTGAATTATTCAAGGAAAAATGACTAAAAATGGTAGTTGGAGCAAAAAAAAGACAATTTCATGGTCATGGTTTCAAAAAGTACCAATGCATGACATGAAGCAAAATAATTACACATATGTCATTTTATCACTGCACTGCCAAAAATATCCTTGAGTGTATTTTTTCCTCCCAAATTATACAAAACCCTAAGTGCAATGATTTTGAGATAGTGTAATGATGGTTCATATAAGGCGCAAACCTAATTCAGTTACGGTACAATGTATCAAAGGTCTATTCAAACCGTTTGATTTGACTCAATATGCAATATGTAGTTTGATAAAAGGATCAGTTGTAATTTTTTACAAAATAAAAAATTGGATTTAAACATCATACGGGCAACTCAATCCCTTAACTTTTCCCACAAATGTTGCCGTATTAATTTAGTCAATGTGTAACATTTTTTTATTTAAAGAGCAATGATTATTTTCTTGAATATAAAAAGTTAAATTTAGACATTGTTACAAACACATGGTGAGCATAAGGAGATTCAGGACGTGAGCCTCCCGATGTATAAAACGCTGATTTTTGCACAAATCGATTGATTGAGAAAGAGAGAGAAGAGTCGATGGCCCAATGAGGAAGGAAAGTAGGAAACCCGCTATCTCAATGAAGTCTTTTTCCCTACTGACCATTCCAACGTAGAAGAAGAAATTAGCAAGTCCTCCTTCTATAACAGCGTTTCCAAGTCAACCATAAATTCAATACAAGTTATTAGACGTGTCAAATGGGGCACGGCTCATTTAATTTCATGCTGGCCCGTTTACTTAATTGTGCCATGTCATTTTGTAATCGTATTATGTCCGTTCCGAGACATCTCCGAATTTCATCGATTTTTTTTGGGTATAATCTAGCCAAGTTTCGTCGGGAAAAAATTTGTATATCTAATAACTATAGCTATATTGAATTATTAAAATGTATATAACATAAATTCAATTTTTTTGTATGATCTAGCCGAGTTTCAGCATATTGAGATTCGCAAAATATTTGTATTGACTTATTAAAAAGTGTATTAACACATAATTAGAAAATCCATCAATAAAAGTGAATTTTTTTTGGTACATTAAAAATTAGTATTTGTTGTGTCGTACCCTAGACCATGCCCCATGCTATGCCGTGCAGCATCTAGCCCACTTCCATGTCGTGCCCGTCCAGACCGTTTTGTGCAGTGATCATCTAAAACTGTGCTTGTGTCATACCATGCCCGTGTTAGCCCGGCCTGTTTGACACCTCTACAAGTTATGGTTAGTTCCTTGATTTTTACAAAAACCTTGTTTCTAATTGCATAATCCCCCCCCGAAAAAAAAGATGAATTTTGTGCATAAGGAAACGGAAGGGTGTGTGTGTTATGTAACGCCCCGATTTTCGAAAGGATTAATTAAGACAACTAATTAGGATTAATTTAAATAAAAGAGTTTCCATCAGAGTACACGTTGGAAAACGTGAAGTGCAGCCCATTACAAATTACTTAGTACAGTTTGAGAAATTCATATTACCAATCCAACGTTAAAAATAAATGGGTGGGTTCTACAGATTAAGGTTCAACTCTAGATTCCACGATTCCTCCTGAGCTTGGTTTGTCGGAAAATCCTCGGTTCTGAAATAACCGTCTCATTCGACACCAACAGTACCTGCTTGATCACAATCTGGCATATTACGTCTGAGTCGCGAAGCAATATCATAGTATTATACCAAGGTCACACGAAGTGTAACACCATGAGCAATAAATCACTTAATAGCTACTCTAACCCTCCCAACCCTTGCTAAACATACAAGTACAACATATATGATTGACAAGCATTAATTACAGAAACAAGCAAGAAATGAATCATAAAGCAGAAAATAAACACATAACTGATTTCATTTCTAGCCATTAACTTACATATTCATCTAAGTTCTCACATAGAGAACTTTACTCCCGGTTAACCACTAAGGAATATGACCAAACTGTGATTTATTCCCCCTTGCTTGCCCTTCACTCGGGGTCCTCGATGAAAGGTATAAGTTATGTACTTAATCCAGCTGTCAGTCGCCTCGCAAGGATGAATTTCCCAGGGACGAAACTGTACCACTGGGCTACGTATGGCAACTGCCAGGTTTTGTAGGTATATAGCCGAAACTGGTCTGTAATATGATAAGCCCCAAAAATTGTATATATGCGGGTTTATCTCGCTCTTTGTGATCACACACATGTGCACTTTGTGCCTTTATACGATTGATTTTGCGCGAGTTGTGTTTTTGATAAGTTTCAGAAAATCGGAGCTAAAAAGCGTGTCCAAAGCTCCAAATAATCCCCGGTTGTACCCGGAGGTATCCAAGACCTCGCAATGCCGTGGAGGACAATCGCCGAAGCTTGAAAGTCGATTCAAAGAGCTTTGGAAGGTTCAAGGAAGGCCCGGAACAAAGGAACAAGAAATGTAGAGTTATGAGGCTCAAGGAAATCCGACACACCGATAGATAAAGGCTCATATCTCTCATTATACAGAGGCCATGAAGATGAGGTCAATTGGGTTTGAAATTAGACTCATAGAGCTTTCCAACGGTTCAAGAATCGCCTCATTCCGAGTTCGGACGAAGCCGGGGCGTGCCCACGAAGTTGGGGCAAAAATCTGTCTGAACAAACGCTGATGGATCGATCCATCACTTTCCATGGATCGATCCAAGCTTCAAAATTTCCCAACAGAAGCCCTTGGATCGATCCAAGGTGAGTGATGGATCGATCCAATGAAGAAAAATGGCCAAAAATTAGACCTTGGATCGATCCAAGGTGTTGATGGATCGATCCAAACACCTCCGAGACAACATTTTGAGCAATTTTTTGACTTTCCTTTTATGAAAATTTTTCCATTAATAGTATGTTTTGGATATTTTGAGAGAGAAAGAGGATTTTGTGTATCAGTATCACTCTCCCCTCTCTTCTCACCTACCTCACCTTACCACACCTCACCACAGCCCTCATTAGTTTAGTTTCACTTTAAGTCATTTCCCTCCATTGTTGTCTTCAAGCTTTTAGTGTAATTTTCTTCAAGAACCTTGGTAAGTTTTTATGGTATTGTATTTTCTTCTTCATTAATAGTTCTTGTAATTGTTGGCTCTACATATAAATCTAGTTTATTTGCATTTCTACCGGTTAAATCTTGTTCTTGTTTTTCCATCTTCTTCCTTAAGAAACACTAGTTTAAATTTGTTGTTTGTTAACTTCTTAAGGCTTAAAAGTATAGGGAAGCTTAGGTTCAATATCAATATCAAGTTTAATCATGAATTTTATTTCCTTCAAATTTCTAATTAGGATTAGCCTAAGCATAATTAGTGAGTAGTTAAATGGGCTCGGTCGTGGGGTGATTAGCACTCCATGACTTAGGTTTAATTCGTTCTTCTCACCAAATTGCAAACACTTCTTGTTTAATAAAGTCACGGGTTCATCTTTATGTATTAAAAATTGGTCGTAGAAACCCCTTTTGATCGCACGTCGCCTGGGGCATGACCACTTGGTACGTGCGATGCTTAGGGATAGGGCGACTCAAATGTTTGTCTACTTGACACAAGAATCCTACACTTTATCGAACACCATTTCTAGTTCAAAGAGTTAGGATCGATTTTATGTACCAAAGTTTAGGTTTGTTAATCTTTTTGATCTCTCGTAGTTAAGGGTTGATTCTCCTTTTCACGTGTGATGCTTGGAGCGATGTCAACCTAGATGTTTGCCAAATGGTTATAAGAATCTTAATCTCAACAAGAGAGGAACGAATTAGCCTAAGTTATGGTTGTTAAAATCCTTTAGACTTTGCCTTAGTTTAATTTGTCTTTTTTAATCTTCCGAGTCATTCTAGAAGTAGGAAGAGAACCACCAAACAAAACCACCTCGTAAGTTGGCCGTCTTAACGCCAAAACTCTCATCGCAAGTTAAACTCTCACGCCGGGTGCGTTCGGTCCCTGTGGATTCGACCCGGTCTTACCGATTATTATGCTACCTCAGACTTAGCCCTACGCTTGGGGCAACACTTTTTACGACACAATCCAAGGTCGCAAGCATTTCTGGCTATACGTTGGTGGGGATCAAGCATAATACTTCCACCCTTATAACGTCTCAGAATTCAAATGAAGCAAATCACAGAGTGTTATATTCTAGAGTTTCAAAATCATAGCAGACTGTCAAATAATCCTCCGAAACAATCACTTGGCGGAACTTCCATTCAACAACAATCTTGGGGTAACTCCCCATCAATCAATTCCAATTCACTTTTTCATTAACCTCATCGTCTAGGTGATATCCGCGTACGATCACCCAACCTGGGAACTTAGTTGTCCATTCTAGCATTCAACACGTTTATGAAAAGTGCATTGAACAGTAGAAGCAAAGCAATAACAATATCACAAGGGTCACAACTGAATATCTCGATTCACAAGTTCACGAAATTCTTGTAATCGAAAACCAGGGGTCTAAACGTAATAAATTAAAACTATATGGGCCAAAACATAATTTACTAAACTATTGGGGTCAAAATGTAATTCAAAGAAACTAAGGGTCACCAACGTCATTTTAAGTAAGTACAAGGGTGTCCAACGTAATTTCACGACTCTAGGGTCCTTAGTGAAATGTATGAACTCTGGGGGCCTTTTGTAAATAAACATAATACAAGGGCAAAAAGGTAATTTTTCCATCGACAAGGGTAAATACGTAAAAATAATTTATTTTAGTTAGTAAAGTCCTAACTTGTCATAAAACACAATTCTTTGATTTTTTTTATTAAGTACAAAACTACACATTATGTAATTTACACACACAAGGGCAAAATGGTCATTTTACACCCAAAGAGAATTCTGGTAATTTTTTTACACTCCTAAATTTCCATTAGTGACACTTAGTTGATAAAAATATTTTTCGTAAATAATATACAAGCACCCACGCCAAATTTCACAAAATTACACTTTAAACCCCTAACTTTAACACAACGATCAGGAACAAGGTTTAACACAATAAATTCATGGAGAAAATCATATAAAAATTTATTAAAGTATTAAACATGCTTGGAATAGTTAACAACATGAATCACAATGAATCTAGAGTTTACTAAGCACGAAAATAAAGTTTCGGGTCAAAATGGTACATTGCGTTTTGGCTGGGGTTTCGTGAAACCCTTGATTTGGGGCTTTAAACCATCAAATAAAAACCACTTTTAGACTATTCTAACTCATTCAAAAGCTTGGAATAGGTTGGGTATGAGTTTCTACCTTGTTTTGCGAAGATTTGGCGAAAAATGGGTTTTTGGAAAAACCGGTGGAAGGAGCTCTTTGACCGGCCTTGACTATCTTTGGTGGTGAAATATGGGTACCTTGGAGTGTGTTGGATGATCTTGAAGTGGAAGATGAGAGGTGGGAGCTTTTGGTTGATATTTTGAAGTGAAAATCTAATTTTTTTTACTTTTCTCACTCTAGAACTTGAAGGATGTTAATGGGGCTTTGTGTTCTTGTTTTGGGAGTTTTTGGGAGAGTTTGGAGGAGGAAGAGAGTGAATGAGATGGGTAGTAGCTTTTCTGGACGAAATTTGGGGTTTGGGGGAGTATAAAATGAGTTTTGGGTGGAGTTGGAGTGTAAGATTGGTGAAAAAAGTACTATAGTGGGTTAGGAAGTGATGGGGGAGGGTGGTGGAGTGTATGGCAGTCAAGGGGACTGATTTTTGCTGATGGGAGGAGGTAGAGTGTGTTATTAGTGATGGTTGGTGGTGGTTGGGTAGTGTAGGATGATGTATAAAGTATATGTATACACATATGTGTGTATGTATACTAGTATTGTTTGTGTATGTGTATAAAAGTGTATGATTATATATGAAATGAATTTATAAAAAATGTAATGCTCATGATTAAAAAGTAAACGTGCCTTAGGGTCGAATATGTAGCAATTTGGAAGTATTTGAGTATAAACCGTAGTAATTGCAAATTAAGGGTCCTAAGTGCAATTAGAAATTAAATAACAAAATTAAAGTAACTAAAACGAAATTAAATAATCCTAAATTTTATTAAAAATTTGGGAATATTACATGTTAGGGCTTCAAAAATGAGAAGGGTATTTTAGATTTGTAATTTGTTAGTGTCATGTACGTGGAATTATTTCTTTTCCTTGTCATGTTATTGGTGATTTCTAAAAACCTTACCATGAAATCGGAATTTTTAGTTTGTAGGACCACCGTTTAGTCATTTTCCCATTATTCAATGGCTGCCTAAAGGAACCATTTTCATGATCTTGAGTTAATTAAAAAACGAGAGGCTCGTTCTTTTGATAATTAATCGGATGTTCAGGTCAGTTTGTGCACACTTCAATTAATCTCGGGGCCTTGGAGTTAATGATCAGACATAACCCTTAGTGATCCCAAGAGATTGCTAAAGACGAGAGGCTCGTTGGGTAGATCGATCATCTTAAGAAATGAGGCAAATTAGATTGATGCTTGCATTATTTTCGATGATCAGAACGAGTTATTTGATGGTTGAACTGAACAATCCCACAACATTTGTCTTCAAACTTCAATTAGCAAAACCATCCATTTATTCTAACTAATAATGTGTTTAAACTTTAAAGTGTTCTGCGAAATGAATGGATGAAATCATACAGAAGACGAACCAGCAAATATATGGGGCAACTGTGCACTGTAATAATCATTACTGTGCAATGGCGGTGCCCCAAAACTACCAAATAATATTTTGTAGTTGGCAAAATCAAACACAGAAAATCTCTCGATCCTTCCTAGGCATAGAAGGGGAAAAAAAAAATTCGCTTAAATTTTAAAGAAAATCAAAGGCCGCGTTATTGAGGTCAGGTCAATTCAAAACTGGACAATTACCTTGCAATTTACTACACAAGTTAGCTAGAAACAAATATTATAAACTAATCAATTTGTAGTTGTCAGATTAATATAAGATATACACGAAGTCAAGATCTACATAATTCTCCTGTCAAATAAAATCCAACTTGAATTAATTTAATGACATATACATAATATGTTCTTATCGTTCATCTCTGTGGGTCAGGAACTTTCCGGTGATGATTGGTGGAAGTGGTAATAAGAGGCCAAGACGCACTAAAGAATGAATAAGTTGTAATTCTCGTTATACTAGCGATTACTTGTGCTATGAACGGAACTATAAAAAAAAATAATTTAGTGACGTCTATATTTTATGAACTAGCGATGACCCGTGCTATGCATGGAATTAGCAAAAAAATGTAGTCACGACAATATTAATTTTATGAACAAGCGACAAGTAGTTCTATTTTTATAAATAAGTGACTGAATTAAACAACCAATGATGTTCATTGCATTAATCAACGAACAGGAGGTTATTTGTCACTACGTCATGCAAAATGTCTCTCGACCTCTAAAAGAGTGCATAAAATTATTTTCATAATAAAGAGAGATTTCGTCACATTAATCAAAATCCAAAGTTTCTACAATATATATATCACAGTTAACCTCATTCCGCCAGCCAAAAAAAGCCAACCCATTCCACTAACTTTCACTTTTTTTTTTACTTGTCATTTCTCACAGTATTCAACTAAAAAAAAAAAAAAACCAATAAGCCAATGATCCAATAAATTAGTGGAACACCTTGACTTATTTTTTCCTAGAAAAAAAAAGAAAAGAAAAGAAAAAGGCAAGAATCCCTATTTGCAGACCCACCAGCCAAATACTGACTTTTAACCTCATGTACAAGAAAATCGATATCCGACTATTTTTATACTCCAATCCAATTAATAATGTTCCTTGCTGAAGGTTGGTGGTTATGGATATCTTAAGAGCATCTCCAATACTACAATCTATATATTTTACCTAGTAAAAAGTACCCAAAAATGACAATATCATCCACTTTGCTTATTCACTTTTTCGTCATCAAATTCCAATTACTCTCTATTCTTGTTCTCTATCCAAATAAATAAATATATTTTAAACATCTACTATATAATTGAGTGACAAAAAGTAATTAGAATGAGAGAGGAATAGAGTAGAGAGTCTTTTTTCCTAGCTACTAGTAGCTAATGGAAATTATGAAAGACAAAGAAGCTAGTGATGTAAAAAGCTTCTTAGGTTTTGGGTTGTTAATATAGCCAAGAGATCTCAAATAGATAGCTTGGAGATGCTCTAAGGAGGAAAATAAGAAGGTGGAGAAAGTGTGGCTTTGGTTGACAATGTTTGAAGTGGGGCTGTGTGATAGGCGCGTGGAAAGCTTGCTTTTGAGCGCCTAAGTAGGGTGGTTTAGCATGTTAGACGTGCGATTTAAGCTTCATTTTTCATTTGATATGTGCATGTGGTGTTTTTGTGTGTTGAGCGTAATTTGCAGGTAATCTAGGGATGTGGGCGCTAATTTCGAGATATTGGGAATGTGTGCACGTAGGTTAAGGAGGCTAAGTAAGGATGAAGTGGATTTCGCGCGAAAGTGATCGTAATCCGCCAGGAGCGCTACACTAATTCTTTGGAGCCTCAAGATTGGCACAAAAGGTCCAAAAAGTGAACAGAAGGTTCTTGAGCGCTACACCCAAAGTGGTGTAGCGCTACCGGTTTGTTAAGAGGTCAACGGTCAAAGGGGAGGCAGCTGGTCAAAGGAGCACTTAACAAAGCGGTAGCGCTACCCCTAAATCTAGGTAGCGCTACCGAGCGCTTAGTAGGCCTAGTAAACGTCATCGTTTGGTCTTCGCGTGGAATGTTTTGGGATTTTCATTCATTTTTCATTCGGATTACGATAATTAGTATAAATGCTCTTGTTACAACTCAGATTAGGGATACACGTACTGTTTTTAGGTTTTTACTTTTCGAGGCTTCGGCTACAGTTTTCTTTCAGTATTCTACATTCAAGCTTGTTCCAGATTTTCGGATTTCAGATTTCAGTTTGGTATTGATCATCAAGTTCGTTGTTATCTTGCAATCTACGATATCGTTTCCTATTTTTATTACAGTCATGAGTGAGTAGTTGTTTAGAGTGCGGCTGCAGGCGCGAAGGCGTGCCGTAGCTAGGCTAATTGATGTTTCACCTCGAGGCCGAATTTACTTAATTTTTAGGCAATTTTGGGAAACAAAAACTTTGCTAACAAACAAAACCCAGGCATCGCTGAAATTTGAATGCGCACGGAGTCTGGTGACAGGTGGTGCGCATTTATTAGGAAGCCTTTCTTTTATTCTAAAATCAATAAAAAGAGGAATTGTGGCCCGAGTAAATACCGGTTAGGCTAGTTGCGCACGTTGGGTTCCCTCAGTTGTGCTCTCTTTATTAATTTGCATTCAGTCACATTAGCTTAGTAATTTAGTTAATGAATTTCATCAAATCAAGGGGTGGCTACCTAAGAGCTAGGTAAAACTGCACTTTCACACTTTTGAGTCAAGCACTTAAGTCGTCTCTGTGGTTCGACTCCAGTACTTCCGGATTAATTGTGCTACACTGGTCAAGAGTCCTACGCTTGGAACGCGTCTTTATTCGTCTTATTTTTAGTCACCTGGTCGGTCAAGCACTGTGAGCTATAGGCTGTACTCTATGGAGGGTTGACCGCGATGAGGTTTTGGCGAGATGAGAATGACACTTGGATCCTAAGTGTAAGGGTGAGTTATAGGGTTGCAGAGACCATTTTATTGGTAATGAATGGTCCTGATTTCATCTCAACAATGAATGTCTTAGACCTGTACAAGCTAAGATGAAATCCAGGCCATTCGTTGTGAGATAGAAGGCTCGGATGCAACAATTCCACTAACGTTCTGTGTTCCTGGCTAAACATCGACTCAAACCCTGTACTTGCACTATAGTGTTAAGAATTCAAGAATCAACAGGGTGATGAAAAAGATTCATTTTTAAATTCAGAAGTTGATATTGTTAATAGTAATTGATTATAACTTTGTTTTCCGATTTATCACCGAATTGGGTCTTTCTCCAAGAGTGACAGAGTCTTACTCCTGGAGAAAGGCCTTTATACCATTGACCAACTTCGATTAACTTTAAGAGACCTTGAGACTCGTGGATCCTTATGCAAATGGAAGATTTTGAAGACGATCATTTGTTGGAGATCTTCAACAAAAGTTGACTGGTGTTGAGCTAACTATAGTGCAAAGTCATACGTCGACTTGACAATGGCTATATAGAATAGAAATGTTGTTTTCGTATACTCTACCTGGTTCCATTGCTACCACAGGCTTTATGTAATTGATCGGAATATGTAGAGATATTGCTAAAGATAGGTCATTGAAAGGATCTCGAAGAACCAGGAAAGCACAAACAATCTTAACCAGAAGCTGCTACATAGAATGTCTGAATTCAAATGGATTCACTCTTGACAATGGATTTGTCCAATTCCATAACGCATGGGGAGTCCTTTTTCAAATCTTAAATTACTTTATTGTTTTGGATTAATATGATAATAGATTAGTTAAATCATAAATTTGTATAGAAATGCTAACATCTTATCTATGGGAGGGCAACTAAGATGTGGTAATTAGGCACCAACAAATCACCATCTGACCTTGATGTCAAATTTCAAATACTTAACGCATATAAGAACCTACTTTTTGAATTTCAAAAGGCCAAAAATAGCAAGTGGGGTGGTAGCTAAATTGGAAAGGCACCTATACCCCCATGAATTTGATCAAGGTTCAAGTCGGTGCAATTATTGGTACAATTGTTAGTGCTTATAGAAAACCTGTCATTAACAACAGTAACACTTTTTGCATGTACTAAAAAAGGGCCAAAAATAGATTTGGCAAGAGTCAAATTTGAAGCAAATGGTGTGGAGTCAAATTGACGTACATTTAACATTCTATTTGGCATCAAGGTTGAAGCCATGGTCCGGTTGGATTTGGACGTTTGAGATCCCTATTCCGGAAAAATGGTGTTCCTCTATGCCGAAGTGTTTTGAATCATTGGATTGTATGTGTTTTGATTTTTGTTTTAAAATTTTCATGTGATCCAATGGCTAGAAATACACTGGAATAGAGGAATAGAAGATTTTTGGAACAGAGGATTTGTTTCCGGAATTATCGGGGCCTAGCCAATTTCTACTTGGGAGTAATATTTGCTTGCAAAAGAAAAATATTGAACAAAAAATAATTAATAATACTCTGTAATTTTTTTTGGGAAATCGTGTGCATAAAAATATCTCGAGAGAATCTAAATTTACAAATATGAAAAAAATATTGAGGGGGGAATGTAATTTTTAGTTCACGTTCACCGTGCAAATACTAATTTGTTGCGAAGTAACAACCCCATCGTCATTGCACCAACATTGTTGTTTTGACATGCTTCCACAACTGTTGAAGAAAAACCAAAAAGACCCGTTTCCTGAAACAATTGTTGAACAGGAAAAAGCAGACGTTGGCATGCCAACAAGTAGCTGCAAAATTGCCGCGAGCAACTCTATGCTACAGCGGCGGCGGTTGACGACACATTCTATGGACCAGTTAGTTGCTCTCTATGTTTGCGAGATTGTTTGACTTCACGGAGTACCTGTGTTTATCACGTTAGATCGGGATATAAGATTCACTTATTGGTTTGGCAGAGTTTCCAGAACGCACTAGGAACTCGACTCGACTTCAATACCGCTTTTTACCCTCAGACCGAGGGATAGTCAGAACAGCAAAATAGTAATGAAACGAAGGCTAAAAAAGATGTAAAGATGCTGAACAATGATATCACAATATCAAAAAGATTCAGTACAGCATTCCATACAGAGAAGAAAAATCGACATTGACAGAGGGTACAGCCATGTACGGTGTACAAGAAGTTACAAAAAAAGTTGCATTATCTAGGATATCACACTAGAAGGAAGAAACCAATTATTGCTGGTACTTTGGTACGTTTACTGTCTTTAACAGCATATCCACACTAAGTTTACAAGTATAATTACTGAGTGTTTCCTGCATTTTGCATACATACATTGGAAGATGCCTTGTAGATAATACCTTCACGATATTCGGCAAAACCTTAACCTGGCATATTTCAACCTGCAAAATTTAAGACGACAGATAGATTTCACGTCAGTTCATGTCATTCAATTCTCATTTCGTACTACTGCACAAATTTTCTCGTGGTGGGAGGGAAGGAGGGAGGGGATTTTGGGCTGCCACAATGCTCGTGTTTCCGATTATTATGCTGATCTCAATAGACTAATAGTGGGAGAATTAATAATATCACATCTTCACAGTATCGTACGTCCCACATTCAGTGAGACTTCATATCTAACAGATTCTTTATTCCTACTCACAAGAAAATCTAACCAAGCGCGTGAATTATTATCCCTTAGGATTTGAAGGTCTCTTTGAGTGGTGAGAAACAATGAGAAAAGAAAAGGAAGGAGAATTATATTACTCGTTCAGGTGCAAAAGAGATAAAATATGCTGATAAATGAAGACAGATTATGGATTTTTGTTTTTCCATTTTGTTGCTTGCCCAACCTCACAAAAAAGATGAGATTTTGTGAGAAGCACAATCCTCCTTTTCTCCCCCTTTCTCACAATTCAAAGAGACTGTTAGTGCAGAAAATGGGGCCTACAACTTAACACAAAATAGTTTTGTTTTAGTATTGGAAAAATGATATCAATAGAGTCTGTTCAAGGGATGAAAAGCTCACCAACCACAAACAAGCTTCACGATATCCTGCTTCAGTGGATTAAACAGCATAGAGCCGTACAACCTGGCCAATCTTGGTACGACACACAGGGCAACCCCACTTCTTGCCTTTGACCTCATTCAAACACGACATGCATCCAGCCATGTGCCCGCATGGAATGCAAGCCCCCTCAACAGGAGCATCCAAGCATATCACACACGATGAAGCACCACCGGCATCTTCCTTCCCTTGATCTGCCTTAGCAGGAAGTTCGTTCTCCATTACAGGGGAAGCTAAATTAATAGGGCTAAAATCCACTGATGGATATTGAATTGGACCATCATCAATGACAGAATTTTCAATAGGTGGGGCCGACGGGAGTGAAGAAGAGGGAGTTTCACTTGGATTGCCACTTGGACCGACTTCTTGGATTTCAGAGGCACTGGTAGTTCCTTTTGGTGGAGGGGCTGGCGAGGTGGCTCGCCCCGTTTGACTGCTGGAGGATGTGCTTGCTCCAGAGATATGGTTAACAGCAACATAAGGTGGTCTTGTTTCCATTGCAGATTGGATTGAGGCATTGACTGCCATAGCTAATTCTAGGTCTTCTGCAGACGGAGCGGTTGCTGGAACAACTGGTGCCGGAGTGTTGAATGGAAAATTCGCATGCATTACCTGAAGTTGTGAATGGACAAAGTGAGGAAGGTAGTTCATGGTAAGCAAAAGGTTAGTAAAATAAGCTGCAAATGAGCAAGATAGTGAGAAAAGTGCTGATATGAGTAAAGAGCATCGGATTCAATGCCTAATTGGCAGGTTCATGTGTATGGAAGAAATGCAGCCAATCAAACATTCTATAGTCCCAAAAAAGGGTAAACAGATCGAAAGACATTGCCAGTTCTTCTGTCCAAGTCAAAACTATGACCATAGGAATTGAAGCATGGCTCTTCATAGATGCTTAATATGGTAACCACGGCACAATTCAGAGGCTATAGCCAATCAACTTAAACTGCACCTTACAAGGTCTGAAGCTGACATTTTTTGCCATAACATCTGCTTGACAAATTTATATATTTCATGCCAATACAATTTTCTTATCGGATTTTCTTGCATCAACAGTCTTAATGCACAATCGCAACATGACAGACTCACGAGTCACGATTAACGTGGAAGCTTTGGTGTACCTGGGGAATTCCTTTGCATGCATTGCAGAAACGCTGCAGTTGTTGTTTGTCAGTTTCATTTGCAGGTGCCAGTTTGATGCGTGTCTCTGTAACAAAAGAGATGTCGCTCAAGTTTATTACACTCATAACAGTGATTAGTGATTACCTAATGCAGTAAAATAAAAATTAATAGTGGTTCCATGCAACTACTTTTTTTTATCTGTAATTTCTGGCAAAAAAAGAAATGAAAAAAGAAGCTCAAATCCTTTTCTAGTTCTGTATGTAAAAGAAAATATCATCTTTTAGTCCACTAATATAGAAGACATCAGGTCTGCTAAGAAAGTGTTGCTTTTTATCCTTACTTTTAGAAGCCAAAAAGACAAATGTCAAATTTCCTTTCCTAGCTCATGGGGATATCATTTTTAGTGCACTAATATGGACCATAGGTATGGGTACGGGTACTGGTACGGGATACGGCAATAACCCAAAAAGGTATGGTACGAGTACGGCAATTTTTTCATGCATATCTTTTGACAATTTTGATATGATTCATTAGATATAATAAGTATAACATATTTTATAGATAGAAGCAAGATAACAAAAACTAATAGCACTTGAACTTGAAACCCATGCCGCTTGATGGACTCATCTTCCTATGAAATAAAGTGCAGTAACCTAATTTTTGTGCATGCAACTATCATTAGTTTCAAGGCCTATCTAAAACATCAAAAAAAGAAATTACCCAAAAAAATAAAATAAAATAAAAACAAACTAAGAATAGATTTTGACATAATAATGAGAGAGAAGGGGGAGCAAAAATAATGAGAGAGAGAGAGAGTTGCTGTCGCCGGAGGAAGATTGACTGAAAAGATTAGTCAACTCTACTCTTGTTTTTCCAAAATCAAGCTTTAGATCTGAGTCGTGGTCTCAAGTTTATGACTTTATCGCATTGAGTTCTTGCATATTAAGCTTAGTACTTTGAGTTTTCTTTTCAAGCAAAATCCCTAAAGTTTTGGAAACTTTATGGATAGGCCCAAAAGTATGTAACGAAGTACCCATAAACTCAAAAGTACCCGGTACGTTTTTGGAGTACCCGGTACGTATTTTGGAGTACCCATGAAGTACCGGTACCCGGTACGGGTACTTTCAGTTTTTAGAAGTACCCATGCTTCATAGGTATGGGGTAAATACTGCCCTACTAGCCATAATTTTCCTTTCTAGTCTCACTTTCTTTGTTTGTAGACTAATTCCTGAAATACTTAAATCGTACTCTGTAGCAACAACGATCGTCATGTCTACAAACACTATGCATGTGCTCATACACCAACTTCAAGATGTTTCATACTAAATCTCGGACAAAGTTCAAGGGAGAAAATAGTCGACAAAGAGGTATAAATAATAAAGTTCTTAACAATTACAGCTCCAAAACCAAGGCAGACTTGAAGCATGCAACTCATACTTCGATCTGAAGAAGCTTCCAATAGAGATGTCAGGCACAAACATTATTGGGAAACTTGGTTTCTTGACCTCTAGCGTAACATTTACCAGTACATTAATGGGAAGACTTGGTTTCCTGATCTATGGCATAAAATTTACCAGGATTCTTCTTCGTTAATGGATTTCTCATTTTTTACTGAAAAAACCTATAATGCAATTCCTATTGACCACAAGCCACAAGCGTTCGAAATCCACCTAATATAACTAATTGATTGCCGAATACAACTGTATCTACATCTCTTCCCCTTCCCTCCATATTGATTTGGCTTCAGTTTCTTTACTTCTGCATCAAAGGATTTAACGACTTTGTGAATTGGATGCCTAGTACACACAATTGACAACATGTACAATTTTTTATCTAAGGATTTAACCTCAAGGTTAAAGAAGAGAAGCACAGAGAAGATAACAAACTCTAATTTTGTATCTACGGCTTTTACCATAATTTTTCAATGTGTACTGCATATTTTTGTCCTTCCAAAATTTCTGAATTTTCTCTATTCTTATCAGGTCCAAAATTCAAAGTACTTACGCCTAACACCTCGAGACTTACACCTGGCCTCTCTGGAGGTCAAAATGCCTCGTCTGCGCCTCCAGCGTCTTGGGACTAGGCATGAAAATGAAATCAATTAATGTGCATGCACAGACACACAATCACTATAAACTTCAACTATGGTGAGGAATTACTGTTGGGAATATCAGAAATTATCACTGTAGGATCACGCTGGTTAAACTTTGGTTCTTCCATATTGGCTTTCCACAGTGCAATAAGAGTGCGAGGCTGGGAATCCTGCATCATAATGGAGGCAGAATAAAAAAGTGATGCCAAACACAGTAAAATATCAGTTTGCCCCTTCTAATAAACAGAAGAGATTATTTGCCGAGCAAATATGCACCAGGTCAAACCGTGAAACAGTAAAATCATAGCAACAATTGAAGACTAGAAATTCCTTATGACTTGAGATACACGGTGTGTGCAATTACAAGAGGAATGTGTCAGGATAGGTAAATGTTTTCTTGGTAAATGATGATGGGTTTTCAACATAACAGAAATTTGAAAGAAAAGCTCAATATGATCCGCTATAATACCTGGAAGAACCACGCTGGTCTAGTGGAGTTCACTGTGTGAGCTCATTGGTCCCACTTTGATGATCAAAGTCGTTTATTTTGTAGGCGGCGAAGTGTAGATCATCCATTCAAAGGAAATTCATTTTTGGTATAATAGTAGCAACCGAAATTTCAACAAATTTATCTTGGAAAAAATTGGATGGTATATTCCTTGGTTCATCCGCTTTAATCTTTCTAAGGGGCTGCTAGATATCTAAAATTCTTGACGTCAGAACCAGTTGTTTCCATTTCAATAGAACAAGACTTGTAAGCTCTCAACTTGTATGCAATAGGCACAGTTATGTAGCTCCACCAAGTGGCACCAGCACGTTTGCCTCCACTGGTGCCTCCACTAAAATGATGCCACATGTTAGGTTGTTAAGGAACATGGGAGCACATATCTCCCCTCATCACAACAAGCTTGAAGTCTTGGCCTCTTTCAACTGATCGTATCGTATTCTACCCTCCCCTAATCCCCTAGACGCTCTCATTTTATGGTCAAGCGTGCCCCCACCATGCCTGTCCAGTGAGTCTCGCCCCTCCTAGGCAGCTCTCACCGAGCAATGCCACTATCCCTTTCCAAGACAAGAAGCAGTGAAGCACCATTGTATAAGCCTAGGTTCAAAGCACAAAGTAAGAACTCAAGTGATTGCCAGAGGGTAATTGGTGCCGAGGAAGAGTTAAGGACTGTGCCACACTCCCTCGGGAGGATGCTGTCGTGCCTTTCATTGACCATATTAGAGAGAGAAAGAGAGCTGAACACAAGAAGAGAAGACCAGCTTTGTAAAATACAGAAAACCTGTAGCAAAAATTCTCTCTAACTTCTAAAAGCCTGTCGTACTCGCCATGTATCATGTATCCATATTTTGTAAGATACCTCTAAGTTCTAAATATGTACTGGGTACACGAAACCTGTACCAAAAATTCTCTCTAACTTTTGCAGTAACCCAGAAGTACCCCAATATTTATGAGGCCGTTCCTAACACAGATGAAGCCAATATGCTTCACACGATTGCAAGATAAAGATGGTGGTCCACATGTTATTCATTATAATGGCATTAAAACTCTGATTTGTATTTCAAGTTTAGCATTAAACTGTTATTTGATGATGGATTCTTAATCGCACAGGTCATTTTGCTATTTCATTTATTTTTAGTGTGATTATCAAGTGTGATATATTGCTCTAAGCTATAATAATACATTTCTCATAGTGGTACCCCAGCTGTACCCATACCATACATTTGTTCAAGTTTTGTTGCATTGACAAACCCATTTTGTAACAGTATTAGTAGCCATTCTTGTACGTGTACACGTATTTCTTAGCTTAAGATGGTCCTGGCAAATTGCATCATACTTAACACTGCTGGTCCTCTAGAGACCTCCTGATCCGACTCTCAAGACTCAACCTCCAACTTCCTGACATTCAATAAGTGTACCCCATTGAGCAATAAAAAGAGTAAAACAAAAAAGCATCTCTAGTGGGCATCGTAACCCCTTTGTTCTGGGAGTTTCCTAACTGACCCAATCCGGTTACCAAAGCCACACACCTTTTGCACCTTTAATGGGCTCCCCAAGTGGATTATTAGCGAGCAAAAGACATTTTCAGATGCTAGATGGCTCCCAACTAGACCATAAAATTGGAAAATGAAGTTCAAGTGCTGAAGTCAAAGAGAAGTTTAGGCTGGACCAACATCCATCCAAAAAAAATCTCATTGGGAAACAATCACCTGCCTGTGGAGCGCTTATTGAAAATCTTAAAAACCAGTAGGTTCCCGATTTCAAAAGAAATCCTCCCAAGATGACGGATCCTTCCATAGGTCTACATCAGCGTTTGATAACCAAATATGAAGATTCATGAGACTTGCAAAACCATAAGTCCCAAGTTCTGGGGTGTCAAGTGTCAAATACGAGGATTCGTCGTGAAAGGTCCAAGTCGTAGAGTCTTCCTCAATAGGTTAGCATGGAGTCATTTTTTTGAATGGTATAAGAAACTTGAGAGGATTGACGAAACTAAGAGAGTGTAAGCTCCATAAGCCGAGCTCCTTTTTTGGTTGGCAATTCCATGACATAATATACATTTACATGTATCCCTATTATCGAGTTGTATTTTTTATTTTCATTCTTTTTTTAGATGTGTCTGTTTAGGGTTGTGGAAGGAATTGAATGTGTCTTGTAACGAGGGACCGGGAGTGTGTAGTCAATCAAAGTGTACGGCTTTAATTTGGATGTACACCAATATTTGGAAGAATTTGCACGGGAATGTTATGGAGCCTAATCAAATTGGATAGTTTGAGAGCTAATCAAATTGGATAGCCTCAATATGGAATTTGCCTTGGCCATTACTAAAAGGGAGAAGACAGCAAAGAGGAGTATCTAAAAGGCACGTGGATTTGACCCCCAAGGTTTGGAAAGTTTTTACCACTATTAAGGTATTTGTTTCTTTACAAGGAAGGTTCTCTTGACCGTCAATTTACAAAACGGAAAAGGTAATTGAAAAAGGAAATCATGCATTATAAGAGGAGGCAGAGGGCTACGGTATTCAGTGAAACGTGATATTCATTTCGGTGCTCTCCAACGTAAAATCATCAGAGAGCAGCATTATCTCTTTTATTCTTTGGTATGGATCTTGGAGTTTTCACATATTGAAGTACACAATTAATAACTCCAAGAACTATTCTTCAACATTTGATTCAAGTTGTTGGGTCGTTATTCCGGTGGATTTTTGGGATTATTTGGAAGGCTTGAGTGAGTCAAGGCACGCGACAATCAAACACTTGGTGTGGTGAACGAGGATTCGGCAACTGCTTCTTGGATCAATTGAAAGGATTTTCGATTGTAAGTATAGGACGGTTGTAATCGTACAATGATATTTTTAGTGTTTGATTCTTTCCCATGGTTTATACCCTTTTTGGGGTTTTCCATGTATATTGCGTGTTTGTAGATTATTGTTTATTTTCTGTGATTACATTATTAATCGTGATTAGCTAAATAAGGTTTTTCAGAGAGGGATCTAGAATCTATGGAAACGACTAGGCCAGACTGCTGATCTTCTAGAGTAGTCTGACTATTCATAAACCCTTACCATACAAAATGGATCCCACTTTTCGCACAGTTCGACATGTAATAAGCATTTTTACTTAGTTTGAGCCATCCACTTAGGGGTACTATAAAACCCTCTGAACGTATAGATGAGATCCCTCGGGGTTGTTAAATCAAGGGGGTTGAATTACATGTCCCTGAGCATGGTGCATTGTGCTCCGCAATTGTGGCCACCACAGTTTGATCCTCCCATTAAGGGGATTCAGGATGTATGTACAAGAATCTCTCTGGCACCCTTTTGCGCTAGTTTAATTTAGAATCTAAAGTACCACTGTCTCTATCCATCTAAGGGTTGCCTCAACTCTCACCTTCAACTCCAGCCAGCCAAATGCCAACCATCTTCTCAAAGAACATTCCACTAACCAACTCACGATATCATATATTTCCTCCATCACTACTTTTTTCTCTTGATACAATATAAACTTCTAACATGTGATTGCCATCACAGTATTGACATCATGGGACATGGCATACCTCCTTAAGCCAACAAACCTAGGCAACTCTAATTACTCTATGAAAAAGATAGAGGAACATTAAAACAAAAAGAAAAAGGTTCTACTTAAAAGTTTACACTCAAAGTTATTATAGCTCAATAAGCAGGAAAAGGGGAAAAAAATGCATCTAAAAATAGCAAACTGTGGATGTGGTTTCGTACATCTCTTAAGTATTGGACTCATCTATTGTTGAAATGGTAGACCCAAATACAGAATTTCTACGCATAGCTCATGAGAAAACTCACTTGCTTAGTTATTGTCCAGCTACACATGTCAGATACGGATCCAATACCCTTATTTGAGACCCATAAATCAATTCACGAGCAAATTGAGACCAACTAGTTGTCTTAGACACTTTCATGCAAATACAGAATTTCTACGCATAGCTCATGAGAAAACTCACTTGCTTAGTTATTGTCCAACTAAACATGTCAGATACGGATCCAATACCCTTTATTTGAGACCCATACATCAATTCACGAGCAAATTGAGACTCACTAAGGTAATCAGTGGTATTAAGAACAAGAGAAAATGAAAGCGTTTCTAAAGACTATTCAAAAAATGGCAGATAACAAGCCGGAACCTACTTAAATACTGACAGTAAATAAGCAGCAGAATGAAGGCTGTGATCAATGAGACTTTCAAACTAATCCAAATGCTTGGTGAATTGGAAATCAACAAAGAACATTACCTCAAGACTAGAATATATGGCAAGCTCCAACTTGAATGGCTTTTTAAGATTACGGGATCCACACGGCAAAACAGTCACCCAACTGCCAACGCAGAAAAATAAAAAATATCAATATCCAGTGGTTTGTGAGAATACTTGTTCTACTGGAGAATAAAATGCAATATGTTAGCATGTTTGTAGAATGCATTGATAAGAAACCAGCTGCATACCGAGCCGGAAGAGATGTTAGAAATTGAACAAGCATGAAAACGTTGCCCAATACTTAAAAACCTGGTGTATGTGGCATGTCAGCCGCAACTCATAAGATGCTCGTCATACATTGAAGTTGTATGTAAAAAAACGTGTAAATGTGTGTATATGACTTTTATGAGACTAGATTCCACGGAAATATGTTCCTGCCAAACATGCCACATCAGTATCCTCCTATTCTCCTTAAAGTAACATGCTATAAGGGAAATCATACTCACACTTTTCTTGAAAGAAATTGGGGAACTAGTACTTCAAGAAAGCCAGGACCGTGAAGTTCTCGCAGCCAACCAGAGAACAAGCAGAGATGACTCTACGGAGCATTGAATAGAAATTAGTCAGAGGACAAAATTGCATTGACAATGGGTATCCTTGCAACTTCACTCCCTCTCAAAACATTGCGCATACCTCGATTGCACGTACAACAGTGCTGTAACCTTTAACTCTTGCAACGTCAAGTGGAGTTTGGCAATCATCATTCATCACTAACGCATTTGCTGAAATTTGTGCAAAGATAAAAATTAAACTCAGAGAGTGGAGGATGATTGTTTGTCATTGGAAAAAACTTAAGCTTTAAACATGTTGCAGTTTGAAATGTTTGACCATCAAGATAATACACACACCTCCATGTGAAAGAAGTAGCTTAACAGTTTGCTCAAGGCCTCTCTTCGCTGCATGATGTAATGGAGTCCCAGCTTGGCGACCTACAATAACACACCAAACTCATAAAAATGGTCTACACTTGCAACGGTTGCTTACAAAATAAGCATGACAAGAAAACATCAGAAAAATTCAGCTGCATCAGTTGGACTTTCAAACAGAAACCAGATTCATCACAAGTGTCAGCACTTCTGATTGCTATCATAACACACACACTACAGTTTAGTAATGTCTTCCACTAATAGAAAAGATGGCTGATAGACTGAGGTTCATTATCATTATGCAATTCTTACTGATATGGCAGCTCGCAAATGTTTGCGACTAATCTTTGTACAAAACTTCAAAAATATGGCAATCAACTGCACCAACTCCTTAACTAACTAGATTAAAAATACTTCCTTACCCATCACTAACTTTTAAGCAACATTTTGGTAAACTAGAGTGATACTCAAGACTATATTTTCACTCTTGAAATGCTCATCAGAGTAAGATTTTCCTTAAAATAAAAGAATGATTGTTACAAGGGGAATCTTCCTTCAGCAATTCGAGTAAATGGCAATTCCACTTTAGTTTGCTTAAAAATGACAGAATATACCTTGCAAATAGAATCATCATTCACCAGGTGAATGGCTATTCCACTGAAAAATCATTTCATCACTTCCCAATATTACTGCAGTGAACTATACATTGTAGGTAACAGTTGAGTACAGAAAGTTCAGAAGAGACCACCATGTTTACTAGAAGTCCAAATCATTTTGTTATACTGCCAATTCAATTGTAGACAACCAAACAAAGCATTCAGGGGAGACAATAATTACATTCGTATAAGTTATAACCTATATGGAGTAGAAAAAAGCATATTTTCGTCTTTTCGGAGACAAATTCAAGACATACCAGGACGATACGCATTTACATTAGCACCCAATTCGATCAAAGTTTTGGCAACATTGTACAGCTCCGAATTCATGCAAGCCAAAATCAATGGAGTCTTCCCTTCTTTATCTACCCACTGCACGCACGCACACGCGCACACAGAACAAAACAACTCAACATCAAAACTAATTGCACTTGTTTCAGATCAAACAAATTCCTCAATAATATTGTGCACGAGAGTTACTCCCCCAAATAAGTGATTAAAAGAAAGTAAAAAAGTGAAACATACTATCTTGCATGTGTTCATCTGACAAATAGTTCTACAAAATCTGAAATAAAGTGGTTGATGCATCTCCATTCTCCAGCCTCATTCTTTTCATCACTTGGAAATCAAAATTTGAGTAAAAAAACCTCAAAACCAATTCCAGTCCTTGACTCAGACTTAGACATCAGAGTGAGTTTTACTCAAATTTTTACTCCAACCAAGGGAGACAGAAATCTTTACTCATTTTGAAACCTATTTTGGGACTGTCAAATTTACAACAATGGCATTAATCAAGTTTTTACTCGAATTTATGCTTAGGTTTTGGTTAGTCCATTGGAGTGTTTCACATCAAATGAAGCGTTTGCTCAAATTTCTGCTCAATTTTGAGTAAAAGTATTGGTATTTACTATGAAATGGTCTATGAAAGCTTATTAATCCGAGAAAGTTTATGACGTGAGCCCAACAAATTCACTTTTGAACAATAAAAAATCGTACTAACTTCGTGTGAATTAGGTCTTTCGGCCCTTTCCTTGGTGACATATGAACGCACTAATACACACCCAAATAAATACATATAAGAACATATACGTACAAAAAAAATACAAATATGGATCAGTGGAAGTGATGAAAAAGGAAAATCGAGAGAAATTGTAGGTTACCTCGAGGCCAGCGCCTTGGGTGCGAAGAGCTTTGATTCCATCAACGTTAGCATAACTGACTTGCTGATACAACAATTCCTCTTTTTTCGATTGTTGTTGTCCCATCTGAATACGAAGAAGCAACTACAGGGTTTCAAAGGAGGATTGCCGATCAAGGGTTCTGCAATAAGAGCACGGCGGGAGGAGAAAGTCCACGAGAAAATTAAATCGGGAATTTTCTCGGGAGAATGTGAAGGGACGAAGGATCGTTATATAAGGGATAATCCAATGGTGTTTTGGGAATGTTTTCACGAACTGGTGGTCTAAAGTGGAATTAATAGAAAATTGGGGTAGTTGGTTCAGGGAAAAAATTTATCGGGTGCTCATTGGGGCCCCGGGGTGATGTTCCAATCATCTCCCCAACTGCACATTTAAGTTATAACTAACTCGTAATTCCAGATCAAAAAAAAAAAAAAATCGTAATTAATTCCTACATTTATTTATTTTTAGAAAAATGATTATTTACATCATCTTCTTTTAAATGCACTCTTAATTTTATTTAGTACTATTATTAAGTATAGTCAGATTTAAGCACTAAATAACAAATTTTAAAGTATATTTATAATAAGAAAATAAAGTGCAAAAATCATTACCTTTATCTTTGTTGTAAGCGAATAAAAGTTCATTTAAGAGAATAAATAACTATACAGATAACTCTTTGGTATCTCATATATATGAAAGCATACGAGGATAATCAATGCAGTTGTTCCCGATTGATTTACTCAAGTCCTGCGTGCAAATATGAATCTATAGGGAGTTGGAATAACATGTTGCTACGTTTGAAAACACCTGAATAATTACTCATGTTGATGGTGCCTCTTCTCGAAACACTATTATTACCTTATCCATCACATATTTTTGTGTAGCCAATACTGAGCGTACAAACTCTATAATGGGTATTGAATGAGGGTATTAGGGCACGTAGCGGTGCACCAAATAATTACTCGCAAAATTAATGGATGACATCATACTTGAGATGAACCCACAAAAGGGCAGGTGTGCAATGCAGTTGGGAAAATCTAACGCGGGGGACCTTTCTTAACACACAAGGAAAATATAAATGAAACCCAACTTCAATTATTAAATCAGGGCCCGCGTTATTGAGGTCACGTCAATTCAATTTGCAATTTATTTACAAGTTAGTGAGCGAGTTTCTACTATATTAATCAAGTTGTCGTTGTCCAATAGTACAAGCTATACATGTAGTCAAATGTACATAGTTCTACTCGGAAACGTAGAGCACTATCTTGTAGGGAACATCTTGACATGAAAGAGTTATATTTTAATCCGGACCGTAAATTGTGGAGATGGATGGTTTGGATGTGCCTTACACGACCCACGGGACAAGATCTCCTCCCAAATAAACCCAAACTTGAATCAATTTAACAAAATTAGCTATATATTACATTGATCCAAAAAATAATAATCACGCGCTTGGTTTTAGGATCATCTATCTCAGTGGATAAACAAGTTTGAATTGTTATAGGAAACAGTTTTTTTTTTTTTTGTGGAGTTTTTTTGTTAGTGAAATAGAGAAGTTTTAGAGTCAAAACAAAACCAGTTTTTTGGAGAGTTTTTTATTAGTGGAATAAAATGGTTTTTGAGTTAAAACAAAACTAGTTTTTTTTAGTGGAACATGGCCTTAATAATGGATTTAAATGATACTGAAGATTTTTTTTTCGGTTGAGTTTTTTTTTTTTCTTTTCAGTAGAGGATAAGAGATTAATTTCACTTAACCCGCTCGATTAGGCAATTGCTGACTAGTGATAGACAAGAGGACTTTTTTAAGCACACCCAACCAAACTTTTCCAGTGAGAGAAGCCAACCCATGATGCAGGGCCGAAAGCATCACCCATCTTTCGAACAAGCCCATCAACATAAATTGACTAGCTCCCTTTTCCATGGTTGAAATTGCGCGAATGAATTGCTTATTATACAATTATTATTGAAGATTATTTAATAAAGAAAATTGAAGCCGAAGATGAACCCCACAAATGGGTCAACTGTGCAATGCAATTTCGAAAATCAAATTAAGGGGCCGCGTTATTGAGGTCAAGTCAATTCAACAAGCTAAACGAAGAACAGACCAAAGCAAAATGTAAAACAAAAATTGCAGCAAATTAATAAGGTAGCAACCAAAACACCAAACAGCACCCTATACAATAGACATAAGGTCTATTTAAAAACCCCTGTTCCAGATTACAAAAATGTTCTACAAAAATGTTTTACATGACGAACAGTAGGATACTGAAAAATGAAAAAGTTAAAAGCAAGGGTCAAGTAAAATCCCAAAAGCTTTACTACTTCCTTGCTTTCCATATCACAGAGAAAGCAGTTCAATTACCCCAAAAGGAATTTGAGACGAACTTTGCAATCTTGTAGACGGCAATCTTGACATAGGAAGGAGTGGATGCTCTGGTGGTGTTATTTGAACATGGCAGCCCGGCCCAAATGTGTGAGGCCCACTTAGGCGGAATTTGCAAAACCGGTTGCTTTCAAGAAATGCTACAACCACACACACTAGTCAGAGAGTGTTTGCTCCGTTCTCTTTGGGTGGTGACACATAAGGGTGCAAACGAGCTGAGCCGAGCCAATCTTTGTAGTCTTCGAGCTCGGCTCGTTAAGTAAACGAGACAAAAAATCGAGCTCGAGCTCAGCTAGGTTATAAACGAGGGCAGCTCAGTTCGTTTACAGCCCTGGTGACACGAATAGAGGGCTGGCTTTTAATATCTTACTCTGTCTTTTTTTTTCATAAAAATGTAAAGCCAATTCTCTAATGGTCATACATTAATTTTACACTACTTTCATCGAGATTTGTTGGTCAATGTTCCAGGTGCATTACATGTGCCCTCTACTTGTACTAATAAAATTGCCACAACTATCGAGCACTTTCGCTAGAGTTACATATTTATCTCCGATCAAAACATACGTTGGATTTTTTTTTACCATATACCACACCTACATTCAAACGGATTCTATATCTCATTCATATTCGTGAAAGTCACATCTTTCGTTCTTTGACGAACAAATTAATGAGCCAACAAAAATTTTAGGGACATGAAGGAACATACACCACCAGAAACAAGCTAAACGAAGAAGTATAGCCGAAAGGGTGGAAGGAAAACAAGAGAGCAGTGAAGAGTAAACAAAACTTGCAATGACTTCAATCTCTCACACAAATACAATACATGTTAAATGCATTGTCCAAGAACTGTCACAAACAAAAGTCACTATTCAGTCCAACAATGAGTGAAATTTTTAAGGAAAACACTACTCGAACTCATAGTTTACATAGAAAATTCTTTTAAAAAAAGGATGGAAGTAAAATTATATGAAATCTAATGTCGTAAACACAAACAGAATGTTACATGATTTCTATAGAAGATGAAATAATACAATACAAAAATTATAGTGTGAACACAAACACGTGAAAACGGCTGTGGGATGGGCTGGAGAAATTAATCCGATTCATTAGGAAACTCTTTATTCTCTAAAAAAAAAAAAATGATAGTGTAAATTGAATTGTTCACTTACACTTTTTGTTGCAACTCTACCCAAAATTGGTAAGGGACATCTTGAGTCCCTCTTCGATAATCAAAGTCATTTATTTGACATAAATTAATTTGTTAATAAAACACCGTGCAAAAATTAAGATCAATTGAATATCGGTAAATACTTGAACGAAAAATGTTCTGCTCAATTCAGTTTCATATCTCAATTGAATTTAGCGATCAATAGTTGTTGATATCCGATTGCTCTGATATTTTGAACATTCTCGTGGCCAATCAATCCATCCAAAACAAGCAATTCTAAATCAATCCATGAGTCAAAATAGATGCCACGAAAGTCGGTGAAGGCTACCCGAAATAAATAATGGGTGAAAAAGTTTATATGACAAAGTTGGGGATAAGATGGCCCGAACACTTGAGTTTTCTGGAAAAAAAAAGGGATACTGAAAAAGAGAAGTTCAAAGGAAGGATTAAGTAATTGATTATCACCTTCTCCTCCGCAAATTTGGCCCAAAATCGGGCCATGGCTCTGTCATAAGGATCTTGAGGCAAAATCGGAAATTGTTTCCATGTCTCATCGATGTATTCAAGAATTACAAACGACTCAAGGATCACCTTTTCTCCATGAATCAGCACTGGCACCTTCTTGTGAACCGGGTTCAGTTCAAGAAGCAGAGGACTCTTGTTAAAGATATCTTCTTCAATGTATTCATACTCCACACCCTTCAGTCTCAGAGCCCATTCCACTCTCATGGAAAATTGGCTTATCCAGAATCCCAAAAGCTTTTACTACTCCCTTGCTTTCCATATCGCAGTTATAGATAGAGATGGTTTAATTGCGAATGTATCATGGTTGTTCTTATAAATAGCTAGCAGTCCAATTAGCCAGAAAAGAATTTGAGTAGAACTTGGCAATCTTTTAGACGGCATTCTTGACTTTTTGGGCGGAATGGACTCTCTTCCGTTCTTATTTGAACATGGCAAGAAGAGTTTAACAAGTATACGTAGCTAGCTATCTTCTTCAAAACTGCGGTGTTGTGACACGATTGTCAAAGCCTGTCTGCGAGAGAGAGAGAGAGAGAGAGAGAGAGAGGCTTCGTCAAGCAGCCATGGAGATGAGCCTTTCCTTTGGAGGCTGAGGTGAACTAATTGCTTCTGGTTTCTTCTCATGGCTTTTCCCGGGGAGATTGGTTAACTTACATTCGTGGTCAAAGGTTGTTCATGTTTTAGATTATAGTGATTTGTCATTGCATTTTGTCTAAATTAAAAATGATAAAAAAAAAATTAAGAAGAAAGGATGCACGGCTGCAAGAATGGGGGACTGGCAAAATAAGCCCCACAAATTATGCAAATTTGCAGTCCAGCCGATGCCCTTGCACCTGCCCAATCAGAGAATGTAGGAAAAGACCAAAAACCCACAAGCCAAAACCGAATAAAGAAAAAAAGAAGGGCAAAATCGGAAGGGAACAAGAGAGACAGTGACGGGATTCATACGTTCTTTTATATATAGGGTAGATATGGTAATGAGTAGATAACAATCGCGATGACATTCATTTTTTAAAATTTTTTGGTTAAAAAATGGTGCATTAAGAAATCAAGAGTTTACAGACCTGAGGTATGAAGCCCCAACAAAATTTGCATAAATTAAGTTCGCAATTCATAATGGCACAACCAGGTAAATATTAAAAGAAACTATCTTTTTTGACGGAGGGTCCAGTAAAGGTGGGGTTTATGGAAGCCCCATTTGGGGGCCCTATTGATACCTCATTGCAATGATCCAAACCAGTCATCTTGTAGAGCCTGCAGGGTAGTGTGCATATCAAAAAATCAACTTGATCCGGCATTGACAAGTATGTCAAAAATTAAATTTTGGTGCAAAGAAACAAGGACCTAGATCATTTTAGATTTTCAACTTATGAAATGATCCAGACCTTTGTTTTTTTGCACCAATATTTAATTTTTGATATACCTATTGATGTTGGATCAAGTTGATTTTTTTGTACATGCACACTACTCTGTGGACTCAACAAGATGGTTGGTTCGGATTGCAATGAGGAGTTGGTGGGGGCCCTTTTGGGGCTTCCACAAACC
Organism: Vaccinium macrocarpon; assembly: GCA_022606695.1. Classification (NCBI taxonomy): domain Eukaryota; kingdom Viridiplantae; phylum Streptophyta; class Magnoliopsida; order Ericales; family Ericaceae; genus Vaccinium; species Vaccinium macrocarpon. Next base: position 9,539,728 of record CM040175.1, on the reverse strand, counting down.
CCCCCTTATAGGACCTCCGTGAAAAAGAAAATCTCATATTAAAAACCCCCACTAAAATTGGGGCATCATTTGCCAATGCATATGCGCATCAATTTGCTTCACGATAAATGTATTTGATGGTCATGGCTTCAAACTCCTCCATGCAGTCAAAGCAAAAAGTTACGAAGTGATGATTCCCCATTATCTTGATTAGTGCTTGCGACCTTAGATTGTATTGTAGATGGTGTCACCCCAAGCGATATGGTGACGACTCGATATCACCATATTCCCTTCCATTGGTCTTCTAATAATGGGACACTCTATTAGGTAATGGCCTTTCTTGCCGCAATTGAAGCATTCTATGTCTAGTCTTCGATATCCCTCAGTCCTTTTATCACCTTGACTTATGTTGAACCAAGCTTTCCCCTGCTTGGTAACTTTGGTTAATCATTGACTTTTCATCTTCTGCTTTTTTCAACTTCGCAGAGTTCTGCCACCTCGAGCCTTGAATCCTCTTGCTGTAGAACAAGGCCTCCTCTTCATCGTTCTTTATTTTTGCTCCAACCATCTGCTTCATCAAGGTTTCTTGATTTGCCAAAAGACTCTCTAACTCCACCAATGATGGTTGTGTCGACCATCCTCGAATAGCAGCCATGAGACCGTTATACTTGGACCTTAAACCTCGAGTGATAATGCGTTTCATCCTAGACTCACTGATCTTAGACTCGGAGTTGAGCTGAGAAATTTCATTGCAGAGAGTCTTCACCTTGAGGAAATATTGTCTCACTATCATCGATCCTTGTGTCACCGTAGGCAACTCGTTTTCTAGAAATTGAAGACGAGCATCATTCATCGTGGAAAACAATGCCGCAAATGTATCCCAAACTTCTTTTGGAGTAGTAGCCTCCCGTACATACTCCAACAATTCTTTCTGAACTGTCGTTCTCAATACGAACAATGCCTTTCCTGCCTTGATCTTCCACTTGCACATTGCTTCGACATCTTCTTTTGCCGGTTGACTAATCTCATCGCCACTAACAATCTCCCATAGATCTTGACCTTGGAGATATGCTTCTATGCACATCTTCTAATAGTCATAGTTATAATTGTTTAGCTTTTCAAATCCTCATATAATCTTGCCAAACTCCGACATTCGGCTGGTGCCTAGACCTTGCAGCTTCGCAATCTCCAACAACACTATCTTCCAACAATGTCTTCAATCACAATCTCCAACCAACACACTCTTCACGGCCCCCAATCGCTACACTCCTCATAGACCCCTGCTGTGACTTCACAAACAACGTCTTGGAATGATCGCCCGATTGCTTTGCTACTCTAGGTCCTTTACCATCAAGCTCTGATACCAAATTGTTAAGTTTGGACACCCCAAACTAGACACTTGTATTGAATATTCTCTCTCTTATTCAATACAAAATTGCAGAAGTACACTCACTAGTATACAAGACACCTCACTCTCACACTAGAGTTTGTGTCAATACTCAATCAACTCAATTATGCACACTCACTTGGTGTATAGAGCGTAATGTTGTTTTTTCTTCGGGTTGTATTCCGCCCGATCTTCAGGTGTTGCTACACAAAGATATGTCCTAGTTGTTGGAAGTTTTTATATATAAAATTTTCTTGTGGTTTTAAAAAAAAATGTTGAAAAAGGGACTCGGAAAATTACCTCGAAAGTGAAATTAATAGTTTAATCATTGATTTCACTTTCAATGTGTTTAACCGTTGATTTCACTTTTGAGGTAAGGTACACTTTTAGAATACTTAACATTTCCCAAATGGGATCACTTAGCTGGCTTGTTTCACCATTTGAAATCAGAAAACTGCACACCACAATTCCACCCAAAACAAACATTGGTTTTGTATTTCATATACCAAACCTAAATTTTTTGAAGGGATTCTAATATTTGATGGGCAGACAATAAGAGTATTTTTTTGACCGCAAGAGTGTTTACACTTTTACCGGCAAAGAACATTGTTATAGGTGAAAAAGTAATTTCTAACAACAAAAATAGTACTGTTCAAATAATGAGCCGACAAAATTATATGGAGAAGAAGAAACCAACACCACCCAAAAGAAGCTAAACGAAGAACAACCCAAAGCAGCAACTTCGACCTACCAATACAGGCTTTTTTAGGTCATTTTAAAGCCCCCCCTCGGTTCCAGAGAACGAATGATTTCGTTTATTTCGACTCATTTATTTAGCTATTTTAAACTTCGGTACCTTTTCTAGCAGCGGCCGTGAGGGCACCAAATTCCTTTTTCCGCCACTGAAAATAAACAACCATCTTATCTCTTGGCGGTAACTTGTCCTTGATCACGTACAGGGTGGTTGCGGAAATTGTCCATCCAAACAGTGGTGGATGGGAATAGGATAGGGTCTACAATTTTCATGGACCCAACTTCCTCCCAAACAGGAACCCAGTGAGAGATCAGTCCAAGTGCAATGCCCAAATACCCAATTTTTTCCCCTCCAAAGAACTTGAATCTCCCTGCGATCATTACTTCTTCAATCTTCTCCAAGGATTCTACAGCTTGTTTCAGATACCTTGCTTTTTCTTCAAATTGGGTGCACATACCCATCCATGCATTTTCAAAAAACTTCACTAACAAAAGTTACTATTAACTCCGAAAGAAAGGCATCGAAATTTAAGGGATCGAAACGCTGCAAAAATGTATATTTATCATAAAATTTTTAGTAAATAGACGTATGCCAGTAGCATTACACGAAATATAAAGTCATTGAACGTAATTGTGTATAACTGGTTCGTACAAAATAATCTGTTCTTTTTCAGTTCAATGGAAACGGTAGGAACCTAAACAAATGTTATATGAGAAAAGTACCAAAAGATCAAGTGTATGGGGCATATTCCACTTAGGTGTGGTGAGAGCAACACTGCTACCGAATTTTTTTTTTTTTTTCTTTTTTGAGAAATAAAAATGTCTCACTCCTACAATTTTTCAACTCGGAATACTACGAATAATGGAAATTTTTTTTGGATATGCATTATTGTTGGTATTCCAAAAAAAAAAAAAAAAGCAAAAAAAAAACACACACACTTAGCCGTACATGTCTCATGACAACAGAACATAATGTTGTCGTCGGTCATTGTTGTCGTCGGTCATTCAATCCAAAATATCCATATTGTCAAGAATCGCAGAAACTTGAGTACGTACAAGAACATTCATTTTTGGGCATAGTCGCTACACTGTAAATTTACTTCAAAAAACTTCTATACGGTTTCATTTACATTGGAGACTTATTATCAGCTTGAATAAAAGACCTAGAAATTGATTCATCATTCAGTTACGTCAGTCATGATAACATTATGTAAACAGATTCTACATATAATGAATCACTAACTTTTTATGCAGAACTTAAACAAACAACCTAGGGGCTGGTTTGGCCTAAAAAAATAATCCGGATTATTGGTTTTTTGGTTGTCTTTATTCAAAAAAAAATTTCATTTGTTAGTTTCTCGTCAAGATTTTGTGGTTTATGGATTCCTCTCGGCGAGACGAATCTAACGAGTATAAAATTATGGTCAAAACTCAATTTTTTTTGAATAAAGCCAAAATAGGTGGATTATTTTAAAATCTTGACGAGAAACTAACAAATGCAAAAAAAAATTAAATAAAGACGAAACGAAAAAATCAATAATCCATAATCCACTTTTATCCCAAACCAGCCCCTAATTAATGAGTCTATAAAACTACATCCATTTTTCTTTCATGCGGAGATAGTTTTTTCAGAGCGCGTTTGGTAATGTTTATATAGTATAAACCATTGCAATTCACAAATGAGAATAAATTCCTCACGCCGGCAGCGGAAACCCCCCACATTTCCTCCAAACCAATGATAGGTTGCCACATCACCAATTCTTAAGGAGAAATACGCTGGACACCCTCTTCCACTTCCCCAAACTCCAACTCAACCCATTAAGTTTCAATAATTAAACACAAGCCCCATTATCTATTTTATCCGAAAAAAGTCCTCCACTCCTCCTTCTAGAACAGTGCTTCCTCCTCCACTGTTCCCACTTTAATTGGGTTATTGCCTGGAAATTGCACCTAAATTAGTTGGAGGACTGTTCCTACTCCATTTTAATTGGGTTTTGCAATTCCATACGTCAATTCCCAAATCCCCATTGAGCTTCATTTTTCCGTTCGTGTTCTTAGCCACCAACGGGACACTTGATGGGATTTCCGTTGAGCATCATTGGGTATTTTTGGTATTATTTGATTTAGATCGTGTTAGCTTGAAAGAGTTCTATGTCTTTCTTGATTTAGATTGCGTTGGCAGGAGTAATTTGGTTTTAATTGCTTGAGGACTTTGGTTTGAAGCACGGAATGATTTCTGATTGTATCGATCTATGATATGTAATGTTATAAAATTCCGTTGTATAAAAAAAAATACTACTCCTAGAAGAACAAAAGAAAGGGGAAGCGTAAGAAAAAAAAAAAAAAAAAGGTGACAAAAAAAAGTCATCATCTTGAGAAAAAAAAAAAAGTCATAAATCTTCAACGCCGTTCAAATTCTTCCCCGATTTCAATGGCGGTGAAGGAAGAAGCACTCATGCTAGAGAGAGGAGTGGATGACTTTTTCGCATAAATAGACAATAGGGCAAGTGTTTAATTATTGAAACTTGAAAGGGTTGAGTTGGAGATTGGGAGAAGTGAAAGAGGGTGTCCAGCGTATTTCTCTCGAAAAATTGGTGACATGGCAACCTATCATTGGTTTGGAGGAAATGTGAGGGAATTTATTCTCTTCACAAATCAACAAGATACTTAGGAATACCGAATCCCGATCAAAGCCAAAAAGTGAAATATCTTGCATACATTTAGCCTCCTATAGGACTAATTATACAACTTCTTGGTTTATCCCATATTTGTTTCTCAAATGATATTCAGGATTGTTAATCTCGGTATTATTTTTATCTCTATATGCGGGGTACTAAATAATCCCAGGGGGAGGTGGGATTAAGTAAGATTGACAAAGATGAGATTGTTTACGAAAACATTAGGACGATAGTATTTTCTATAAAAAAATTATTTTTAAAAAAAAATTTCCAAAAAAAAAAATCTAATTTTCTTTTGGAAATAATTATTTATCTAAAAAAACTCTATTTATACAAAAAAGTTTCCCGAAAAAATAAATATAACTAAAAAAATTATTTGGAAATAATATTTTATAAAAAACACTTTAAATTTTTTTTATTTTGGAAATAATAATTTTTTAAAATAAATTATTTGTTTTTGATTTAAAAAATTTATCCCGTAAATAATCTCACGCGAATCAAACATGGGATTGAATAGTTTAGGGATGAAATTAATACTAAGATAAATAATCCGAGACTACTAATTCTAGGATTATTAATTCCATCTATTTCAATCTGCGAATCAAACGAGGCCTAGGGTGTGTTTGGTTTGCTGGAATTGAAAATGGAATGGAACATAAATTCCAATGAAATTCTATTCCCATGTTTGGTTTGTAAAAATCCAATGGAATACCAATTCTAGAGAGAATAACTATTTCTCCTAATAAGGGAATTTACATTCCATAGAAAAAATAAAGAACTGTAATTCCGGAACTTATCCAACTCATTACTCATGTCATATACCCAAAAAAAAATTCACGATTGTCTCCGATCAAATCTCTCCCTCTCTCTCTCAGGTCTCACTTTCCACCAGCATTGCACCTCTTCCGCTGCCGGCCCACCTCCATCTCCATCAGATCGGTATGTATCCTCTCAATCTCTCATTTTTGCAGCCGTGCTCATAGCCCTCCTCCACTCTAACCCGCCGATTACGCTCCATCCATGGCCCCGCCACAGCACAGCCGTCGTCTCATCAAACGTCCCCAGGGAAGCCGCCACCGTTGTCGCCATGGATTGAAGTGGACAAGTAACGGTTACAACTACGGCTGCCGATCAACCTACGCATTACGGTCCTTACCACCATCTGATTCATCTTCGATTTTTTCAGAAGTTTGTAGAGAATTTGTGCGTATGAATGCGTGAATGAATTATGTGGAAAGCAGTTGCGAAACAAACGAAACCGGAGGAGAAGGTACAACGAAACCGGAGGAGAAGGTGGGGGCTGTGATTCAGTGCATCGCATCTTTGGCTTTGGCTCAGTTTTTAAGATTAAACTCATTGCAGAAATTTTTATTTTTTCCCGAACATAAAGTTATTGATTCCTAGCCGCAACCAAATATGGGAATGAGAATCATTATTCCAATTTCAATTCCTCCAATTCCATCCCACTTTTAATTCCATTCCATCCAACCAAACGTGATCTTAGTATGGAACGAAAAGACTTCCTTGAGAACATAGGAATACCCGATCAAAGCCAGCAACACTTGCTTTTCACATCGAATCACTGACTATGTCCATAAAGGTCCAAATTTTCACGCGACTCGATCAGAAAAATCACAATAGCTTTTAACTTCAACTTATTTGGAGAATTTTAGAAGTTTTCAACTCCACTGATGCATTTTATCAAACAATTGTACGGAGAACATGGTATTGAATGATTGATTTTGCATTTCGTCTAACAATTGGAGAATTTTGGGTAAAATGAATTGCGGAGGAAATTGTTTTGTGGAGGTTTTTGCAGCCAGGCACTTGAAAATAGGTAAAATATTTTCAAAAATTTTTTATGGTCAAACGAACACAGCCCAGAAAGAGCCGAAAATAGGAGATATTGAAAAGTTTAAAGCAAGAGTAATTGAAGCTCACCTTCTCCTCAGCAAATTTGGCCCAAAATCGCGCCATGGCTCTGTCATAAGGATCTCGAGGCAAAATCGGAAATTGTTTCCACGTCTCATCGATTTATTCGAGAATTAAAAATGACTCAAGGATCACTTTTTCTCCATGAACGAACACTGGCACCTTCTTGTGGATCGGGTTCAGTTCAAGAAGCAGAGGAGTCTTGTTAAATATGTCTTCTTCAATGTATTCAAACTCCACACCCTTCAGTCTTAGAGCCCACTACACTCTCATGGTAAACGGGCTCGCCCAGAATCCCAAAAGCTTGCCCACTTCCTTGCTTTCCATATCAAAGAGAGAGAGAGAGAGAGAGAGAGAAATGATGTTAATTTGCCTGCTAATGTATGGTTGTCTGTATATAAATAGCTAGCACGTCAATTACCCCAAAAGAGTTGACTTTATTGTTTAGTACTACTTCCAAAAGAGTTGACTTGTTCAAAGTAAAGTACTTTTTGTTGGAAGGATGGACCATATATAAGGAAAAAAGTTTTCACTTGTTCAACCAATAACAGCTAGTAGCCGACTGGCTGAGAGGGGCTGAACAGCACGCTGCGCAGCACCTTCCCCAATTCCAAATCGCAATGGGCAAATGCCCAACGGTTAGGGGTGCACATATATCGGGCTGAGCTGCGTTCGGGCTGGGCTTGTAATAGATACTAACAAGATTTGTGTATGCCCAAGCCCAGTCCATTAAGAATCGGGCTTCATTTTATATTCCCAAACTCGGTCCAATTAAGTTTTATTTCTCATACCCGCCCAACAAGCCTATTTATTTTTCCAAAGCGTGATATCATAAACATAAATAAATCAACTACAAGGATCACAAATTAGAATTCACAAACCTAGAACACTTAAAATTTTATGTTTTCGCAATACTATTAAAACAAACCTGTAGAACATTATGGTTCTAATAATTAAATTGTCTCTCAAAAAGGTAGTAAAAGTGTAAAAAGTGGAACTCTCCAACATTCATAAAGCTTGACATGCAAGAGGACAAATCACCTACTCTTTCCAAAATTGCCCCCGCTAGACCATGAAATTGCATAAACCCTATGAAAGTGCCGAAACCCCCCAACATAATGAAAGTGCCTAAAATTCTAGAGTACCTTATGAACATGCTTAAACCACTAAAACCCTATAACTGGAAAGTACACCCGAAGTGCTTAAACCCAAAATGCCTAAACCCATTACACCCTACCTCAAAGAGCCTAAATCTCCTAAAATTGAATCCATCCCAAAATTGATGAGAGAGATTAATTGTCTTACCCAATAATCTTGTCCCACAAGAGAGAGAGAGAGAGAGAGAGAGAGAGAGAGATAGAGGTTTGTTAGGTCAACGACATTTAAAGGTGAATGGTCACCTGTCGACAGTGACGGGTAAACATCTTCTCTTTCTCTTGGGTGAATTATGAATAGTAGTGCGGAAATGAGTTTTTTTTATAATTATTACGGGTATTTTTGTCTAGTATTGTCCTTGAGCCCTCAAAACTTTTCTATCAACGTATTGGAAGATTTAAAATAACTTTACTTGAACTAAACACTGTTTAAAGCTCCAATTTGTCCTTTTAGACAATTCTTTGAAAAAGAGGGAAATTTATCGAAATGGTCCCACTAGTTTAATCCCAATCTCGATTTCGTCTCCGACCTTGCAATTTCACTCTAATGACCCCTATAGTTTCAATTTTAGTCGAATTGAGTCCAAAAGTTAACTTCCGTTAGCAAACTTAACGGAAATCCCAATTTGGGGGGTTTTTGAGGGGTAGAACAGACATTTTTCCCTCCTTCTTGCCCAATAACAAACCCTAACTCCTCCTACCCCTATTTTACCCACTGCAAATATAAAAAAAAAATTCATAAAATTGGGAGGAAATTGAACTAGCACCACTCTAACCGGTGCCTTAAAATGGCGTCCAAACTTGACACCGGGAAACCCAATGGGCACATAGCGAACCACGACAGGTGCTCAGTTGAGGAAGTTGCCCTGGTGGTCCCTTCAGCTTGAACTCGGGTCCGTTTAGCATGAAAGAGCACATCGTCATCATTGTGATTGCCAATTGCGGGGTTTATTTCAATGGGAATGATGCATTGGGGCTTTGCCGGTTATGATTTTGATGTATGATTAAGTTTTTTTTTTTTTTATTTGTGGATTTTGTGATTTTGCCCATTTTTCTTTGGGTTTAATTTGATGTGAGATTAATTTTTTTTATCCTTCAATTTGTTATTTTTGGTGGGATTTTTTTTTTCTTTTAAAGATTTACAGAGGGTTAAAAAAGGGTAGGAGGAGTTAGGGTTTGATATTGGGCAAGTGCGAGGGCAAAATGTCTGTTCTACCCCTAAAAAAAATCCCAAATTGAGATTTCCGTTAAGTTTGCTAACAGAAATAACTTTTGGACTCAATTTGTCAAAAATTGAAACTACAGGGTTCGTTAGAGTGAAATTGAAAGTTGGGAGATGAAATCGAGACTGGAGTTAAACTAGAGGGACCATTTCGATAAATTTTCCAAAAAAATTATATTCGTACTGGGTTGGGCCTTGGGGATTTTTCCAAACCCATCCCATTAATTAATCAGGCTTAAAATATCAAATCGGCCCAATTCTATAGGCTTAAATATATAATCCCAAACCCTAATAAAATTGAGTTGAGCTGGGGGGCCACCGAGTCGGGGTGCTGCCCAACCAACGACTACAAATTGTTAACCGCAAACAATTATTTTGGGGCTAAAGCAATTTTTAGTGGGCTAGAGTAAAACAAAATCCACTTACACTTGGGCCAAAATTTAAGAGCACAATTTAGGAGAAATGACGGGCCGCTCCTAATTTAGTTGCCCATGCTCCGTGCGCTCTAGCCTAGTTGCAAAAAAACTCGGATAACTACGCTTCCTACTTTTCTATCCAAACTACCCCTCCTCTCTATGAACGCTATCCTCGTTGGCACATCATCACGACTTTTTCATATCAGATCCTCCTCTCTGTATATGGCTATAACTGTCTCAACTGAAAAATGCCATTGTTGAAGACGAAGAAGACAATTCCAGTGATACCTTTTACTATCTAATTTCCTACAAGAGACTTGATTTCTTATAATGTTCTGGTTCATCGGAACTGCAAAATTTCTAGTATACTTGTTTGGTAATTATTGGTTCTTATTTGTTTGTCCCCAAACTGTTTGATGAAAATACCCGACTAAGACTTTGGACTTGAACCCTTATGTTTCTTTCGAGCTTGTGATAATGACAACCAATCGTAAGTCCTAGTCCTCTATTTTAGAATTTGAAATCCAATGACTGTAAAACTTTTAGCATGTTTTTGAAGTGTAGATGTTGATTTTGAATGAGTGTATATTTTGAGTCCGTTTAGAGTGTAGATTGTACATTTTCAATTTAACTGGACATTTTATTACAATGTACATTTTGAGTGTTAGAATATATATTTTGAGTTTTTTTTTAGTGTACATTTTGAGTGTTAGAATGTACATTTTGAGTTCATTTTTTTAATGTACATTTTGAGTGTTAGAATATACACAGTTTATTAGAATGTAAATTTTGAGTATTAGAGATATAACTGATGCAGGACAAGATATACACCCCCATTATTTATGGAAACATTATTTTAGTAATAATTTTTATTTACGATTAGTATTAGGAGATTTTATTTGTGCTTCCTATTTTGCACGTTTTTAGGTTAGTTTTGGTTAGATTTTATTTTATTTTCTTTTAGCTAATAGTCTAGGTTGTTAAGTAATACTTTTCTTGGTTGCTACTCTAAGTACTTTCCTTTTAGCTAGGACTTCTACTAGTATAAATATGGATGTAGCCTATGGGCATATTTCAGCTTTTAATCAAATATAATTCAGAGTTATATCACTTTCTTCTTGTGGATTCAAGAATCTCGTGGATTCGAGACCTATTCTCGTTTGAACTAGTACGCAACTAATTTCTCGTGGATTCCGCTGCGTCATTTTTTGGAAAGCACATTTTGAGTGTTAGAATATACATTTTATTGGAATGTACATTTTGACAAAAACAACAGAGGTGAAGATCAAGATCAGAAAAAGCAGCTGGAGGAGTTACTGGGTAAGGTGTACGAGGAGGTGCAGGGTTGTCGGTGCACCAGCTGCTGGATCAACTTATGAGCGCCAGTGATCGGTTTGAGGCCTGTCAAAGGTAATTTTGCATGTTCTCCTTTTCGTCTGTTTGGTTTCTGAGAAAACGAAGGAAAACAGAGAGTAATGAAGCCTTTTTTTTAAGGATATATATATATATATATATATATATATATATATATATGTGTGTGTGTGTGTGTGTGTGTGTGTGTGTGTCTTTTTGCTTCCTTTGTTCCCAGTACAAGTGGCGATCTGAACTTGCTCGCCGACAAAATCGACTACTTCAGCAGCAAACCCAAGCCAAATTTCTATATTCGACCCAAACCTTGGACCCCTTACGGAGGTGATCAATATTTAAGCGCGAAACGGAGCGTGATGGACATGGCGGCTCAGAAACACAGCGTGATCAACATAAACGAGCGAAATAAACGGTGAAGGGTAGTAACGTAACTTTGGCAACCACCTCGGAGTTATACGTAATTAAAAGAAGTGTTTAATGATAAACCCCCAATATTGTAGATAATCAGGGTTTATCTTGCTCGTTTTGTTCACACACACACGCGAATTCGCGCTTAATTAGGTTGATATGCGTGTAGTAGCGTTTTTGTTGAGTTACAGGTCAAACTTGGAAACTTAGCGCATTTGGTGCGCTTTGGAAAACGTGCCGAAATCACAAGGGCCACATGCCCCATGGCATGCCAACGCCGGGCCCCCACGAGCCAATTTAAACGATGATTTGGTTGAGGCCCGCAAGCCAAAACATCCCAAGTGTTCGGGGCTTTGAGGCCACGTGGGCCGCGTTTCAAGCAAAACGCCCGGTGAAGTCCGGGATTGAACAAGCACCCACAAGACCGAGGAGCACCGCCCCCGAGGGTCGCACGACTCATTTAGGAGCTTTGGAGGAAGTCCGGAGGCACGCAAACCAATGAAAGTGATCAAGGGGACAAAAAAAAAAAAAATTAAGTCAAGACCAATCTGGACCGATCCAGAATATTCCGGACCGATCCGGATTATCCCAGAAAATTCCAGACCAATCTGGACCGATCCGTAATATATTAGGACCGATCCAAATTATTGGGACCGATCCGGATTGCTTGGCTTTCCTGCATTATTCGACCGATCCGTAATAATCCGGACCGATCCGCATTTTCGCGAACTTCTTCAGATCGACCGGACCGATCCAAAATAATTACGGACCGTCCGTAAATGCTCCCGCAACTTTTTAATCCACTTTTTGCACATTCTATTTATGGCAAGTGGTTGGGTGTTGTGAGGGCTTTTGGGATATTTTTGGATATTTTGTAAGGGAGAAAGACCACTTGTATTTAGACTCTTCTCTCTCCTTCTCCCAACACACTTAGACTTGAACTTAGATATGTTATTTTGCTCCTCCTTCTCTCTTCCATGGGAGTTTTTCCAAGCTCTCTCTCTCTAGTTTTTACCATGTAAGTATTGAACCTATGCTATTTTCATGTCTATTAATGTTATAGCCCTTGCTTAGTTCTACCTAGAAATCAAGTTTATTTTCAATTCCATTAAGTTTTTAGTTTTCTTGTTCTTCTTGTTATTTCCTTAGTTAATACTTGTTTGGTTGGTTGTTTGTTGATTTTCCCAAGTATAAAGTGATAGGCCTAGGTAGTATCTTCTATTAAATCAAGTTTATTTAGTTGCTTGTTATGTTCTTTTATTTTCCTTATAAAACAGCCATGTTTTCTAAAGCAATGAACGAGTAGTCGGTTTAGGCTCGGTTATGGGGTGATTAGCACCCCATGGCTTGGGTTATTCACTCTCCTCGCCTTAATGCAAACAATGCTTGTTACTTGAAAAGTATGGATTGATTTTTATGTATCAAAATTGCGATTTGTTAATCCCGTTGATCTCACGTCGCCAAGGGCTTGACCACTTGGCACGTGTGATGCTTCGGGCTAAGGCAATCAAAATGTTTGTATAAATGGCACAAGAATCCTACTTTTTAAGGAACACCGTTTCTAGTTGAATGAGTTTAAGTACCAAATCTTCCGTTCGGGGTCGTTTAACGACGCCCCGAGCCGTTTATTTTAGAAGAGAGTGAATTGGCCTAAGGCACGGGTGTTGAGAACCCCTAAACCTTGCCTTCCTTTAATTAGTCTTTTAAATCTTCATTCACGTAGTTTAGTGAGTTTTATCCACAAATCATCAAAGCCTAGTTTGCCGCCTTAAGGCTAACCCCTCATTCGCGAAACAAATATTCACGCTCAGCACATTCGGTCCCTGAGGACTCGACCCGGACTTCCGGTTACTATGCCACGCGTCACCTAACCCTACGCTTGGGGAATCAATTTTGGAAAGCAATCCAAGGGCGCAAGCATTTAACCTTAACGGTAATTAGGTAATTAGTGAAGTAAAAAGTGGAGTGGCCGGTAATAAAACCCACAATTTAGCCAAAGCCCAAATAACAGATAAGGCCAATAAAATTAAGACTCTTATTTTGAAATAATTATTTTTATGCTAATAATACAACTGGTACCACCGCTAACTTGTGGTAAACTTTTTGAACCACGTGGTTAAGTCAAGGGTTAGCAGGTCAGTTGGCACCGGTATTTACATACTTACATGACAATTTGATGTGTGTAGCCCCATGTTTACCTTGCGAGGCTCATGTATATTGGAGACGCATTTGTATTTAGATTTATGCACATCTTTATTTAGAAGGCTCACCAAGTAGATTGTCTTAAGAAATTGGATTAATATTGATGGTTGGAATATTTGTGATGATAATTAAAAAAAAATAAAAAATTGATTGCTGAACAATTGCAAATTTTTCTTGAAACTTTGTCAATCAATTTGCAAGACCATTCATTTTTCTTCTGATTAATAATCTGTTAAAGTTGTAGGAAAATATGTTTACTTTTTGTGATAAAACTATAAATATTAATGCAGTAAAATCAAAACGCAAAGCTTGAAAATCGATGAAATGAATGATAGATCAAGGCGAGTGTATAACACTCTGTACTTAAGACAGATTCGCCCCCGCTACGGTGCTTACGGTTTCCATGGACGTCTATCTCCCAGTACTACTTGATCTTCACGGAACGGAAGTAGCACTCCAATCCGTTCGGTAGGCGAACCAAACTTGTGTCTATACTCTCTCCAATAATGAAAAGACTCTCAACGAAAGTGTAGAAAAATTGACTTCTGAAATGAATGAATGATGCCATATATATAGGCTCTCTGGTGACTCTATGAATAGTCACCAATGAGAAAAGACACATTTGTTCATGAAAGGACGCGTCCGCCCACAGTGAACAGGTGCCAATGAAAAGATGCAACTCCAAATCAAATCAATTTTCATTCACACTTTAAATAAAATATAATATTCAAAATATTTTTTCCAACAATCCCCAACATGAATGAAATTGACTCGATAATAAATGCAAAAATAATGCAAACAATAGAGAGAACACATGTGGAAATTTCCTACATAAGGTTAGGTAGCTTTTGGCTTTGAACCTCGCCTTGTGAATAACTATCGGACTTACTAGCTAACCAGTGAACGCGATGTCTTGAACTGTTCAGCCATTTGTGTAAACCAAGACAATAGTTAACACACAGAATCTTTCCGAACACAGTTGGTTGTCACGGTTGTGCCCATTTTGGCCCTGGAACACGCTACTGGTTTCAGAGAGTGTATTTAAAGAATTTAGCCTTAAAATTCTCATAGAAGCGGCCCACTTCACACTCACATAGGTGATCTCTTATTAAGAGTATCCTGCAATATACCCCACTTGGATTTACCAAGATATAAGAATCATTAAAAGTTAGAATTTAACCTAAATCGCTGCAGGTATCACTGTTTCACCATAGGAACGAGTTGGTGAAAAATATCTCCTCAGTGATACTCCTAAGTCTCATATAACTCGGTTGTCCCGTTGAACCTAGATCTTGGGATCTCCAGTCTGCTAGGTTGGGTTGCCGTTATAGAGACTTTTAATTGGTAGGCTTTAAACCCATTTCCCTCGATGATCATTTGTTCTCTGGTCAAAACCATTTGGTTAACGGATCCGTATTTCATTATTGACCTTTAATGGTGCTAATTTTAATTGAGAACAAAATGTTGTATATTATTGTGTCTACAAATATCATGTCAGGACTTACCATACAATCTCGTGCCTTTCTAATGTTGAGTGTCAAACTTATGACCACCAATCAAAAAATGATTTGTAAATTTTTGGCACAGAATAAAATTACTCATATAAGTAATTTTCAAAAAGCATGTATGAGTTACTTGCAAAAACCCAGTTATTTGCACTTCCCCCACAATAATGTGATAATCTAGAATATTCACATAATTACCAATAGTTTGACATGATTGTTTTAGGTCCGGACGTATATCAATGTCACAACTATTAACTCATACTTGTATTTTTTTTTAAAAATGTCACTACATTTATTTCGTTAACTCATTCTTTAGCGAAAACAAATGTTTATCGGTGCACGTCTACAATATCGAGACTTACCATTCGTCGTGGTCCTCTATACTTTCCAACTACCGATGGCCATCGTATTATAAATCTTGGCACAAAATTGAACCACAATGGAACATCCTCTAAGAAATGGCTTAGCCGCTCCACTTACTAGCTTTTGTCTAACGCAATGAGTTGATCAGACTCCATTGTAGACCATGCTACACACACATGAGGATTTTCAAATCACTGTTGCACTCCAAATGTAAAATTAAATCCATCCTTGGATTCTAAAACGTTAATTAGATTTTGATACTCATATCATAATACTTTACTCTTTAAGTATAGTTGAACATCTCCTAAAGTGCAACAAACAGTTTCTGTGGAAATTATTTGCACCCCCCACAATTCTGAAATCAATTCAGAATTTATCAAAATAATTTCCTTAGTTTATGACAAGTCTCAGACTATGCCAAAACTCACTCTTCATCTCTTGTGTCTCAATACACATCCGTAAGAAACAACCCCCCATTGAGTAACTCACCCAAAATCGAGTATCACTTTACTCAATTTCCACATTTTTCCACTTGAAAAATAGCCAAGACTTTATATTAAAAGCAATATGCATTCTAAAGTATTGTTTCATGCTTATTAGAAACTCTTCATAACATAAAAGTCGATTACACTTCATTAAAAAATATCTTATGGGGGCGTAGTTATTTGACAACTACAAAATATTCAAGAAGATTACAGAAAATAATATTCTAAATCTTAGATTTAAAGCCAAATCTACATGGGCAGCCCAACTGCTAAACTTATTGAAACTCAATTTCAAATGTAAACATAAATTTGAATGTTTTATGTTTCCAATCAATTTGGCCCAAGAGACTATTATCCGTGAGTCTTCCCATTAAATTAAGGACAAGAAACCATACTTATGGAAAACTTGTGCTCATTCACATAGTGGTTTGTTACTATCCCATTGAAAGAAATCAAGAGACCCCAATATCTTGAGGTTCAACATGGCAGTAAATGAAGTCAATTCAATCAATACCTTACCGTACTTGGTTATCTCTGAAAACTGGATTTATTTCTCTCAATTTAAAAATCATGATTGGGCCAAGCCAACTCAATATACTGGAAATCAAATCTTTGTGACCTCAAAAATAAAAGGGAAAACTGAATATCACAAGATTATAACCGCTTGTTTTCGGCAATATCTAGCGGTCACAAATAATAGAACCAACAATCACGTCTATTAGTTAAAATAGTTTAAGCCCAAAAACCGATAATCGCATCCAGTGAGTTAGACCCAATGGTCACACTTCTTGGTTTAAATTATTTAAATTTAAGGGGCACGTCCCTTACTCCAAATTTAAAGGTCATATCTTTTGATGTAAAATAAAATGTCACATCTCTTCATTGTTCAAAATCCAAAAGCCACACCTCTTCGTTCGAAACGGTCATATCCCTATGTATAAACTCAAGAGGCACACTTTTTGGTTTAACCTCAAGGCTCACACACCTACACATAGGATGAGTTGTCTTTATTCAAAGGAAAGAAACTCGTTGAAAGGTCACAAACCACACCAAACAACGTGTAGAGAAAAATGGAACTTCAAGAATACCAGTCTATATATTCCAATAGAAAGACATCTATGAGTGGAGATGATCAGTAGATAATCTATACTGACACCCACGTAATGAGGATCATTATTTGTGCATTGACGAAGCGTTGAATCGATTGGATAGGTAATTAGGATATATATGGAGTGCACAATAAAAAGTCAATATGCAATTCAAAATCTCAAGCCAATTGTCCTAACGTTCTGCATATTCATCCATTCAGAAAGGATTGTGACTGTTCATTGAAACTCTTGATCACGTGACTAATATGTGAACCAAAAGTAAACACGTGTACTACGAACTTCACAATGCATTCGTAAGAATCCAAACTTAACACTTTTCTCTTCAACCACATCAATACATACTAATGCATAAGTATTAAAGATACATACAAGAAACAATTAAACAATGAGACAGAATCTCATTGTTAAATCTACTAGCAGACAATGAAAACTGTAATTCATCGGACACAACGGTTCAAATGTCGATCCGTTTAAAACAGTAAATGAAAAGTCGATGCGTTTCTCAGTAATTCTGTTAGTTCTCAATGGACACCTACATATCCAAAGATTAATGAGTTCAAGAAAATGACATCGCTTTTTAAATCAGTAACTAACCATGTAACTATCATTGCCAACAAGTATCATTCGACACAACTACACATGGATTTCTACAAAAATTTTCTAGCACGGCGATTCCCAAGTCAATCTAATTAAACGGTGTAACATCTTCAAACACTTTTATACAGTCTAATAGAAAACAAGAGTAAAAATTCATGGCTATGTTTGGTTAACAGGACCCAGGTAAACCAACCATTTAAATCGACCACAAAAGCCACGTTTGGAAAAAACTAGTGTGGTCATGTGCACATTCAAATCATCCCCCACTTTCTTCTATCCAATAGTTACTGAAGGAATTGAAAGACATTACAAAGAAATAGCCATCAGTGCATGTAAGGGGTGATCTATGAATTTGCACGTATATATACATAGAAGTGCAGTAATATCGTGAAGAAGTTCAACACTATTTTATTCATATGCGGTACTTAACGATGAAACGGTGCAAACACAAAAATTGCATCCAATATTTATCATCATCATGGAAACATTAGGAACAGATGCAAACATAACCTAGTAGTGCAAACTTCGTACTACAGAAAGTGCACATCCAAGAAACAATATCAAACATAATTGATTTGCACATATATCCAAAAAGCAAACAAATCAGTCTTAAGATTGTAGGAAAATATGTTTACTTTTTGTGATAAAACTATAAATATTAATGCAGTAAAATCAAAACGCAAAACCTGAAAATTGACGAAATGAATGATGATCAAGGCGAGTGTATAACACTCTGTACTTAAGACAGATTCGCCCCCGCTACGGTGTTTACGGTTTCCATGGACGTCTATCTCCCAGCACTACTTGATCTTCACCGAACGGAAGTAGCACTCCAATCTGTTCGGTAGGCGAACCAAACTTGTGTCTATACTCTCTCCAATAATGAAAAGACTCTCAACGAAAGTGTAGAAAAATTGACTTCTGAAATGAATGAATGATGCTATATATATAGGCTCTCTGGTGACTCTATGAATAGTCACCAATGAGAAAAGACACATTTGTTCACGAAAGGACGCGTCCGCCCACAGTGAACAGGTGCCAATGAAAAAATGCAACTCCAAATCAAATCAATTTTCATTCACACTTTAAATAAAATATTATATTCAAAATATTTTTTCCAACAAAAGTGTCCTATAAAATGAATGGATGGAACGATACTGAAGATGGAACCCATAAATAAAGCAACTAGCCAACTAGGCAATGCAGTTGGGAAATTCAAATTAGGGGCCGCCTTACTGAGGTGTTGTCAATATAAGCTATACAGCCGTCTCATCTCTCGGTGGTAACTTGTCCTTGATCACGGGGTGATTACGGAAATTTTCCATCAGCACAGCCAAGATGGCACCTATTTCTTTGCTCCGCCGCTGACAATATACAACTATCTCATCTCTCGGTGGTAACTTGTCCTTGAAGTTGCTACTTAGTGATTTTAAGAAAAATTATTCGGGTCAGGTCCTTTATAGTCATGTTTTTTACCGATTTGTCTTAAATATCCTTAAAAACATGTTTTAAATAGATTGAGCTGTTCAAATCATCAAAATATAAAATCCCGTGAAATCAAATTCAGGAGCAGATTTCATATCCCTTCATCAAGATTTTACTGAGGTGACTATTTCACCATTTGATCACAATTCCACCCATAACAAACATCGGTTTCTCTCGAAAAACATGCGACCGTGTTGTATATTACATTGATATTTGCGAATTAAGTGTAACTCCTTCCAGTTTTGACAAATAAATGAGCCAACAAAAAATATATGGAGATGAAGAAACCAACACCACCCGAAACAACCTAAGCAAAGAAGAAAAGCAGAAACGGTGTAGAAGAAAATCAAGAAAGCAACAAAATGGAAGCGAAAATCTCAGCAACTAAAAACACCAAGTAGCAACCAACCTCCCATACAATACAGGTTTATTTAGGTGTCTTTCGAAACCCCTTTGTTTCAGAGAACAAATGATCTCGTTTATTTCGACTTAGTTATATAACTATTTTAATTAAGCTTCTGTAATCAACCTTTTTTAGCAGCAGCCAAGATGGCACCTCTTACTTTTTTCCGCCACTGAAAATAAGGAACCGTCTTATCTCTGGACGGTAACTTATCCTTGATCACAGGGTGGTTGCGGAAATTTTCCATCCAAGCAGTGGTGGATGGGAATAGGATAGGGTCTACAATTTTCATGGACCCAACTTCCTCCCAAACAGGAAGCCAGTAAGAGATCCATCCAAGTGCAATGTCCAAATATCCAATTTTTTCCCCTCCAAAAAACTTGGATTTCCCTTTGATCAACACTTCTTCAATCTTCTCCAAGGACTCTACGGCTTCTTTCAGATACCTTTCTTTTTCTTCTTCAAATTGGGTGAACATAGCCATTGCTGCATTATACAGAAGCTGTCACAAACAAAAAATACTATTAACTTCGAAAGAAAGGCATTGAAACTTAAGTGATCGAAACACTGCACATATGTATATTTGCCTTAAAAATTCTAATAAAAACGCTATACATGTCTCATAACAACAAAACGTATCATTGAGAATTTTTCAATCTACAACAGCCATCCATTCGTGTCTCTCGTAACATCGAAAACATTTTTAAATGATGTCCTAACTAATCAATCCATACAAAGTTCGTGATTTTAATGATCCAGTAGGACTCGAAATCAATGTTACTAAGGCCTCCATTTGTTTTTGTGTGAAATCTGTAAGATCTTTGAAAGTTTCTTTCTTTTATTTTCAATTGTTTGATTGACCTCAAAAAGTGAAAAATCACGCATACATTTAGTATGGAACAAATCTAAAAGGTTTAAAGAAAGGACAAAAAGTAATAGAAGCTCACCTTCTCCTCCCCAACTTTGGCCCAAAATCGAGCCATGGCTCTGTCATAAGGATCTTGAGGTAAAATTGGATATTGTTTCCAGGTCTCATCAATGTATTCAAGAATTATGAACGACTCAAGGATCACTTTTTCTCCATGAACTAGCACTGGCACCATCTTGTGAACTGGGTTCAGTTCAAGAAACTGAGGAGTCTTGTTATAGATATCTTCTTCAATGTATTCGTACTCCACACCCTTCAGTCTCAGAGCCCACTCCACTCTCACGGAAAATGGGCTCACCCAGAATCCCCAAAGCTTCACTGCTTCCTTGCTTTCCATACTAGAGAGAGAGAGAGAGAGATTGTGTTAATTTGATCGCTAATGTATGGTTGTCTGTATATATAGCTAGCTGGTCAATTACCCCAGAAGGAATTTGAGTTGAACTTTGCAACCTTTTAGACGGCAATCATGACTTCACGGATTTCAAAAATGTTTCTTGACCATTGATTTGCTTTTCCGGGATAATTTTTTGGAGAAATTTTCACGTACTCTATCATCCCTTCAAGGGTTAGCAAGACGGGATTCATTTCAAATTGTTGGTCTTGTTCAAATTTTAATGCAATTTTAAAACTCTTTATGTCTTTCAATCTATAATAGTTTTAGAGTTTTTAAAACTTTGTACATTAGAACCTAATTGAAATCAATGGGCCAATTGCTATTTATAAGGATGAGAATAGGCCGTATGCTGAGAGAAGATGGACAATAAAAGAGAAGAAATTGAGTGGATCAAAGCAATGGATCTAAATTTATTACGTTGTGTCATGTGTCCAAATAATGGCCAAAAAAAGGTACATAGAAGATGGACAATAAAAAGAGAAGAAATTGAGTGGATCCGCTGAAAGTACCCAACTAGGTGTAGGCATAAATGACATATGTGTGTAAGTTAACACGTAATCGACTTCTATGCTAATCCACCACGAGGGGATTAATCTAACTTGTCTTTGATGTGTCTTGAGTAAAATCAAAAGGAAATTTCTGACTATGAGTTTCTGGACAAAGAATTGGGACTTTTCGATGACTGTCTCGGATTGTGGTTGCCCCATTGAACAATTATGACCTGTTAATCAGAGAAAAACGTTTAAGAGTCAATATAGAAAAAAAGCATGGAAAGATAAATATAATGAAGGGATAGGTAACCAAACTTTGAAAAGTAACCGAGTTAATGGAAAAAAAAAAAGCTAATGAAGGGATAGGTAACCAAACTTTGAAAAGTAACCGAGTTAATGTAAAAAAAATAAGCTCGAAGGATTCGCTCAATTTGTTTAAAATATTTTTTTAAGGATTCTTGTAAAAAAAAAGCTCAAGAGGCTTGATTAATTGTTTTCTCAATTTTTTAGACAGGAATTGAGCTAATAATCGATCAAGCTCGCACTGCATCCCACTAAGCTAATTTTTTACAAGAATTCTTCAAACCATATTTTGAAATAGATGAGTGATTCTGATCATTTGTGTGAAATCCCAAAAGCAGTTCCACACAACTTGGTATGCATTTTGTATGCACCAAATGGTATAACCATAACAAGGCTGAATTAAATATTAGGAGTAGTTCATTACGTCTCTATTAAGAATGAACAAATCAAGCTACTCACATTTAAATTCGTGTTTTTTCATTAAAAGGTCGTTCAAGATAAATTTCAAACACCTATACATAAAAGAACATTAGTGGGTTGCCATATTTTTTTCCCATTTTGGATGAAAACGCCCCTGCTATGGATCGATGTGGGGTGTGTTGCATGGATCAATAGTGAGGACCGCTTAATTCAGCATCAATTTCACCATGTTTTGCTCGTTACTATAACACCTTTTTTTAAGACTTTTGATGTTTTTCGCTCGAGTCTGGTGGCTATGTGTGTATTGTCCATATGTGCAGAGGCGGTTTTGAAAAACACAATGTGAAGTGTGAACACAATTATCACCCCCCCGTATTGGCCACTAACTCATTAAGCCAAAACAAGGGAGGGAAAACTAACATTTCCTCTTTTTTTTTTTTTTTTTTGGGGGGGGAGGGAGGGACTAATTGATCATCATTTCTTGCCTCATATAAACCTCTAGAAGTTTTTCAGACCACATGATTTCTTGCCTCATATAAACCTGTAGAAGTTTTTCAGACCACATGTTTTAATGAAGCCTTATTTACTGAAAAACAAAGTATTGGCAATGTAATTTAGGCCGGTGTAGCCTAAATTACTGAAAAACAAAGCCTTTTTCAGACTACAAGAATATTTGTAAAATGTTGGAGTTTGGTATTTCTCTAAATGTGCGAACACGTTCAATGTCTTCGTAGATGTACTTACCAACTACCAAGTAAGGAAAGACAAAAGAGGCCAAGGAAGTTATTGAACTTCTCTGAACGAGAAGGAACTTGGGCCTAACTCACAAACCAGGCAATTTTTCGAAGCCATGTTCTCATTTCACTCGATAGAAAACAAAGGTTTGGATCTCAATATTGGTAAGTACCATTATTCTCCTTGATGTATTTTGTAAGAACAAACAACTTGATACTGCACTGTGTGTTTTTATTGAACAACAGAAGTTCTATGAGGCTCGGGTATTGGTTGAGGCAATGGTTGGAAGTGGTTTTTGTCCCAATGAATCTACTTTTCCCTTGATTACCTGTCTTTCTGCAAATAAAAGACAGTACCCTTCTCTTCCTGCCCTTCAAGAGGTGATTAAGAAGTTCTTGCCTAATGACGGACATGGACTTTAGTAGATTGTATAGCTGTGAAGATGAAGTTTCGTCTCTCAAAATTTGTAGTCATTATTATGTGATACTCTTTTGCTTTTTTGTTTCTTGGTAATTGCAAATCTGCAATGTGATTCTTCAACTTAGTGTATATCACCTTTTGAAACCGAAATAATTGTGTATTTTTTTTTCCTGCTTTTCTTAGTAATATCATTCCATAGGTTAAGGAACTTCACCAAAAATGCTTTAAGTCTCATAGTCGTTTGTCCTCGTATACGGAAGTTCTCTCTATTTTCCGTTTTATTTGTTCCCAGTCCCACTGTTGAGAAATCTCAATGGTTTCTTCTTGGTCTTTCTTCTCCTGCTTCATTATTTAGATGATTTAATTCATCACACAAAGTAATTTTGAGTTTAATATAGTTTCCGGACAACTGGTGGTAGAGTTGGTCCTTTTTTGGTGAAATTTGATGAGAAGCCTTTTTTTTTATCAACAGGTAATTTCATTCCAAAAGCTCAAAGGCATTACAACAACTTCATTAGAGGATATAAGAATGGACCAAAAGTTTAAAATTAATAAAATCTAGACGCGAGCACATGCACAAGCAAGCTTGATGACACACACTAAGTAAGAAGGTCAACAAAAAGGTCGAACATAAGACCAGTCAAAGTTCTAGTAGATAGGATTCTTGCAAGGAAACCCAACTGAAATCATGAAAAAAGGTACAAATGAGACTAGAAGAAAGTCACCCAGCATCGGGAGGGTGAACACTTTAATTCATTCGCCCCTCCCCATGTAATAGATTAGGAATGATGAATGAAAAACAAAAACAAAAAAAAGTTCAAATGAAGAATTATCTTTGACTTTTGCTTTATTATGTAGATGCTTTAATTCATAACACAAAGTAATTTTGAGTTCAATATAGTTTCTGGACAATTGGTGGTAGATTTGGTCCTTTTAAGGTGAAATTTGATGAGAAGCGTTTTTTTTTTTTAACCAATAGGTAATTTCATTCCAAAAGCCCGAAGGCATTACAATAACTTCATTACATGATATAAGAATCAACCGAAAGTCTAAAATTACTAAATTCTAGACGCGAAAGCACATGCACAAGCGTGCTTTTGACACATACTAAGTAAGGTGTCAACAAAAGGTCTAACATAAAACCAATCAAAGTTCTAGTAGAGAGGATTCCTACAAAGAAACCCAACTCGAATCATGAAAAAAAAGGTACAAATGAGACTAGAAGAAAATAACTCACCATTGGGAAGGTGAACACTCAATGACGGGAATAGAAAGAAAACCACCAAAACCAAAAAAGCAAATCACCCCATCTATTCGATCTCTGCCCATAAATTAGAGATCGAATTGGGGGGTGATTTGATATTAAGTACAGCCCTGGCCCCACTTGGTCCAATTGTAGCTATTTGGGAAACCACCTCCTTCCTTAGCCACTTAATGTAAATTACCATCTTATCCTTGGGTAGGGGCTTGAACTTTATCACAGGGTGGTTCAAGAAATTATCCTTCCAAACAATGGTGGAGGGGTATTGGATTGAGTCTACAATTTTCAAGCACCCAACTTCCTCCCAAACCGGAAGAGAATCAGCAATCCATCCAAGTGCAAGGTCCAAATAGCCAATATTTTTCCCTCCAAAAAACTTGGATATTTTCCCTTTGAGCTCTTCTTCTATCTTCTGCACGGACTCTGTGGCTTGTTTCAGAGCTCTTTCCTTTTCATCCCCTTTAGAGCACAGAGCCATGAATGCATTTGTAAAAAGCTGTATCGCGAAATCAAGAATACCATTTGTTCAAAAATAAGTTTGAAAGTTCATGGTAAATGAATTCACAAACGTCTCATACAAGGGATAGTAATTAACGTAAAGGAGAAAAAAAAATTAGACAAAATACAAAAAACAATCATTAGAAAAACTTATTAGATACAAATTACTCTGGTTTCTAAGCACTGAATTAAGTAGGCCATTTCTGGGGCCTACTATTGGATTTGAACCAATGACGGACGCCGCATGAAAGTAATACACTAAGCACTAAATTAAGTAGGCCATTTCTCATCCCATCAAACCACAAAGACCCCATTGTATTGATGTATAATAGATCTTCTGAAAATATGGTTTTACCGATGCCGGTATTCCATGGCAGCATTTACAAAAATGCCACCATATATAGTAAACCTTTAATGTCCATTCAAAAAACTTTCCCAAAACGGTTTAAAAAATTTCCGTAAGTTATAGATAAATACCAAAACGGTTTCAAAATGTAGGGAAAGATTCAATGGGCGAGATGGTCTGCTGATGGTGTTACTTGCCCGCGTGAGCTAGGTTCGAATCTGCTGGTTAGTAGTTGCCTTCTTGCACTAAATTTTGGCTTTTCTCTGGACCAGTGGACCTCTTTCCCAAATTTTATTTTATTTATCTACTTTCGCTGTTCCATTTTTTTACCTACAAGTCTAAAACTGCAATCAAATATACAAATACTCCCATAAATTTATGAGAGCATACAAACGGGTGGTATTATATGTACGAGCCGCATATATTTATGTTTGTGTTTGTATAAATGGGTGTACATTTTTTAATGTGATTCTAAAATTTTTGCTTGGGGCCTCTGAAAAGACTTACGAATTTTGTATTTTTTTTACTTGTATATTTTTTTAATTTTTTATGACTTAATATTAAATAGGCAACTAAGTTCAGAGTCGGGCTTGGGCAACCCAATTCTCGGGGCCGGTACCCACACAAAAGCATATGCTAGTAAATTACATTTTCCCAAACTTGGAGGCCAATCAACCTTTGCTAACTTGGATGCCAATCTTGACCAAATGGGGGAGAAGGATTTGTATATATATTATTAACTTGGGCACATGGTGAAATGGTACTCGGAAATATCCTAAATCAGTTGTTTTCTTGTGGAAGTTACCAACTCCACTGAGACTAATGCTCATGCTTGTTTGTTTTCTATCGTGTTCCAAATTAATCCATTTTTTGTTTTTGATAACCAGGTATCCGGACCAGATTTCCCGCACCTCAACTAATCATGGGAGACCAATTTCGGCTGTGTACTAGCGGGGACCTTATTTAATTGTAGATCAAAGTGTTGCATGGACTGACCTGAAAAGAGTAGATAGCTAGCGCACCTATGTGGTTTTTGAACATGAGACTCTAACGCCCCGTTTGAATGCCGGAGATGATTTTGGGTGGATTTGTACTGAGGGTGGATTAGAAAGTGAATTTGTAATGAGGGTGGGCCCATTTCCGAGGCTGATTCTTATATGAGGTGTTTGGATGGTATTTTGAAAAGGTGATTTGGTGGGTGGATTTGATAGGACAATGAGGCAAATGACTAAATTGCCCTTGGTTTATTAATTAAATAAAAGCTAATGGATGCGCGGACACCAGAAAAATCAAGCATGTGTTCAGAAAAGGTAATGGATGCACGGACACCCGAAAAATCAAGCCTCAATGCCAGGATATCAATGTGCTAGGGTTTTTTTTCATTATCTGTCATAACATAGCAGCCACACCTTGAGGCAAATAGAGAGAGAAAAGTTTCTTGATTTTTTGAGTGATTACCTTGGAGTTTCTAAGCAATCGAGCGATCGTACAACTACATGCTTATCTCCAAGAAGTTCTCTACAATCTAGAAGTGATTTCGAGGGAATACTTTTGGTGGGATTTCAAAAGTATCCAAGGAAGGCTTGTGAGATTCAAGGCGTTGGCAATCAAGATCACTGGGTGTGGTGTACGTGTGACTAGGCAGGTGATACTTAGAACTTTGTGAGGATTAACATCGTTTGGATAGGTATTTCTGTAAATGCACAATGAGTATATTGATTTTGATTCCTTCCCGTGGTTTTTTACCCATTTAGGATTTTCCACGTATATCTCTGTGTTGTGGGATTTGACTGCTTGCGTAATTTTGTGCTGGTAGTATTAACTAGTGATTCGCATTCATATTGTTAGGGTTTTTATGAATTTTTAGGGAACCCTGATTTTTCAATTGGTATCAGAGCTAGCTGCTCCTTTCGTTAGGATTTATTTTCCTAGAGCAGATCCATCATGAGTATGAATATGAATCACGTGTCTAAAAATTTGCCTATACTTGATGCTGATAATTTTGATTACTGGAAATCTAGAATAAAGGCTATAATGAGATCTGCAGGTGAAGAAATTTGGGACTCATGTATTGTGGAATACACTCGGCCCATGATAACTGTTGAGGACAAACAGGTTAAAAAAAACTCCAATCTGAGTTATCAGTCGTTGAAAAAACATTACTTCTGGCTAACAACCGTGCACTTGATATTTTATTTTCTGTTGTTGATATTAATGAGCAAAGGAAAATAGCTAATTGTGAAATAGAAATAGAGGCATGGGACATTCTAGTTACTTGTCACGAGGGGACAGACGTGGTTAAGCAGTGTAAGCTGCAAAGGCTTACTACAGAGTTTGAGACCATCAGAATGCAAAAGGAGGCAACATTCAATCAATTTTACTCCAAGGTTATCGCCATCGTCAATAGCTACGAGAACTTGGGTTAGCCAATTCCTTCGTTTCGTATTATTAAGAAAATTTTACGTTCCTTACCTCCTAGATTTAAAACTCAAGTAACTATGCTGGAAGGTAAGAGAAAATTAAAAGAAAAATCTGTTCAAGAAATAGTTGGGATTCTCCAAACTTATGAGGCTGACCTATTGCAATCTGAACCTGTTTAGCCTAAAGTAAAACATTATGAGACTTCTATTGCTTTTAAAAGTACTTAGAAAAATAAGAAAGGTTTAGATAGTGATAGTGATGTTGATTTTGAGGAGATGAAAGTTTTTTTCAAAAAATTTAAAAATATTATGAAAAAGAAAAATGATAAAGAGAAAGGAGAGTTTTCTAAAAAAATTAAAAAAGGAGGGAAAAGGACCACCTGAGGGACCACAAAGTTTTGAGTGTCATGGGTTTGGTCATTATGCCCTAGGTTGTGCTAACAAAAAGAAAAAGAAGGTTTTTGTTGCTCAAACATGGGATGATAGCGATTCTGATCAATCAAATGAAGAACAAGACGACAACGAAAATAATGATAGAAACTTTTTGGCTTTTGGAGTTTCTTTCAACCCACAGAGTCTTTCCAAATCAAGTGACTCTGAGACAGATAAAAGCGAGCTAGAAAGTTGTGATGATTTAGATGAGGCCAGAGAGGAGTATAACAAACTCCGTGCTTTTGTTAAAAAAGTGATGAGGGTTAATGATAAACTTTCTGATAAGGCCAAGAATTTAGAGAATATTCTGAACGAACGCACTCAAGAGAGTGATGAGAGAAATAAAGAAATTGAGCTCCTTCTTGAGAAAAATAAAGCCTTGACCAGTGCAAAGTGGAAGAGAAAATTAGAGGATGATACAAAGACAAGGACCCAAGTGTTGGATCATATTCTTTCCATCCAATGGCATCCTAGCGATCGCTCAAGGCTTGGTTATCATGCCACATCTTCAACTTTTCCAATTGGGAAAGAAAAGACCAATCGTAAAGCTAAGAAGAAGAATGCTAATGGGATGAAGAATAGACTCAATTCTCCCACGCCAAAGAAGCAAACAACAATAGTGTTAAACGAACATCCCAAACGCAATGAGGTAAAAGCTAAAGTTATTAATAATGCTAAGTCTCAAGTGTTTACTCTTGTCGTTAAATTTGTTCGTACTTGTCATTATTGCGTTATGACTGGCCATATTAGACGGCACTGTAGGAAGATGCATGAATAACACTTCACATGATGCATATGTAGCTCATTCTTATGGTCATAATAATTTTGTACCCACTTGCCATCATTGTGGAAGTAGAGACCATATTCGTCCTTATTGTTTTGCCCTTCATGGCTATCATAGGACTGCTCCCTATTACCATAACTTGAACAATAATAGGGAGTATTTTCAAAGGCCTAGACGTAGGACATCTTCGCATGCTAATTCTACAAAGGTAAACCCAAAGCCCGTGCCCATTAAAAAGACTCGTGTTGAAAAGGGCAAGTCTAAACAAATGTGGGTTCGTAAAATTGATTTGGTATCTCCGGTTGATGATGATCTTGACTCTCTAGATGACTATAGTTCACATGGAGAGTTTGGCCTTGCCTTTTAAAGGCTAGGTTTGGTTCCATAAACTAAGTTTAATTGATCATGCATATCTTAATACCTAGATTTATGGAGTTTTATAGTTGTTTCATAGTTGTCTTATTTTAGTTGTCTTTGTATTATCATATCAAAAAAAATATTAAAAATTTTTACGTCTATTTATTAGTTGTTGTGTGGATTGAGCATGATAGTTTTTGGTGCGTAGTTGAATATCATCGGATTTTATGAATATGTCATCCGTATTTTTTATTGCACTTCATTTCGTATTCTCCCTGCAAGAGCACTTGAATGCCAATAAACCATGAGTATCCGACATTCTATACACTTATTCATGGTTATTATGGATGGTTAGCAATTAGGGGTGTTGTTCTCATAAACTTGGTCTGTATCTTGAGATTTCTTTTTGAAATTGACCCGTGGTAGAATTCCAAATGTGATGTTGAAATCCATCCACCACCATTTGTTTCTTTGTCTCCATCTCCCCTTCCAAAATTGAGAGAATGAATGACTTGAGGAAAGGGCTACCTATAGGACAAAAGTCCTAGTAGTGTGAAAGCTGCCGATGATAGTGCAAAATATAATGAAAAAAAATATTTCCATCGATGAGGTTATAAAAAGAGAGAGTTTATGGAAAATGTGGTATTAAGGTTGGACCACTTGCTTAGTAACCGGTTGCATTCGGTTCTATCCAGTCCGGACAATCGCGTCAAACAGCGAGTGGGGTAAAAGAGAATGCATTGTAAAAAGAATAAAAATTAGAAGTTGAGGGGGAGCTCCGCAAGTACTTATCAACAAAAAATCATTGAAGACCTAGCTTGGTTTGACTTCTTGAGGGAGAGTCATTTTGATACTCCTGTTGTTCATGATAATATGGGTCCTAAATTGAGCTAACCTGATATCTAGGCCATGGATGCACACACACACTTGCCTCACATGTCGTTGATCATGGTGTGTTGTATTTCTTCTGCCTTGCATGGTGTTCTATCATCAAGTTGTGTCTTAACGTTTGGATGTCTTGTTCATCTCATCTCATGATATAATACTTGCGCTAAAATATTCTCATGCTCATATCTTCAAAATTTTATAATCTTTTAGCATTGAGTTTAATTATGTTTTGTTGAGCTTTGCGGCTTTTAGTACTTTGTCTGCTATTGAGTTTAGGCATCATGATATCTATGCTAGTGTTCGTTTCTCTCTTAAATAATATCTCACTTGTCTGCTTCTCTTGGTCTTTAATTGTTCAATATTCTTCTTTGTTCACATTTATTGTTTTATTGTTTATCCTATTCGTCCTTTGTCATTCCATGTCAAAAAGGGGGAGAATGATGAAAGGGGTAGTAGGATGCCTACTATTCTAATATGTTTGGATATTGAGTTTTGTTTGCAAGCTCTCTACAACTCGTTCATATATGATAGATTGCCTTTGTAGTGTGTTCTGTCATGCAATTGCCAAAAGTGGAGATTGTAAGGACCAAATTTCAGAGTTCTTTGTTTTGGCAATTCCATTTGACAAAACACACATTTAAATCGAGTTGTAATTTTATTTTTTAAAGTGTCTGTTTAGGTGTGGAAAGGACTCATATCTTTATGTAATGGTTGAGAGTGTGATGGTATATTTTTTAGTGGTGAGTTGGGTAAGTTATTTTACTAGTTCAGAAGTTGTTCAAGACTTGCTCGAGCAACATATCCAGCAACTCTTCTGCCAAGAATAACTTCAGGACTTGCTCGAGCAACCTGTCGAGCAAGTTGGACGCGGACAGCTTCTATAAATATCAATGTGCTATGGATTTTTTTCATTATCTCTCATGACATAGCAGCCACACATTGAGGCAAATAGAGAGAGAAAGGTTTCTTGACTTTTTGAGTGATTACCTTGGAGTTTCTAAGCAATCGAGCGATCGTACAACTACATGCCTATCTCTAAGAAGTTCTCTACAATCGAAGTGATTTCGAGGGAATACTTTTGGTGGGATTCCAAAAGTATCCAAGGAAGGCTTGTGAGATTCAAGGCGTTGGTGATCAAGATCACTGGGTGCAGTGTACGTGTGACTCGGCAGGTGATACTTAGAACTTTGCGAGGATTTACATCGTTTGGATAGGTATTTTTGTAACTGCACAATGAGTATAGTGATTTTGATTCCTTCCCGTGGTTTTTTTAACCATTTAGAGTTTTTCACGTATATCTCTGTGTTGTGGGATTTCATTGCTTGCGTAATTTTTTGCTGGTAGTATTAACTAGTTATTCGCATTCATACTGTTAGGGTTTTTACGAATTTTTAGGGAACCCTGATTTGTATCTACCCCATATATAGTGAAATACTCTCCTCCCGTGGACATACTAGATTTTGGGGAATCACGTAAAAATTCTTGTGTATGTGTGCGTTTGTTTGTGACGCTTCCGCTAATATTAGAGGCTCTCTACCATTCCAACAAAAAAAAAGGGGGAGAAGGATTTGTAATTTAAATAAGGAGATTAGCTTGGGCTTGGGCACATGGTGTAATGGTACCCTAAAATATCATCAACATGAGAGAGCTTCTCTGTTGTTTCCTTTTGATAGTAACGGCCAACTCCAGAAGGGACTTCTTAGTTCTTACAATGCCCATGCTTTTTTGCTTTCTATCTGTTCCATATTACATAATTTCTAATAATCAGGTGTCCATCCACCTTTCATACGCTCGATTAATTATGAAAGATCAATTTCACCATCCCCTAGCGGGGGCCTTATTTAAAGTCATAGCAAAAATCTATATCAATTGAACCGAAAAGAGTTGATAGCACCTATGTGATTTTGAACTTGAGACTGTAGGACGGAACAAATCCCTAAGTTTCAAATCTTGACCATGTCAACCCCTTCGAGTTGTTCCGTATAACATATTAAGGGTAAAATTGTAACAATAAATATTTTCCTGCGAGATTCTCTTTAGAACTTTTCATTTTATTCAAATGAAGAAAATATGATAAATATTTCTATCACTTTTTTTTTGTTCACCTCTCTCTCTAATTTTCACTTTCTATTGTTGTTTTCATTTTAATTAAATGGACCATACAATTTACCCACGCAGAAAAAAAGGGACTCTACATGGTATAACAATGTTATTTTTTTCTCTTTTCCCTAAACAAATCTAAAACTGCACATTTCATTCCCCCATGGTTCCTTTCCTCTCCCCTATTATTCTTTAGATTAGAATAGAAAAACCAACACCCATCTAGAAATCCAAGAAATTAAGGGCAAAAAAAGCTTAAAGTAAAATTTATGTTAGAAGTAGATGGACAAGATAAGAATGAAGCTTGACTATTCCTGACAGGTTTGATTTTATTTCAAATCATGTTTTTTTCACGAAGGTAATCTACTAATATTTACGCAATAAGGGCATTATTTAATGGCTAGAATAAAGTTAGTTTATCTTCTCTTTTTGTCATTTGAAATGTAATTTTTGGCCTTAAAGTTCAATCACGTGTATTAGTTTTATATGGTTCTATGCATTATGACATCCTTTGTGCATCACAACAATTGTTAGAAGTACCTACATCTCATGACCAACTAAACTATTAACTGAGAGGTGTTATTGTCACCCCTTTAACATCCCTCTCAAAACCCGGGCCCACCCCCCTTTCCCCATTAACCCCCATTTCGGCTAGTCCTTTTTTTTTAAATTTTTTTTATTCTTTTTCACTTTTTTCTTGTTCAATTATATTGTGAATACACAAGGGGTGTTCCACTAACTTGGTTTTTTTGGTTTTTTTTTTTGTTTTCTTTGGATGTTTTAATTTTGCAAAAAAACTAATTTGGTCCACTAACTAGGGTTTTTGTTTTTTGGCTTTTAGTTTTGCAAAAAAACTAACTTGTTCCATTAAACTAATTTTTTGTATGTTTAGTTTTGCAAAAACGTATACTAACTTGTTCCACTTACTAGTTTTTTGGCTTTTTTGGTTTTTAGTTTTGCACCCCTGACACGTGCCGAAAAATAACTTATTCCATATTGTGAATACACAAGGGGTGAAAAATTAGTTTATTCACGATTTTTTTTGTGATGTGGTGTGAGAGAATGAACTATCTCGGTATTTGAAAAAAACAATTTTTTTTTTTTTTTGTGGAACACCCGAGAGTTTTTTGGGGTGCAAATAGAAATCTTTAAATTAGTGTGAAAAAAAACTATAGAAGTAGGAGTATAGAAATAGACATATTTTCTCTGAAAAAAATTATTCAGTCTTGGGGCACCACCAAGTGGTGTTAAGCCGTTATCCACCACACATTTGTGAGATCTAGTATTAAGTGTATAGAATCAATCAAAGCTGCAGTGGATAAATGTGCTAAGTTGCCAAGTGACAGCATTTTTTTTCCCATTCAACTAATAATTCTAATGTAGTTTATAGACTCAATCAAACAGTCGATGTTATCTGAACGGATCCCAAGATACGTTATTTTTCATGCAGTGGCGCGTATTTTACAATACCAGGTTGCCAATGTCTTTTCTGGCATCTCGCTTCATCGAACTTAAAAATAGTAGGCGTTTTTTGTTAATCCGGAGTGGCGGGGCAAAATGGGGTATCAACAATAATAAAATAAATAATTGAATAAATAGTTTAAAAAACAGAATGAAATAATTAAATGAATTAATTTAAAGAAATGAATTAAATAATCAAATGAATTGTTATAAAAGAAATAAATTAAAATAAATAACAAAATTAATATAAAAAAGTAATTAAAGGAGGGGAAGAGGGGTAAAACAATCATTTGGCACGTGTCAAGGTGGGGTGGGGCGCTGTGTCAGGGGGGAGCGTATCAATTAACTCTCTTGCTAGGAAGCTTTTAGAGCCACTGAGAGAACCCATGAACATAACCCAATCCGCCCACTTATAACCTAACCAAACCTACCCATATTTACATATATTCATACATGTACATACAGAGAGTGGAGATGATAACAAAACAAAAGAAACAAAAAAAAAAAAAAAAAACCATCCATGCTTTGTGCGTTGGTGTCAACCACGAAACTATTAGTGGTAAAAAAACAAGAAAAAAGGGTTGGGTTGGGTTAGCCTGGGTTTGGCCTAGCTTATATTCAACCCATAACCCATATTAACCCACATCAACCCAACCCAACCACCTATTTGCCACCTCTACTTGCAAGGCATATTTACATCATATTTTACAATTTGTTTGCATATCAATAAGACAAATACGTGACAACCAGTAATTAAAAGGCATGCATTAATTTATTTTAGATCAGGATAAAGGCAGTTGAAATTCGAATGATAAGAAACCCTCAGACATCTAATTCCTTGTTTTAAGGAAATAACCACCTGATTCAAATCTTAGAAACCCTCAAATGAAGAATTATCTTTCACTTCTGCTTCATTATTTAGATGCTTTAATTCATCACACAAAGTAATTTTCAGTTTAATATAGTTTCCGGACAACTGGTGGCCGTAGAGTTGGTCCTTTTTTGGTGAAATTTGATGAGAAGCCTTTTTTTTTTTATCAACAGGTAATTTCATTCCAAAAGCTCAAAGGCATTACAACAACTTCATTAGAGGATATAAGAATGGACCAAAAGTTTAAAATTACTAAAATCTAGACGCGAGCACATGCACAAGCAAGCTTGATGACACATACTAAGTAAGAAGGTCAACAACAAGGTCGAACATAAGACCAGTCAAAGTTCTAGTAGACAGGATTCTTGCAAGGAAACCCAACTGAAATCATGAAAAAAGGTACAAATGAGACTAGAAGAAAGTCACCCAGCATCGGGAGGGTGAACACTTTAATTCATTCGCCCCTCCCCATGTAATAGATTAGGAATGATGAATGAAAAACAAAAACAAAAAAAAAGTTCAAATGAAGAATTATCTTTGACTTTTGCTTTATTATGTAGATGCTTTAATTCCTCACACAAAGTAATTTTGAGTTCAATATAGTTTCTAGACAATTGGTGGTAGATTTGGTCCATTTAAGGTGAAATTTGATGAGAAGCGTTTTTTTTTTAACCAATAGGTAATTTCATTCCAAAAGCCCGAAGGCATTACAACAACTTCATTACAGGATATAAGAATGAACCGAAAGTCTAAAATTACTAAATTCTAGATGCGAGCACATGCACAAACAGGCTTGATGACACATACTAAGTAAGCAGGTCAACAAGAAGGTCGAACATAAAACCAATCAAAGTTCTAGTAGAGAGGATTCCTACAATGAAACCCAACTCGAATCATGAAAAAAAAAGGTACAAATGAAACTAGAAGAAAATAACTCACCATTGGGAAGGTGAACACTCCATGACGGGAATAGAAAGAAAACCAACAAAAAAAAAGAGCAAATCACCCCATCTATTCGATCTCTGCCCATAAATTAGAGATTGAATTGGGGGGTGATTTGATATTAAGTACAGCCCTGACCCCACTTGGTCCAATTGTAGCTATTTGGGAAACCACCTCCTTCCTTAGCCACTTAATGTAAATTACCATCTTATCATTGGGTAGTGGCTTGAACTTTATCACAGGGTGGTTCAAGAAATTATCCTTCCAAACAATGGTGGAGGGGTATTGGATTGAGTCTACAATTTTCAAGCACCCAACTTCCTCCCAAACAGGAAGAGTATCAGCAATCCATCCAAGTGCAAGGTCCAAATAGCCAATATTTTTCCCTCCAAAAAACTTGGATATTTTCCCTATGAGCTCTTCTTCTATCTTCTGCACGGACTTTGTGGCTTGTTTCAGAGCTCTTTCCTTTTCATCCCCTTCAGAGCACAGAGCCATGAATGCATTTGCAAAAAGCTGTATCGCGAAAGCAAGATTACCATTTGTTCAAAAAAAAGTTTGAAAGTTCATGGTAAATGAATTCACAAACATCTCATACAATAGATAGTAATTAACGTAAAGGAGTAAAAAAAAATAGACAAAATACAAAAAACAATCATTAGAAAAACTTATTAGATACAAATTACTCTGGTTTCTAAGCAGTGAAATAAGTAGGCCATTTCTGGGGCCTACTATTGGATTTGAACCAACGACGGACGCCGCATGAAAGTAATACACTAAACACTAAATTAAGTAGGTCATTTCTCATCCCATCAAACCACAAAGACCCCATTGTATTGATGTATAATAGATCTTCTGAAAATATGGTTTTACTGATGCCGGTATTCCATGGCAGCATTTGCAAAAATGCCACCATATATAGTAAACCTTTAATGTCCATTCAAAAAACTTTCCCAAAACGGTTTCAAAAATTTCCGTAAGTTATAGATAAATACCAGTTTTGCTTGGGGCCTCTGAAAAGACTTACGAATTTTGTATTTTTTTTACTTGTATATTTTTTTAGTTTTTTATAACTTAATATTAAATAGGCAACTAAGTTCAGAGTCGGGCTTGGGCAACCCAATTCTCGGGGCCGGTACACACACAAAAGCATATGCTAGTAAATTACATTTTCCCAAACTTGGAGGCCAATCAACCTTTGCTAACTTGGATGCCAATCTTGACCAAATGAGGGAGAAGGATTTGTATATATATTATTAACTTGGCACATGGTGAAATGGTACTCGGAAATATCCTAAATCAGTTGTTTTCTTGTGGAAGTTACCAACTCCACTGAGACTAATGCTCATGCTTGTTTGCTTTCTATCGTGTTCCAAATTAATCCATTTTTTGTTTTTGATAACCAAGTATCCGGACTAGATTTCGTGTACCTCGACTAATCATGGGAGACCAATTTCGGCTGTGTACTAGCGGGGACCCTATTTAAAAGTAGATCAAAGTGTTGCATGGACTGACCTGAAAAGAGTAGATAGCTAGCGCACCTATGTGGTTTTTGAACATGAGACTCTAACGCCCCGTTTGAATACCGGAGATGATTTTGGATAGATTTGTATTGAGGGTAGATTAGAAAGTGAATTTGTAATGAGAGTGGGCCCATTTCCTAGGCTGATTTTTATATGAGGTGTTTGGATGGTATTTTGAGAAGGTGATTTGGAGGGTGGAATTGATAGGACAATGAGGCAAATGACTTAATTGCCCTTGGTTTATTAATTAAATAAAAGCTAATGGATGCGCGGACACCAGAAAAATCAAGCATGTGTTCAGAAAAGGTAATGGATGCACGGACACCCGAAAAATCAAGCCTCAATGCCAGGAGGCTTAGTTGTTTTCAGTTACGTTTCTTGGATTTCAATTCAATGAAGATATTGTACGGGTTGCATACCTCGGAATTACTATTTCTTAATTTATGCATTTCCCATTTGGAGGATGATTTTTACACTGCCCTTTTTTATGAATGCATTCCGCTTCTCATCCTTTTAATGGAAATTAAATTACACACAGTAAAAAAGAAGAAATTGAATGGATCCAAAATACAAATAAAAAGAAAATGAACCGACGAAAGGACCCAACTAGGTGTGTGCGTTTACAAAGAATGACTTCTATCCCAATCCACCACGAGGGGATTAATCTGACTTGTCTTTCATGTTTCTTGGGCAAAATCAAAAGTAAATTTCTGACCATGAATTTTGAAGGGTAAAATTTAGCATGTCAGCTGGTGCGGGTCATTTGGTTACATGACCATTCGATATGTGTAGCCCCATATTTACTGTGTGAGGGTCACCAACCTATGTTTAAAACTTGTATTGTATGCGAGGTTGAAGTTGCTACTTAGTGATTTTATGAAAAATTACTTGGGCCAGGTCCTTTATAGTCATGTTTTTTACTGATTTGTCTTAAGTATCCTTAAAAACATGTTTTAAATAGATTGAGTGGTTCAGATCATCAAAATTTGAAATCCCGTGAAATCAAATTCAGGATCAGATTTCACATCCCTTCATCAAGATTTTACTGAGGTGACTATTTCACCATTTGATCACAATTCCACCCATAACAAACATTGGTTTCTCTCAAAAAAACAAGCGAACGCGTTGTATATTACGTTGATATTTGCGAATTAATTGTAACTCCTTCCAGTTTTGACAAACAAATGAGCCAACAAAAAATATATATATGGAGATGAAGAAACCAACACCACCCGAATCAACCTAAGCAAAGAAGAAAAGCAGAAAGGGTGTAGAAGAAAATCAAGAAAGCAACAAAATGGAAGCGAAAATCTCAGCAACTAAAAACACCAAGTAGCAACCAACCTCCCATACAATACAGGTTTATTTAGGTGTCTTTCGAAACCCCTTTGTTTCAGAGAACAAATGATCTCGTTTATTTTGACTTAGTTATATAACTATTTTAATTAAGCTTCGGTAATCAACCTTTTTTAGCAGCAGCCAAGATGGCACCTCTTACTTTTTTCCGCCACTGATAATAAGGAACCGTCTTATCTCCGGACGGTAGCTTATCCTTGATCACAGGGTGGTTGCGGAAATTTTCCATCCAAGCAGTGGTGGATGGGAATAGGATTGGGTCTACAATTTTCATGGACCCAACTTCCTCCCAAACAGGAAGCCAGTAAGAGATCCATCCAAGTGCAATGTCCAAATACCCAATTTTTTCCCCTCCAAAAAACTTGGATTTCCCTTTGATCAACACTTCTTCAATCTTCTCCAAGGACTCTACGGCTTCTTTCAGATACCTTTCTTTTTCTTCTTCAAATTGGGTGAACATAGCCATTTGTGCATTATACAGAAGCTGTCACAAACAAAAAATACTATTAACTTCGAAAGAAAGGCATTGAAACTTAAGTGATCGAAACACTGCACATATGTATATTTGCCTTAAAAATTCTTATAAAAATGCTATACATGTCTCATAACAACAAAACGTATCATTGACGATTTTTCAATCTACAACAGCCATCCATTCGTGTCTCTCGTAACATCGAAAACATTTTTAAATGATGTCCTAACTAATCAATCCATACAAAGTAAGTGATTTTAATGATCTAGTAGGACTCGAAATCAACGTTACTAAGGCTCCATTTGTTTTTGTGTGAAATACTTTCTCTGTAAGATCTTTGAAAGTTTCTTTCTTTTATTTTCAATTGTTTGATTGACCTCAAAAAATGAAAAATCACGCATACATTTAGTATGGAACAAATCTAAAAGGTTTAAAGCAAGGACAAAAAGTAATAGAAGCTCACCTTCTCCTCCCCAACTTTGGCCCAAAATCGAGCCATGGCTCTGTCATAAAGATCTTGAGGCAAAATTGGATATTGTTTCCAGGTCTCATCAATGTATTCAAGAATTATGAACGACTCAAGGATCACTTTTTCTCCATGAACTAGCACTGGCACCATCTTGTGAACTGGGTTCAGTTCAAGAAACTGAGGAGTCTTGTTATAGATATCTTCTTCTATGTATTCGTACTCCACACCCTTCAGTCTCAGAGCCCACTCCACTCTCACGGAAAATGGGCTCACCCAGTATCCCCAAAGCTTCACTGCTTCCTTGCTTTCCATACTAGAGAGAGAGAGAGAGAGATTTTGTTAATTTGATCGCTAATGTATGGTTGTCTGTATATATAGCTAGCTGGTCAATTACCCCAGAAGGAATTTGAGTTGAACTTTGCAACCTTTTAGACGGCAATCTTGACTTCACGGATTTCAAAAATGTTTCTTGACCATTGATTTGCTTTTCCGGGATAATTTTTTGGAGAAATTTTCACGTACTCTATCATCCCTTCAAGTTTTAGCAAGACGGGATTCATTTCAAATTGTTGGTCTTGTTCAAATTTTAATGCAATTTTAAAACTCTTTATGTCTTTCAATCTATAATATTTTTAGAGTTTTTAAAACTTTGTATATTAGAACCTAATTGAAATCAATGGGCCAATTGCTATTTATAAGGATGAGAATAGGCCGTATGCTGAGAGAAGATGGACAATAAAAGAGAAGAAATTGAGTGGATCAGCAATGGATCTAAATTTATTACATTGTGTCATGTGTCCAAATAATGGTTCCAAAAGGTACATAGAAGATGGACAATAAAAGAGAAGAAATTGAGTGGATCCGCGAAAGTACCCAACTAGGTGTAGGTATAAATGACATATGTGTGTGTGTTAACACAGAACGACTTCTATGCTAATCCACCACGAGGGGATTAATCTAACTTGTCTTTGATGTGTCTTGAGTAAAATCAAAAGGAAATTTCTGACTATGAGTTTCTGGACAAAGAATTGGGACTTTTCGATGACTGTCTCGGATTGTGGTTGCCCCATTGAACAATTATGACCTGTTAATCAGAGAAAAACGTTTAAGAGTCAATATAGAAAAAAAGCATGGAAAGATAAATATAATGAAGGGATAGGTAACCAAACTTTGAAAAGTAACCGAGTTAATGGAAAAAAAAAAAAGCTAATGAAGGGATAGGTAACCAAACTTTGAAAAGTAACCGAGTTAATGTAAAAAAAATAAGCTCGAAGGATTCGCTCAATTTGTTTAAAATATTTTTTTAAGGATTCTTGTAAAAAAAAAAGCTCGAAGAGGCTTGATTAATTGTTTTCTCAATTTTTAGACAGGGAATTGAGCTAATAATCGATCAAGCTCGTACCTGCATCCCACTAAGCTAATTTTTTACAAGAATTCTTCAAACCATATTTTGAAATAGATGAGTGATTCTGATCATTTGTGTGAAATCCCAAAAGCAGTTCCACACAACTTGGTATGCATTTTGTATGCACCAAATGGTATAACCATAACAAGGCTGAATTAAATATTAGGAGTAGTTCATTACGTCTCTATTAAGAATGAACAAATCAAGCTACTCAAATTTAAATTCGTGTTTTTTCATTAAAAGGTCGTTCAAGATAAATTTCAAACACCTATACATAAAAGAACATTAGTGGGTTGCCATATTTTTTTCCCATTTTGGATGAAAACGCCCCTGCTATGGATCGATGTGGGGTGTGTTGCATGGATCAATAGTGAGGACCGCTTAATTCAGCATCAATTTCACCATGTTTTGCTCGTTACTATAATACCTTTTTTTAAGACTTTTGATGTTTTTCGCTCGAGTCTGGTGGCTATGTGTGTATTGTCCAAATGTGCAGAGGCGGTTTTGAAAAACACAATGTGAAGTGTGAACACAATTATCACCCCCCCGTATTGGCCACTAACTCATTAAGCCAAAACAAGGGAGGGAAAACTAACATTTCCTCTTTTTTTTTTGGGGGGGGAGGGAGGGACTAATTGATCATCATTTCTTGCCTCATATAAACCTCTAGAAGTTTTTCAGACCACATGATTTCTTGCCTCATATAAACCTGTAGAAGTTTTTCAGACCACATGTTTTAATGAAGCCTTATTTACTGAAAAACAAAGTATTGGCAATGTAATTTAGGCCGGTGTAGCCTAAATTACTGAAAAACAAAGCCTTTTTCAGACTACAAGAATATTTGTAAAATGTTGGAGTTTGGTATTTCTCTAAATGTGCGAACACGTTCAATGTCTTCGTAGATGTACTTACCAACTACCAAGTAAGGAAAGACAAAAGAGGCCAAGGAAGTTATTGAACTTCTCTGAACGAGAAGGAACTTGGGCCTAACTCACAAACCAGGCAATTTTTCGAAGCCTTTTTCTCATTTCACTCGATAGAAAACAAAGGTTTGGATCTCAATATTGGTAAGTACCATTATTCTCCTTGATGTATTTTGTAAGAACAAACAACTTGATACTGCACTGTGTGTTTTTATTGAACAACAGAAGTTCTATGAGGCTCGGGTATTGGTTGAGGCAATGGTTGGAAGTGGTTTTTGTCCCAATGAATCTACTTTTCCCTTGATTATCTGTCTTTCTGCAAATAAAAGACAGTACCCTTCTCTTCCTGCCCTTCAAGAGGTGATTAAGAAGTTCTTGCCTAATGACGGACATGGACTTTAGTAGATTGTATAGCTGTGAAGATGAAGTTTCGTCTCTCAAAATTTGTAGTCATTATTATGTGATACTCTTTTGCTTTTTTGTTTCTTGGTAATTGCAAATCTGCAATGTGATTCTTCAACTTAGTGTATATCACCTTTTGAAACCGAAATAATTGTGTATTTTTTTTTCCTGCTTTTCTTAGTAATATCATTCCATAGGTTAAGGA
Organism: Vaccinium macrocarpon; assembly: GCA_022606695.1. Taxonomy (NCBI): domain Eukaryota; kingdom Viridiplantae; phylum Streptophyta; class Magnoliopsida; order Ericales; family Ericaceae; genus Vaccinium; species Vaccinium macrocarpon. The sequence continues at coordinate 9,497,476 of CM040175.1, read as the reverse complement.
ACTTCACCAAAAATGCTTTAAGTCTCATAGTCGTTTGTCCTCGTATACGGAAGTTCTCTCTATTTTCCGTTTTATTTGTTCCCAGTCCCACTGTTGAGAAATCTCAATGGTTTCTTCTTTGTCTTTCTTCTCCTGCTTCATTATTTAGATGATTTAATTCATCACACAAAGTAATTTTGAGTTTAATATAGTTTCCAGACAACTGGTGGTAGAGTTGGTCCTTTTTTGGTGAAATTTGATGAGAAGCCTTTTTTTTTATCAACAGGTAATTTCATTCCAAAATCTCAAAGGCATTACAACAACTTCATTAGAGGATATAAGAATGGACCAAAAGTTTAAAATTAATAAAATCTAGACGCGAGCACATGCACAAGCAAGCTTGATGACACACACTAAGTAAGAAGGTCAACAAAAAGGTCGAACATAAGACCGGTCAAAGTTCTAGTAGATAGGATTCTTGCAAGGAAACCCAACTGAAATCATGAAAAAAGGTACAAATGAGACTAGAAGAAAGTCACCCAGCATCGGGAGGGTGAACACTTTAATTCATTCGCCCCTCCCCATGTAATAGATTAGGAATGATGAATGAAAAACAAAAACAAAAAAAAGTTCAAATGAAGAATTATCTTTGACTTTTGCTTTATTATGTAGATGCTTTAATTCATAACACAAAGTAATTTTGAGTTCAATATAGTTTCTGGACAATTGGTGGTAGATTTGGTCCTTTTAAGGTGAAATTTGATGAGAAGCGTTTTTTTTTTTTTTAACCAATAGGTAATTTCATTCCAAAAGCCCGAAGGCATTACAACAACTTCATTACATGATATAAGAATCAACCGAAAGTCTAAAATTAATAAATTCTAGACGCGAGCACATGCACAAGCAGGCTTGATGACACATACTAAGTAAGCAGGTCAACAAAAGGTCTAACATAAAACCAATCAAAGTTCTAGTAGAGAGGATTCCTACAAAGAAACCCAACTCGAATCATGAAAAAAAAAGGTACAAATGAGACTAGAAGAAAATAACTCACCATTGGGAAGGTGAACACTCCATGACGGGAATAGAAAGAAAACCACCAAAACAAAAAAGCAAATCACCCCATCTATTCGATCTCTGCCCATAAATTAGAGATCGAATTGGGGGGTGATTTGATATTAAGTACAGCCCTGGCCCCACTTGGTCCAATTGTAGCTATTTGGGAAACCACCTCCTTCCTTAGCCACTTAATGTAAATTACCATCTTATCCTTGGGTATGGGCTTGAACTTTATCACAGGGTGGTTCAAGAAATTATCCTTCCAAACAATGGTGGAGGGGTATTGGATTGAGTCTACAATTTTCAAGCACCCAACTTCCTCCCAAACCGGAAGAGTATCAGCAATCCATCCAAGTGCAAGGTCCAAATAGCCAATATTTTTCCCTCCAAAAAACTTGGATATTTTCCCTTTGAGCTCTTCTTCTATCTTCTGCACGGACTCTGTGGCTTGTTTCAGAGCTCTTTCCTTTTCATCCCCCCTTGAGCCACCTGAGCCATGAATGCATTTGTAAAAGTCTGATCGCCGAAATCAAGAATACCATTTGTTCAAAAATAAGTTTGAAAGTTCATGGTAAATGAATTCACAAATGTCTCATACAAGAGATAGTAATTAACGTAAAGGAGAAAAAAAAATTAGACAAAATACAAAAAACAATCATTAGAAAAACTTATTAGATACAAATTACTCTGGTTTCTAAGCACTGAATTAAGTAGGCCATTTCTGGGGCCTACTATTGGATTTGAACCAATGACGGACGCCGCATGAAAGTAATACACTAAGCACTAAATTAAGTAGGCCATTTCTCATCCCATCAAACCACAAAGACCACATTGTATTGATGTATAATAGATCTTCTGAAAATATGGTTTTACCGATGCCGGTATTCCATGGCAGCATTTACAAAAATGCCACCATATATAGTAAACCTTTAATGTCCGTTCAAAAAAACTTTCCCAAAACGGTTTCAAAAATTTCCGTAAGTTATAGATAAATACCAAAACGGTTTCAAAATGTAGGGAAAGATTCAATGGGCGAGAAGGTCTGCTGATGGTGTTACTTGCCCGCGTGAGCTAGGTTCGAATCTTGCTGGTTAGTAGTTGCCTTCTTGCACTAAATTTTGGCTTTTCTCTGGACCAGTGGACCTCTTTCCCAAATTTTATTTTATTTATCTACTTTCTCTGTTCCATTTTTTTACCTACAAGTCTAAAACTGCAATCAAATATACAAATACTCCCATAAATTTATGAGAGCATACAAACGGGTGGTATTATATGTACGAGCCGCACATATTTATGTGTGTGTTTGTATAAATGGGTGTACATTTTTTAATGTGATTCTAAAATTTTTGCTTGGGGCCTCTGAAAAGACTTACGAATTTTGTATTTTTTTTACTTGTATATTTTTTTAGTTTTTTATGACTTAATATTAAATAGGCAACTAAGTTCAGAGTCGGGCTTGGACAACCCAATTCTCGGGGCCGGTACCCACACAAAAGCATATGCTAGTAAATTACATTTTCCCAAACTTGGAGGCCAATCAACCTTTGCTAACTTGGATGCCAATCTTGACCAAATGGGGGAGAAGGATTTGTATATATATTATTAACTTGGGCACATGGTGAAATGGTACTCGGAAATATCCTAAATCAGTTGTTTTCTTGTGGAAGTTACCAACTCCACTGAGACTAATGCTCATGCTTGTTTGTTTTCTATCGTGTTCCAAATTAATCCATTTTTTGTTTTTGATAACCAGGTATTCGGACCAGATTTCCCGCACCTCAACTAATCATGGGAGACCAATTTCGGCTGTGTACTAGCGGGGACCTTATTTAAAGGTAGATCAAAGTGTTGCATGGACTGACCTGAAAAGAGTAGATAGCTAGCGCACCTATGTGGTTTTTGAACATGAGACTCTAACGCCCCGTTTGAATGCCGGAGATGATTTTGGGTGGATTTGTACTGATGGTGGATTAGAAAGTGAATTTGTAATGAGGGTGGGCTCATTTCCGAGGCTGATTCTTATATGAGGTGTTTGGATGGTATTTTGAAAAGGTGATTTGGTGGGTGGATTTGATAGGACAATGAGGCAAATGACTAAATTGCCCTCGGTTTATTAATTAAATAAAAGCTAATGGATGCGGGGACACCAGAAAAATCAAGCATGTGTTCAGAAAAGGTAATGGATGCACGGACACCCGAAAAATCAAGCCTCAATGCCAGGAGGCTTAGTTGTTTTCAGTTACGGGTTGCATACCTCGGAATTATTAGTTCCTAATTTATGCATTTCTCATTTGGAGGATGATTTTTACACTGCCCTTTTTTATGAATGCATTCCGTTTCTCATCCTTTTAATGGTAATTAAATTACACACAGTAAAAGAGAAGAAATTAAATGGATAAAAAATACAAATAAAAAGAAAATGAACCGACGAAAGGACCCAACTAGGTGTACGTATAAATGACATATGTGTGTGCGTTTACAAAGAATGACTTCTATCCCAATCCACCCGGAGGGGATTAATCTGATTTGTCTTTCATGTTTCTTGGGCAAAATCAAAAGTAAATTTCTGACCATGAATTTTCTGGACAAAGAATTGGGCAAATGACTTTTTGACGACTGTCTCGGATTGTGGCTGTTAGGGTGCAGACAACCTTCAACAGTGATCTATCTCGGAGGTGTGGGGGGTGGTGTCCCCTACCGGACTGCAGCGAAAGCGATATGTTTGGACCTCGGAGTGTAATATCGACCATAGGTTCCGACCTATTTATTTAACAATTTGTTAAATGTTAGAGTTATCAGTTTTCAGAGAAAAACAAAGTGTGGCGAGAAAAAACACAAATCTCAAAGAGATTGTCAGAAGATTTGTATCCTTATTTTCGATTTCATAGTAGACTAATGTGTGGTTGTCTGTATAAATAGCTAGCAGGTTAATTAACCCAAAAGAAAGTTGAGTCTTTTAGACGGCAATCTTGACTTTGGAAGACGAGTGGATGCTCTTGTGTTTCCTTGTCAAGGAAGTGTCGGTCAGTGCATAAGTTTGGCCCACAAGCTATATTGCAACTCAAGGTTAACTTTTAAGCTATGGGTTAGGGTAAAATTTAGCATGTTAGCTGGTGCGGGTCATTTGGTTACATGACCATTGGATATGTGTAGCCCCATATTTACTGTGTGAGCTCACTAAATTATGTTTAAAACCTGTATTGTTTGCGAGGTTGAATTTGCTACTTAGTTTTTATGAAAAATTACTCGGGTCAGGTCCTTTATATTCATGTTTTTTACCGATTTGTCTTCAGTATCCTTAAAAACATGTTTTAAATAGATTGAGCGGTTCAGATCATCAAAATATGAAATCCCGTGAAATCAAATTCAGGAGCAGATTTCATATCCCTTCATCCAGATTTTACTGAGGTGACTATTTCACCATTTAATCACAATTCCACCATTAACAAACATCGGTTTCTCTCGAAAAACATGCGAACGCGCTGTATATTACATTGATATTTGCGAATTAATTGTAACTCCTTCCAGTTTTGACTTAGTGCATATCACCTTTTGAAACCGAAATAATTGTGTATTTTTTTTCCTGCTTTTCTTAGTAATATCATTCCATAGGTTAAGGAACTTCACCAAAAATGCTTTAAGTCTCATAGTCGTTTGTCCTCATATACGGAAGTTCTCTCTATTTTCCGTTTTATTTGTTCCCTCTGTTGAGAAATCTCAATGGTTTCTTCTTGGTCTTTCTTCTCCTGCTGCTAATTGTTCTTAGGCTTTCACCAGTTGTACAATTAGGAAGGAAGATGGCTGAGGACATCTAAAAAGTTGACAAAATCCAATAAATCTTGTGGGAGATGTTTAAAGCCCTTGTAGTAATGCTTATCTATCACATGTATTCACCATCTAGTCTCTATACCTGTTTTGATTTGTAGATAACAGGGCTGGACCAGGTTTACCTAATGCACACTCGCACACGCACATTTTGAACTGGTTTCAACCAAAACACACTTTCATTGGCAACTTCCTAATTTAGACTAGAGTAGTAACATTGCATGCTCCGCGAAGCTAAAGCTGTAAGTGAGGAGCACAAGTTATTTCATTTGCAGTCTCTTCTGGACTGTAGAAAATAGCAAATATGCAGCATACTCACATGCGTCTTTTACTTCAGTTTTGGACACGTCGATAGAGCTGTAACTTTTGGACCGGTGGTTACATTTTTATACTTTGCAGAGCATTTGTTCCTGTGATTTCTGCAAGAAAGAAAGAAAAATCTAAGCCTTCCATTTATTATTGTGTGAAATGCTAATTTTTCTCAAAATTCTATAACAATATAACCTTTAGAAATTCTTCATGGATTTGTTTTCCATGAGACAGTTCTTGAGTATAGCATGTGTAACTTACTTCAGAAAATCATTTACTCCAATTTATAATTGCAGTTTATATGTTCGACGAAACGTGTGAGAGACGCATGTATGACTAACTCATCTGGCAGCTTCTCTGAGGTCATTTCATGAATTTATAGCTGTACATGGTGGATAGGAGGAGAGTGTAGACATGGGAGCAAAAAATACAACTGCTCAAATCTATACATACCAAATTGCTCTCTCAAACCCGGACATAGTTAAGAAATCTGCTTTGCTTTGTTTATGCTACAACGAAACCAATCCAATTCGGCTTTAAACATTGAAATCTGACTTTCCCTGAACTTTGCCTCAATTCATGTGGTATGGTACCAACAGAAGAGGTTTCAATTCAACATTACAACACAGGTGCAAAAAGTTCGTACCCAATCAGTTGGTTGGTGATTCTAGGAGATTATGATGTTCTGCAAAAAGTTTGTACCCAACAAAGATTTTGATCTCAACTGTTTTTTTCTCTAAGTTCTCGCCTTTTTAACACTCAAACACGTTCGTGTATTTTACCATCATTTGTGTGTTTTTCGCAGTACATCAATGTATTCCTGGTTTTGACTAGATTTTGTTTAGCAGCAACAAAAAATGGCTGAATTACTTCGATATTCCTTTAGTCCCGGTGATCTTCCTACATAGAGTTGCCATCTATGTTCATATTGCTATTTATGAATGAGTTGTTTGACCGTGAATATGATTTGTCACAAGTTGGCTCAGTGATTTAAAGAAAAACTTCAATTGAAAAACTATCTTTGACTTTTGCTTCATTATATAGATACTTTATTTCGTTACACAATCAATTTTGAGTTCAATAAGTTTCTGGACAATTGATGGGAGAGTTGGTCCCTTTCTTGGTGAAATTTAACAAGAAATTTTTTAAGTTTTTTTGAACAAGAGGAAATTCCATTCTGAAAGCCCAAAGGCATTACAAAAATTTCATCACATGATACAAGAAAGAATCAAAAATCCAAAATTACAAAAACCTAGACGCGAGCACCCCAACATGCTCAATAACATATACTACAAAAGCTGACCAACAGCAAAGTCTGGTACGAGAGAATACTACAAGGAAACGCAATTCAAATCACGACAAACACACATATAAAATCTACTCCACTTCCGGAGGATAAACACTCCACAAAGGGAGGGGAAAGGAAACCAGCAACAAATAAATCAAAACACTCCATTATTCTATCTTTGCCCAGAAACCAGAGACACAAAACTACCACTGAGCCAACGCTAAGTCTTCATCTATAATTAGGGGTTGATTTGATTTTAAGTATAGCCCAAGCCCCATTTAGCCCATATTTAGCTATTTGGGAAACTATTTCTTTCCTCAGCCACTGAAAGTAAATTACAATTTTATCCCTGGGTGGTAAGTTTTCCTTGATCACAGGGTGTGTCATGAAATTTTCCATCCAAACAGTGGTTGATGGGAATTGGATTGGGTCAACAATTTTCATGCACCCAACTTCCTCCCAAACTGGAAGCCAGTGAGAGATCCATCTGAGTGCAAGGTCCAAATAGCCCATGTTTTCTCCTCCAAAAAAACTTGGATGTTTTCCCTTTGTGCTCTTCTTCTATCTTCTCCACAACCTCTGTGGCTAGTTTCATAGTTCTTTCCTTTTCATTCCCTTCTGAGCACAGATCCATGAATGCATTCACAAAAGCTGTATCACGAAAGCATGATTATCATTTGTTCGAAAATAGGTTTGAAAGTTCATGGTAAATGAGAATTCACAAACATCTCATAGAATCGATGGTAATAAACATGAATGAGAAAAAAAATTAGACAAATATAGAAAACAATCAATAAAAAAAATGAAGGTTGATAGAAAATCTTACTAGACACCAATGACTCTGGTATCTAATGAATTCTAGGGCCTATATTGGATTTGAACCAAGGATCACGCCGTATGAAAGTAGTACTCCAACCACAAAATTTATTAGGCCATTTCTCATCCCACCAAACCACAAAGACTCCATTGTATTGATGTATAATAAATCTTCTAAAAATATGGTTTTACTGATCCTGGTATTGGCAGCGTTTACAAAATTGCCACCATAGTACCCTTTTTAAATCGAGTTGTAATTTTATTTTTTAGACTGTCTGTTTAGGTGTGGAAATGAATCATGTCTATATGTAATGGTTGAGAGTGCGATAGTATATTTTTTAGTGGTGAGTTGTGTAGGTTATTTTATTAGTTCAGAAGTTGCTCAAGACTTGCACGAGGAACATATCCAGCAACTCTTCTGCCAAGAATAACTTCAGGACTTGCTCGAGCAACCTGTCGAGCAAGTTGGACGTAGACAGCTTCTATAAATATCGATGTGCTTGGGTTTTTTTCATTATCTCTCATAACGTAGCAGCCACACTTTGAGGCCAATAGAGAGAGAAAGGTTTCTTAATTTTTTGAGTGGTTACCTTGGAGTTTCTAAGCAATCGAGCAATCGTACAACTACATGCTTATCTCCAAGAAGTTCTCTACAATCTAGAAGTGATTTCTAGGGAATACTTTTGGTGGGATTCCAAAAGTATCCATGGAAGGCTTGTGAGATTCAAGGCGTTGGCGATCAAGGTCACTGGGTGTGGTGTACGTGTAACTCGGCAGGTGATACATAGAACTTTGTTAGGATTTACATCATTTGGATAGGTATTTCTGTAACTGCACAATTAGTATACTGATTTTGATTCCTTCCCGTGGTTTTTTACCCATTTAGGGTTTTCCACGTATATCTCTGTGTTGTGGGATTTGACTGCTTGCGTAATTTTGTGCTAGTAGTATTAACTAGTGATTCGCATTCATACTGTTAGGGTTTTTACGAATTTTTAGGGAACCCTGATTTTTCAATTGGTATCAGAGCTAGCTGCTCCTTCCGTTATGATTTATTTTCCTAGAGCAGATCCATCATGAGTATGAATATGAATCACATGTCTAGAAATTTGCCTATACTTGATGCTGATAATTTTGATTACTGGAAATCTAGAATAAAGGCTATAATGAGATCTGCAGGTGAAGAAATTTGGGACTCATGTATTGTGGGATACACTCGGCCCATGATAACTGTTGAGGACAAACAGGTTAAAAAACCCCAATCTAAGTTATCAGTCGCTGAAAAAGCATTACTTCAGGCTAACAACCGTGCACTTGATATTTTATTTTCTGTTGTTGATATTAATGAGCACAGGAAAATAGCTAACTGTGAAATAGCAAAAGAGGCATGGGACATTCTGGTTACTTGTCACGAGGGGACAGACGTGGTTAAGCAGTGTAAGTTGCAAAGGCTTACTACAGAGTTTGAGACCATCAGAATGCAAGAGGATGAGACATTCAATCAATTTTACTCCAAGCTCATTGCCATCGTCAATAGCTATGAGAACTTGGGTGAGCCAATTCCTTCCTTTCGTATTATTAAGAAAATTTTACGTTCCTTACCTCCTTGATTTAAAACTCAAGTAACTATGCTGAAAGGTAAGAGAAAATTAAAAGAAAAATCTGTTCAAGAAATAGTTGGGATTCTCCAAACTTATGAGGCTGACCTATTGCAATCTAAACCTGTTCAGCCTAAAGTAAAACATAACGAGACTTCTATTGCTTTTAACTACTTAGAAAAATAAGAAAGGTTCAGATAGTGATAGTGATGTCGATTTTGAGGAGATGAAAGGTTTTTTCAAAAAAATTAAAAATATTATGAAAAAGAAAAATGATAAAGAGAAAGGAGAGTTTTCTAAAAAAAATTAAAAAGGAGGGAAAAGGACCACCTGAGGGACCACAATGTTTTGAGTGTCATGGGTTTGGTCATTATGCCCTAGATTGTGCTAACAAAAAGAAAAAGAAGGTTTTTGTTGCTCAAACGTGGGATGATAGCGATTCTGATGAATCAAATGAACAATAGGACGGCAACGAAAATAATGACAGAAACTTTTTGGCTTTTGGAGTTTCTTTAAACCCACAAAGTCTTTCCGAATCGAGTGACTCTGAGACAGATAATAGCGAGCCAGAAAGTTGTGATGATTTTGATGAGGCCAGAGAGGAGTATAACAAACTTCGTGCTTTTGTTAAAAAAGTGATGAGGGTTAATGATAAACTTTCTGATAAGGTCAAGAATTTAGAGAATATTCTGAATGAATGCACTCAAAAGAGTGATGAGAGAAATAAAGAAATTGAGCTCCTTCTCGAGAAAAATAAGGCCTTGACCAGTGCAAAGTCGAAGGAAATATTAGAGGATGATACAAAGACAGGGACCCAAGTGTTGGATCATATTCTTTCCATCCAACGGTATCCTAGCGATCGTTCAGGGCTTGGTTATCAATCGACATCTTCAACTTTGCCAATTGGGAAAGAAGAGACCAACCGTAAAGGTAAGAAGAAGAATGCTAATGGCATGAAGAATAGGCTCAATTCTCCCACGCCAAAGAGGCAAACAACAGTGTTAAACAATGATCCCAAACACAAGGAGGTAAAAGCTAAAGTTATTAATAATGCTAAGTCTCAAGTGTTTACTCCTGTTGTTAAATTTGTTCCTACTTGTCATTATTGCGGTATGACTGGCCATATTAGACCGCACTATAGGAAGATGCATGAATCAAACACTTCACATGATGCATGTGTAGCTCATTCTTATGGTCATAATAATTTTGTACCCATTTGCCATCATTGTGGAAGTAGAGGCCATATTCGTTTGTAGACACCCCAAAATAAAGCGTTCACATACATCTTAATCCCCAATGATGAAAGGAAACGCCCGGAGGAACTCTCGGATTGAAATTCTCCAAGTCAACAGTACCGCACGGTACTCATCTCTCAACGCACGGCACAGCCAGAATCTCGTACAACAGTTCTTTGAATTTCGGTGGCCAGTTGTGCCACACGGTACATAAGTTGTGCTGCACGGCACAGTTTGTGTACTGTACAGCACTGTCACTTGTCTCACAGCTTTTGCAGAGTTCCTAGCAGCAATTGTTGACAAACACAACCTCTGCTCATGACGGTTTCGTGCAGGCGGAAGTAGCTACAGATAGCCATGATGGTATTTGGAGTGAACGCCAAGATTACGTGAAAGCCAAGTTCACCGCTCCCATATATAATCCGGCCGGTTTCGGATGAGGAGGAGGATAGAAAAAAATGGGAAAAATTGAAGAGGAAACCATGAAACCTTACCTCTAAACCCCTTGTCAAAACACCATATCTACTGCAAATCACCTCCATTGCTATCCATAACCTCCATAAATCAATCCTATAATCATCTCCAAAGCGAATTCAATCAAAAACCCAACCCTCTGCTTTCGGCTCCAAACCCGTGAGGTAGCCATTCCAAATATGTACAAGTTCTAGCCATCAACCATCTTTGCTATCATACCAGATTGGAGTTAGAGTCCAAAGGAGGCCCAAGACGCAATCAAAGGTCCAAGAGGCGTTTCATTCCGAGAGTTTTCAACCGAAGGTACGATTCCGTTTCGCCAAAGTTCATAGCTTTGGTACCTTTAGGGGAAGGGTACCAAGTGTGGAGTGGTCTTCTATATCACTTCCGCATTTGGTATGCCCAAATTACATTAAAGATCAGTTCAATTTCATACCTCCCGGTTGCGTCGTACGGTGAAAACATCGCCTCGTACGGAGCGATTCAATGAGGAGGAACATTCCCTGTTTGAACATACTGTTTTCTCATTCAAAGTAGTCCATTTTCAATCATATTTCATACCTTGTATGTGCCTCTATTCAATCATGTCGAAAAACCAAAGTTTGAACTGTTTGCGAAGGAAATAGTGCCGCACGGCACTCCCCATGTGTCGCACGGCAGAGTTGGAGTGCTGTACGGTACACTTTTGAAAATCTGGCCAAAAGTGCCGCACGACACACTTTCTGTACCACACGGCACACTTTTTCAAATTTGAATTTTAAATCAGTTTCCTTTATAAACAGTTTGAGAACATGATTTTCCTTTTAATTAGTTATTGTTACTTGATTGCTCATATCAATTGTTGTTTATTTCAATATTTAAATTATTTGTTTTTCATGATTTAATTGTTTATTTGAATAAAGTTTGGCATCAAAATATTTTCTAAAAATCCCACAAATGTTTAGTAAAGACCGATTTTTAATCGGGCGAGCGGGGTGCATTAAAACCCTTCCCCGTTCGTAACCTGGCTCCCGGATCCAAAACAAATCTCTGGTTTTCAAGTTGTTTTCCAAATCATTTTCTCAATCACTTTCAAATTGGTTTCTCGGGTCCCAAACCATTTTCCAAAAACCCGGGTGGCGACTCTATTTTCAAATCAAATCAACCGGCGCGTGGAGGTTGACCGTCCACATCGTCCTTATTGTTTTGCCCTTCATGGCCATCATAGGACTCCTCCCTATTACCATAACATGAACAATCATAGGGAGTATTTTCAAAGGCCTAGACGTAGGACATCTTTGCATGCTAATTCTACAAAGGTAAACCCAAAAGCCCATGCCCATTAAAAAAACTCGTGTTGAAAAGGGCAAGTCTAAACAGATGTGGGTTTGTAAAATTGATTTGGTATCTCCGGTTGATGATGTTCTTGACTCTCTAGATGACTATAGTTCACTTGGAGAGTGTGGCCTTGCCTTTTAAAGGCTAGGTTTGGTTCCATAAACTAGGTTTAATTGATCATGCATATCTTAATACCTAGATTTATGGAGTTTTATAGTTGTTTCATAGTTGTCTTATTTTAGTTGTCTTTGTATTATTATATCAAAAAAAATATTCAAAAATTTTATGTCTATTTATTAGTTGTTGTGTGGATTGAGCATGATAGTTTTTGGTGCGTAGTTGAATATCAATGATTTTATGAACATGTTCATCCGTATTTTTTATTGCACTTCTTTTAGTATTCTCCCTGCAAGAACATGTGAATGCCAATAAACCATGAGTATCCGACATTCTATAAACTTATTCATGGCTATTATGGATTGTTGACAATTAGGGGTCTTGTTCTCATAAACTTGGTCTGTATCTTGAGATTTCTTTTTGAGATTGACCCGTGGTTAGAATTCCAAATGTGATGTTGAAATCCATCCACCACCATTTGTTTCTTTGTCTCCATCTCCCCTTCCAAAATTGAGAGAATGAATGACTTGAGGAAAGGGCTACCTATACGACAAAAGTCCTAGTAGTGTGAAAGCCGCCGGTGATAGTGAAAAATACAATGTAAAGAAATATTTTCATCGATGAGGTTATAAAAAGAGAGAGTTTATGGAAAAGGTGGTATTAAGGTTGGACCACTTGCTTAGTAACCGGTTGCATTTGGTTCTATCCAATTCGGACAATCGTGTCAAACAGCGAGTGGGGTAAAAGAGAATACAATGTAAAAAGAATAAAAATTAGAAGTTGAGGGGGAGCTTTGCAAGTACTTATCAACAAAAAATTGTTGAGGACCTAGCTTAGTTTGACTTCTTGAGGGAGAGTCATCTTGATACTCCTATTGTTCATGATAATATGGGTCCTAAATTGAGCTAACCTGATATCTAGGCCATGGATGCACACACACACTTTCCTCACATGTCGTTGATTATGGTGTGTTGTATTTCTTCTGCCTTGCATGGTGTTCTATCATCAAGTTGTGTCGTAAAGTTTGGATGTCTTGTTCATCTCATCTCATGATATAATACTTGCGCTAAAATATTCTCATGCTCAAATCTTCAAAATTTTATAATCTTTTAGCATTAAGTTTAATTATGTTTTGCTGAGCTTTGCGTGCTTTTAGTACTTTCTCTGCTATTGAGTTTAGGCATCATGATATCTGTGCTAGTGTTCATTTCTCTATTAAATAATATCTCACTTGTCTGCTTCTCTTGGTCTTTAATTGTTCAATATTCTTCTTTGTTCACATTTATTGCTTTATTGTTTATCCTATTCGTCCTTTCTCATTCCATGTCAAAAAGGGGGAGAATGATGAAAGGGGGAGTAGGTTGCCTACTATTCTAATATGTTTGGATATTGAGTTTTGTTTGCAGGCTCTCTACAACTCGGTCATATATGATAGATTGCCTTTGTAGTGTGTTTTGTCATGGAAGTGCCAAAAGGGGAGATTGTAAGGACCAAATTCCAGAGTTCTGTGTTTTGGCAATTCCGTTTGACAAAACACACATTTAAATCGAGTTGTAATTTTATTTTTGAGAGTGTCTGTTTAGGTGTGGAAAGGAATCATATCTTTGTGTAATGGTTGAGAGTGCGATAGTATATTTTTTAGTGGTGAGTTGGGTAGGTTATTTTACTAGTTCAGAAGTTGCCCAAGACTTGCTCGAGCAACATATCCAACAACTCTTCTGCCACAAATAACTTCAGGACTTGCTCGAGCAACCTGTCGAGCAAGTTGGACGTGGACAGCTTCTATAAATATCGATGTGCTTGGGTTTTTTTTCATTATCTCTCATGACATAGCAGCCACACTTTGAGGCAAATAGAGAGAGAAAGGTTTCTTGATTTTTTGAGTGATTACCTTAAAGTTTCCAAGCAATCGAGCGATCGTACAACTGCATGCCTATCTCCAAGAAGTTCTCTACAATCTAGAAAGGATTCCGAGGGAATACTTTTGGTGGGATTCCAAAAGTATCCAAGGAAGGCTTGTGAGATTCAAGGCGTTGGCGATCAAGATCACTGGGTGCGGTGTATGTGTGACTCGGCAAGTGATACTTAGAACTTTGTGAGGATTTACATCGTTTGGATAGGTATTTCTGTAACTGCACAATGAGTATACTGGTTTTAATTCCTTCCCGTGGTTTTTTACCCATTTAGGGTTTTCCACGTATATCTCTGTGTTGTGGGATTTGACTACTTGCGTAATTTTGTGTTGGTAGTATTAATTAGTGATTCACATTCATACTGTTAGGGTTTTTACGAAGTTTTAAGGAACCCTGATTTTTCAAGTAGAACTCCCTCCATTGTATTTGTATCTACCCCATATAGTGAAATACTCTCCTCCCGTGGACGTACTTGATTTTGGGAAACCACGTAAAAATTCTTGTGTATGTGTGTGTTTGTTTGTGACGCTTCCGCTAATATTAGAGGCTCTCTACCATTCCAACAAAAAAAAAAAAAAGGGGAGAAGGATTTGTAATTTAAATAAGGGGATTAGCTTTGGCACATGGTGTAATGGTACCCTAAAATATCATCAACATGAGAGAGCTTCTCGGTTGTTTCCTTTTGGAAGTAACGGCCAACTCCATAAGGGACTTCTTAGTTCTTACAATGCCCATGCTTTTTTGCTTTCGATCTGTTCCATATTACATAATTTCTAATAATCAGGTGTCCATCCACCTTTCATACGTACGCCTCGATTAATTATGGAAGATCAATTTCACCATCCACTAGCAGGGGCGTTATTTAAAGGTGTAGCAAAAATCTATATGAATTGACCCGAAAGGAGTTGATAGCACCTACGTGATTTTGAACTTGAGACTCTCGGATGGAACAAATCCCAAAGTTTCAAATCTTGACCATGTCAACCCCTTTGGGTGAAGAAAAGATAAACTTGAGAGAACCAAGTGGGTTCTCAGCAGCCCAAACAAAAAACGTGGGTTACTATTGAAATATCAGGCAAAGATTTTTTAAGCTTCCGTGATTCATTTTGTGATTTGCATTAAATATGAGTTTATTATGTATTTGTTTTTTCCTCTTGTAATACATATAAATAGGTGTGTAATCTATTAAGTTTTTCATCAAGTGTGGAGTAAGAGAACATCAATAAAATTTGAATGTGTTTGTTCAATCTCTTTGTGAGTTTCATACATGAAAAGTGTGTGATCTACACTCCTCCACTCAACAAATTGGCATCAGAGCTCAGGCTCATCCCAAAAAAATTCTCTCAGAAAAAAATACCTTTGGTGTGCTATTGCTATTTTCACCTAGAAATTAGCTCTCTCAAAATAAAATTTTTGAGTGCCGATTTTGTCTCAGCCGGAAACGAAAATCCGGTGACGAAATTGAATAGCTTTTGTTTCTTTCGAAACCCAAAAGTTGAAGAGTGACGGACTACTCTCACCTTGCACCCACGGCTGTCTCTTCCTCATCTCCGGTGAGCCGCCGAGTAAAAAAATTGAAGCTGTCTGAACCGACTCCCATAGGTGTCTCACTTGCTGCCGGTTACAGTTTGGAAACCTCAGTGGTGGTTATTTGAAGAACAAAGAGGTCACTTTCTTTGTATCTTCAGATCCATTTTTTAAGTAAAACAAAGGTTTTTTTTTTCTCTTTTACAAGTCTGTCTTTAATAAGGCTATAAGGAGTTCTTTGTTTTCACCGAAAAAAAAAGAGAGTTGTCTTACTCTTTGATTTCACAGATTAGAGCATTGAAGTCTCTGACTGGTTTCAATAAAAGGGTGTTTCAAACCAACCTTTAATGAGGCTTGGGTACTTTTTTTCACCGACAAAGAGATAAGGAAAAGAAAACATTTTTTTTGCTTGTTCTCAGAAGGTAATTTGCTCCTGTTCTCGGCAATTCCAAAGAAAGTAGTTGTGTGATACTGTGATCACAATTACTTCCCCGAAGATATTATTAATGAATCTGGTCCTTAAAGGTTAAATTATAGTCCACATCCCTGCACTCTTGAAGTTATTGAGTTATAGCCCAGAAAATTCAAAGTTTTCACTTTAACGAGATTTTTCCATTTTCAAATTCAATGGCCAACGGAGCTGCGCCAGCACTTATTCCAAAGCTTACCAAGGATAATTATGATAATTGGTCCATCCAAATGAGAGCACTATTGGGTGCTCAAGAAGTCATGGAGATAGTAGAAAATGGATACGAGGAACCTGTCTCAAAAGATGCAAAAGCAGCTTTGAAGGAGGAACAAAAAACAACACTCCATGCCGAGCGAAAGAAGGATTGCATAGCCAGGTCTATCATCTACCAAGGACTTGATGAGATGACGTTCGAGATCATCGCCTCCGCTACATCTTCCAAAGAAATTTGGGAGACGCTGCAGAAAACATACAAAGGTGCTGACAAAGTAAAGAGGACTCGCCTTCAATCTCTACGAGGCAAATTTGAGTCTTTAAGGATGAAACCCTCAGAATCTATTTCTGAATATTATGGTCGAATCATGACGGTTGCAAACTAGATGAGAAGAAACGGAGAAGCTCTCATAGATACGAGAGTTATAAAGAAGATTCTTCGATCGTTGGATCCGAGATTCAACTTCATTGTTGTTACGCTGGAAGAACTTAAAGACGTAACAACCATGTCTATCGAAGAACTTGTGGGCTCGTTGCAAGCCCATGAACAGAAGTTGAATAGAGATGATGATAGAGTCGTGGAGCAGGCTCTACAGACGAAGTTGTCCCTTAATGAAGACAGACACGAGCAAGGGGGACATCCCAGAGAGGACGAGGCTATGGTTCTCATGGAAGAGGCTTTGGAAGTTCAAATTTCAGAGGTAAAGGAGGCAGAGGATTTTCCAAAGGAGTAAATCAAAACCATATTCCAAAAGGAAGTGGTCGTGGACAGCAAAACAGCAGAGGCGGAGGACAAGGAAAAAGAGGTGGTTATAACAACCGACCGAACATTGACAAAAGCAACGTTCAATGTTACAATTGCCAGAAGTATGGTCACTACATGAAAGAATGCAGAGGAAGGCCAGCATCAAATCAAGTTGGCGAAACAGCCAACTATGCAGACAAGGAGCCAGCAGGATGAGATTCAATGAGTCTCATGGCGCACAGTTCCATCGAACAAGATCAAGGTACATGGTTCCTTGATTCCGAAGCTAGTAATCATATGACTGGCTCAAGGCATCTATTTACTGAACTTGATGAAAAGGTTCAGGGAAATATCTCTTTTGGCGACCTCTCCAAAGTCCCAGTTCAAGGGAGAGGAAATATTGTGATCAAACGAAAGAATGGAGATCATGCATTCATTTCCAATGTCTACTATGTTCCAGACATGAAGACTAATATACTTAGTCTTGGGCAACTCTTGGAGAAAGGCTATCAAATTAGCCTGAAGGATATGCAACTGACGATCATAGATGCTCGGGGGAAGTTGGTTACTCGAGTAAAGATGGCGAAGAACAGGATGTTTCCGCTAACTGTTCTTCATGACACGTCAAAGTGCCTCAATGCCATTATCAATAACAAAGACTGGATATGGCATCTCAGATATGGACATCTCAACTTTGAAAGCTTGAAGATGTTGGTGAATAAGAAGATGGTCAAAGGCCAAACTCATATCCAACATCCAAATGAGGTATGCGAAAATTGTGTTCTCGGCAAACAACACTACAACAGTTTTGGGAAGAAAGTTGATTGGAGAGAAAGCATGCCGCTTGAGCTAGTACACACAGATGTGTGTGGTCCGTTGAAGCCAATCTCAAATGGACAGAACAGATACTTCCTCACGTTCACTGACGACTATAGTAGGAAGACATGGGTATACTTTCTCAAACGGAAGTCAAAAGTATTCGAGAAGTTTATAGACTTCAAAGCTCTTATGGAGAAAGAAAGCGGCTACTACATCAAAATGTTGCGGTCAAACCAAGGAGGAGAATACACTGGAGATCAGTTTGATGGATTCCTTAGACAGCAAGGAATCAGACACCAGTGTACACCAGCATACACCAGCATACACTCCTCAGCTAAATGGTGTATCTGAAAGGAAGAATCATCCTCAACATGGCGAGAAGCATGCTGAAGGATAAAGATCTGCCCAAGAGATTTTGGGCTGAAGCAGTTCAATGTGCGGTCTATCTACTCAACAGATGTCCTACGAGGAGTCTGAAGTCAAAGACACCATAAGAAGCATGGACCACTTACAAGCCAGGTGTGGCTCATCCCAAAGTGTTTGGTTGTATTGCCTACGCAAAAGTTCTAGAGGCAAACAGAACCAAACTTGAAGACAAAAGAGTGAAGTGTATCCTTATTGGATATGGTGACTGGATGATGGGATACAAGTTATACATTCCCGTCACTCAGAAGATGATATACAGCAGAGATGTCATTTTCAAGGAAAATGAATCCTGGAGTTGGGATCAGATAAAAACTACCAGGAATATGGAGCTGACTATTGAAGATGAAGAACTGGTACAGATTAGGGAGGTACCTAGAAGATTAGAAGAGCAGCCATCATCGTCTCATGGTTTCCCTTCACCACAAAGAGGTGAACCATCCTCACCAGCTATAGAAGAGCTTTCTGACATGAGGCCTAGAGGAACGCGAAGCGTGGATGATCTATATCGTAATACAGATCCACTGGATGCAAACTTCACCATGTTCTGTCTGCAAATGACTTGTGATCCAGTTAACTTCGATGAGGCTAACCAAGAAGACAAATGGAGGAAGGCTATGGATGAAAAGATTCAGTCCATAGAGAAGAACAAAACCTGGGAGCTGACAAATCTTCCAGAAGGCTATAAAACCATTGGAGTGAAATAGGTCTACAAGGCCAAGAAAAATGCTCAAGGAGAAGTTCAAAGATACAAGGCTAGGCTCGTAGCTAAAGGTTACAAACAGAGGGAAGGCATAAACTATGGCGAAGTCTTTGCCCCTGTTGCCAGGATGGAGACAATCAGGATGATGATCTCATTAGCTACTCAACACAGATGGAAGATCTACCAATTAGACGTCAAGAATGCGTTTCTAAATGGATTTCTGGAGGAGGAAATCTATGTCGAGCAACCACGTGGATATGTGAAGGAAGGACATCATGACAAAGTTTACAAGTTGAAGAAGGTGCTATATGGATTGAAACATGCGCCACATGCATGGAATACAAGGATCGATGCATACTTCCAGAAGAATGGATTTGAGAAGTGCCCTTACGAGCATGCACTCTATATGAAGAAGGAAGTTGATGGAAGCTTACTGTATGTATGTCTGTATGTTGATGACTTGATTTTCACAGACAACAATCCAGCTATGTTTGATTCTTTCAAACAAAGTATGGTTTGAGAGTTCGAGATTACAGATATTGGACTGATGGCACACTTCCTTGGAATTGAAGTGATGCAGGGAGATGATGGCAATTTCATCTCTCAAGCTGGATACGCCAAAAGCATCATCGAGCGTTTTGGCATGGAGAAAAGTAATCCAGTGACTACTCCAGTTAAAAGTGGAGTGGAACTCAGAAAAAGCGAAGTTGGTAACGTTGATCCGACATATTTCAGGAGTCTGGTAGGAAGCCTTTGCTACCTGATGTGCACAAGACCAGACATACTATATGGTGTTGGTCTTATCAGCCGATACATGGAGATACCTGACAAATCCCATCTAAATGCAGCCAAGCAAATTTTGCACTATGTCAAGGGTACCATCACTGAGGGACTGTTTTATACAAGCACTGAAAACTTCAGACTTGTCGGCTATTCAGATAGTGATTGGGGAAGAGACTTGGATGAAAGAAAGAGTACTACCGGATTTACTTTCTTTCTTGGAGATACAGCCTTCACATGGTCATCGAAGAAACAAGCGATAGTGACACTATCATCTTGTGAAATTTTGAGTATGTAGCGACCCATTTCGGTTTGTTTGTCATGCTATATGGGTCTGGAATATGCTGAATCACTTGGGAATTTCTCAAGAAAATCCCACGGAGATCTATGTCGACAACCGCTCCGCAATCGCACTAGCAAAAAATCCAGTGCATCATGAAAGAAGCAAGCATATCGACACACGCTACCATTTCATTAGAGAGCATGTGAAAGCAAAAGAAGTGTAGCTAGTTTCTTGTAGGACATATGACCAGGCTGCTGATATTTTCACGAAGCCCCTCAAGCATGAAACCTTCATCAAAATGAAGACAATGCTTGGAATGAAGAAACCCCCGGACTCAAGTTTAAGGGGGGATGAAGAAAAGATAAACTTGAGAGAACCAAGTGGGTTCTCACCAGCCCAAACAAAAAACGTGGGTTACTAATGAAATATCCGGCGAATATTTTTTAAGCTTCCGTGATTCATTTTGTGATTTGCATTAAATACGAGTTTATCATGTATTTGTTTTTTCCTCTTGTAATACATATAAATAGGTGTGTAATCTGTTAAGTATTTCATCAAGTGTGGAGTAAGAGAACATCAATAAAATTTTAGTGTGTTTGTTCAATCTCTTTGTGAGTTTCATACATGAAAAGTGTGTGATCTACACTCCTCCACTCAACATCGGGTTGTTCCGTATAATATATTAAGGGTAAAATTGTAACAATAAATATTTTCCTGCGAGATTCTCTTTATAACTTTTCATTTTATTCAAATGAAGAAAATATGATAAATTTTTCTATCACTGTTTTTTTTGTTCACCTCTCTCTCTAATTTTCACTTTCTATTGTTGTTTTCATTTTAATCAAATGAACCCTATACAATTTACCCGCACAGAAAAAAAAGGGACCCTACATGGTATAACATTGTTATTTGTTTCTCTTTTCCCTAAACAAATCTAAAACTGCACATTTCATTCCCTCATGGTTCCTTTCCTCTCCCCTATTATTCTTTAGATTAGAATAAAAAAACCAACACCCATCTAGAAATCCAAGAAATTAAGGGGAAAAAAAGCTTAAAGTAAAATTTGTGTTAGAAGTAGATGGACAAGATAAGTATGAAGCTTGAATATTCCTGACAGGTTTGATTTTATTTCAAATCATGTTTTTTCCACGAAGGTAATCTACTAATATTTACGCAATAAGGGCATTATTTAATGGCTAGAATAAAGTTAGTTTATCTTCTATTTTTGTCATTTGAAATTTAATTTTTGGCCTTCAAGTTCAATCACGTGTATTAGTTTTATATGGTTCTATGCATTATGACATCCTCTGTGCATCACAACAATTGTTAGAAGTACCTACATCTCATGACCAACTAAACTATTAACTGAGAGGTGTTATTGTCCCCCCTCCAACATCCCTCTCAAAACCCGGGCCCACCCCCCTTTCCCCATTACCCCCCATTTCGGCTAGTCCTTTTTTTTAATTTTTTTATTCTTTTTCACTTTTTCTTGTTCAATTATATTGTGAATACACAAGTGGTGTTCCACTAACTTGGTTTTTTTGGTTTTTTTGTTTTCTTTGGATGTTTTAATTTTGCAAAAAAACTAATTTGTTCCACTAACTAGGTTTTTTGTATTTTGGCTTTTAGTTTTGCAAAAAAACTAACTTGTTCCATTAAACTAGTTTTTTGTATGTTTAGTTTTGCAAAAACACTAACTTGTTCCACTTACTAGTTTTTTAGCTTTTTTAGTTTTTAGTTTTGCACCCCTGACACGTGTCGAAAACTAACTTGTTCCATATTGTGAATACACAAGGGGTGAAAAATTAGTTTATTCACGATTTTTTATGTGATGTGTTGTGAGAGAATGACCTATCTCGGTATTTGAAAAAAATAGTTTTTTGTTGGTGGAACACCGGAGAGTTTTTTGGGGTGCCAATAGAAATCTTCAAATTAGTGTGAAAAAAAAAAACTATAGAAATAGACATATTTTCTTTGAAAAAAATTATTCAGTTTTGGGGCACCGCCAAGTGGTGTTAAGCCGTTATCCACCACACATTTGTGAGATCCAGTATTAAGTGTATAGAATCAATCAAAGGTGTGGTGGATAAATGTGCTAAGTTGCCAAGTGACAGCATTTTTTTTCCCATTCAACCAATAATGCCGATGTAGTGTATAGACTCAAACAAACAGTCAATGATATCCGAACGGATCCCAAGATATGTTATTTTTCATGCATGGCGCCTATTTCACAGTACGAGGTTGCCGATCTCGCTTCATCAAACTTAAAAATAGTAGGCGTTTTTTGTTAATCCGGAGCGTATCAATTAACTCTCTCGCTAGGAAGCTTTTAGAGCCACTGAGGGAACCAACCCATGAACCCAACCCAATCAGCCCACTTATAACCCAACCAAACCTACCCATATTTTAATATGAGTTGATATGGGTTGAACTCATATGAACCTATATTTACATGGGTTTGGTTGGCTTGAAAATAGGTTGGACCCAAAAAATGAAAAAAAATCAATTTTTCTTTTCTCAAGAAATTGATCGAGCAAACCCTTCTCTCTCTCTCTCTCTCTCTCATTCTCTCTCTCTCTCTCTCTCTCTCTCTCTCTCTCTCTCTCTCTCTCTCTCTCTCTCTCTCTCTCCATTTACCATTCCCATTTCGAATCCTGTAGAAAATCACCGTTTTTTTCTATTAACTGATCGAGCCATAAATTGGACCAACAAGATTACAAGAGAAATAAATGGGACATTTTACCAAATCAAACGAACAGATGTGAGCCAATGGGTAAGAACTAGTAAATCGATCGGAATGAAGAACAAAGCTCAGAAGAAGAGATGTCCAATAAGTGAGAAAATTGAATGGAATCAAAAGCAGAATTGAGAAAATTAATCAATCTGTATGTCATTTCGTTATCAGTACAAACATTGGAAGAAATTGGACTTCATGTATGTACCTGTAACCCTGTACGTTATGCATTTTTATTTATCGT
The DNA here is from genome assembly GCA_022606695.1 of Vaccinium macrocarpon. NCBI lineage: Eukaryota > Viridiplantae > Streptophyta > Magnoliopsida > Ericales > Ericaceae > Vaccinium > Vaccinium macrocarpon. The sequence continues at coordinate 9,474,606 of CM040175.1, read as the reverse complement.
TGTATGTTTGTATGTTTTTGTATACACACACTACTGTACACTCGACACACTTGATAAATTATTGAATTTACATATGTTCATACATGTACATACAGAGAGAGAGGAGATGATAACAAAACAAAAACAAAAAAAACCATCCATGCTTTGTGTGTTGGTGTCAACCAGCATACTATTAGTGGTAAAAAACAAAAAAAAGGGTTGGGTTGGGTTAGGCTGGGTTCGGCCAAGCTTATATTCAACTCATAACTCATATCAACCCACATCAACCCAACCCAACCAAGCCTATTTGGCACCTTTACTTCAAGGCATATTTACACCATATTTTACAATTTCTTTTCATATCAACAAGACAAATACGTGACAGCCAGTAATTAAAAGACATTTATTAATTTATTTTAGATCAAGATAAAGGCAGTTGAAATTCGAATGATAAGAAACCCTCAGACATCTAACTCCTTGTTTTAAGGAAATAACCACCTAATTCAAATCTTAGAAACCCTCAAATGAAGAATTATCTTTCACTTCTGCTTCATTATTTAGATACTTTAATTCATCACACAAAGTAATTTTGAGTTTAATATAGTTTTCGGACAATTGGTGGTAGAGTTGGTCCTTTTTTGGTGAAATTTGATGAGAAGACATTGTGGACGGCCCACGGAAAACGGTTCAAGTTTCGCGTTTCAAAAGATTGTGTTTGTTAGAGTCGCCACCCGGATTTGAGGTCCGAACCCGAGAAACCAATAAAATATGACTTGTTTGCCCATTTGAAAAAGATTTCACTGATCATGGCGGAACCAAAGATTTCTCAGATTCGGGGGTTTGGTTACGAGAGGGGAAGGGTTTTACGGCACCACTCTCGCCCGGTCCGTGAACCGGTCTCTACTCAACATTCTGTGGGATTTTAAAAATATTTAAAATTTAATTCTAATCACAAAAATAGGGAATCGGGGATGGGAATCACATAAACAATAAGGAGATACAAAAATGCAAGTTTGACGTGGATGCTTGTGCACATGATTTACATGGAAATGACAATAACAAATAATTATCATAACGAAAATTTACAAAGATGAACATTAACAGAAAATGAATGACAATTCGAGAAATCAAGGATATGAGGTTTGATAAACTGACTCACAATCTGGATCTCAAAATAGGGATTGAGCGCTCAAAGATGAAGGCTTAAGCGCTCAAACCCTCCAAACCAGTTTGAGCGCTCAAGTCTCATGGACTGAGCGCTCAAACAAGCTTCTTGCATTTAAGATTTCAAGCCTCTACATCACCTCTTTTCTCATTCTTTACAAGATCAGATATTAATAAAGCATTTTTCATGGATAATCAAGAGAAAACAGATTGTTTGATCTTTGAAAGAATGACAAAAAGAGGAGAATCACCACAAATTAACGAAGCAAGATGCTTGGAAATGAAGAAAGAGAGGGATCCAGATCATGCGCACAGACACAACAACACACACACGCCTTTCAGTTAATTTCCAGCAACAATTTACAAAAACAAAGCATAAGTATCAAACTGCTCAAAACGACTTGGAGCTTCGGGTTCATAACCTTGAGCGCTCAAACCATAATCTGGCTTTTCTGACTTTTGACCTTCAAGCAAGCTTTTGGTACTTCATAATGATCGTAAAAACTTAAACTGAAAGTTTATGAAGATGAACCGTCTCTTTTTTTGCACTCAAATGTAGGATTTTCGAAAGTTTTGATATATGATCATCATAAAATAGTTAATCTACACACATGCATGTGATTTTGAGGTAAAAATAAACTATTTTGTGGATTACATGAGCATATTAAACTATTAGATGATGATCAAAACCAAGAGAAATCTGAAAACTTAGCAATACGTAAAAATCGCTCATGATCGGGCTTTGGCTCAAGAATGAAGCTTGGCGCTTCAACCCCCTGTTGAAACTGCAAATTTTGACAGTATTTTTAAACAACTTTTAGACCCTTGTGAGTCCAATTCAAGTATGAAGAACATGATTGAACTCACTGGTCTTCCTCAAATGGGCCAAAATAGTGAATATCACTTGTTTTACTACCTTTTCCACTTGATTGAAGGCTTGAACTTGATTGTGGGTTTGGAGATGAACGATTGTTGGTGTCTTTGACTGATATTGTGGATGGATGGTGCAATGTATGAAGGCAATTAATGATCAAGAGTCGAATTCTTGGGTTTGGCAGATGGTTTTTGTAGATGGTTTTATGGAAGTAGAGTGGTTTTGTAGAGAGAGAGAGAGAGAGAGAGAGAGAGAGAGTGGACGATTGTTGGGAGGATTATATGCTGGAGTATGGAATTGATCAACCTCTGAATCAGGGGGGGTTGGCTTTTATAGAGTGAGTGGGAGGGAAAGAGAGGAGAGAGAGGTAGTGGGTTTATACCTTAGGGGTATTTTTAGGTGTAGATTATAGCAATTTAGGGTGTATTATACGTGTACAATACGTATAGAAGTGGTTAAACGCTCCCCCCTGCATGAGATCTCATGATGAGATACTCTGGCAGATTCTGGCCCAGTTGAGTTGGCTCAAAGCCATGGGCTTGAGCGCCGCTCGTCCTCCCTCACGGGTTGAGCGCTCAAGGTCGCAAGCTTGAGCGCTCAAGGCTCTTGGTGACAAATTGCTGGTTTGACTTGGTTCAACAATGCTTGGTTTAGATTGGGTTATTTGGTGATGTTTGTTCGATTTTGATCAAGTCAAGTCATTTTCACAAGTTTCGGATAGTCATAATTGGTCCGTTTCATCATCGAGAATGCTCGAGCGCATCCCGGGTTCAAAATCGGGGTGTCTACAGCCATTTTTTTATCAACAGGTAATTTCATTCCAAAAGCTCGAAGGCATTACAACAACTTCATTACAGGATATAAGAATGAACCAAATTAAAGTTTAAAATTACTAAAATCTAGACGCGAGCACATTCACAAGCAGGCTTGATGACACATACTAAGTAAGAAGGTCAACAACAAGGTCGAACATAAGACCAGTCAAAGTTCTAGTAGATAGGATTCTTGCAAGGAAACCCAACTGAAATCATGAAAAAAGGTACAAATGAGACTAGAAGAAAGTCACCCAGCATTGGGAGGGTGAACACTTTAATTCATTCCCCCCCTCCCCATGTAATAGATTAGGAATGATGAATGAAAAACAAAACCAAAAAAAAGTTCAAATAAAGAATTATCTTTGACTTTTGCTTTATTATACAAATGCTTTAATTCATCACACAAAGCAATTTTGAGTTCAATATAGTTTCGGGACAATTGGCGGTAGATTTGGTCCTTTTAAGATGAAATTTGATGAGAAGCGTTTTTTTTTTTTTTAACCAATAGGTAATTTCATTCCAAAAGCCCGAAGGCATTACAACAACTTCATTACAGGATATAAGAATGAACTGAAAGTCTAAAATTACTAAATTCTAGACGCGAGCACATGCACAAGCAGGCTTAATGACACATACTAAGTAAGCAAGTCAACAACAAGGTCGAACATAAAACCAATCAAAGTTCTAGTAGAGAGGATTCCTACAAAGAAACCCAACTCGAATCATGAAAAAAAGGTAGAAATGAGACTAGAAGAAAATCACTCACCATTGGGAAGGTGAACACTCCACGATGGGAATAGAAATAAAACCAACAAAAAAAAAAAAAACAAATCACCCCATCTATTCGATCTCTGCCCATAAATTAGAGATCGAATTGGGGGGTGATTTGATATTAAGTACAGCCTTGGCCCCACTTGGTCCAATTGTAGCTATTTGGAAAACCACCTCTTTCCTTAGCCACTTAATGTAAATTACCATCTTATCCTTGGGTAGTGGCTTGAACTTTATCAAAGAGTGCTTCAGGAAATTATCCTTCCAAACAATGGTGGAGGGGTATTGGATTGAGTCTACAATTTTCAAGAACCCAACTTCCTCCCAAACAGGAAGAGTATAAGCAATCCATCCAAGTGCAAGGTCCAAATAGCCAAGGTTTTCCCCTCCAAAAAACTTGGATGTTTTCCCTTTGAGCTCTTCTTCAATCTTCTGCATGGACTCTGTGGCTTGTTTCAGAGCTCTTTCCTTTTCATCCCCTTCAGAGCACAGAACCATGAATGCATTTGCAAAAAGCTGTATCGCGAAAGCTAGATTACCATTCGTTCAAAAATAAGTTTGAAAGTTCACGGTAAATGAATTCACAAACGTCTCATAGAATCGATATTAATAAACATAAACAAGAAAAAAAATTAGACAAAATACAAAAAATAATCATTAGAAAAACTTATTAGATACAAATTACTCTAGTTTCTAAGCACTGAATTAAGTAGGCCATTTCTAGGGCCTACTATTGGATTTGAACCAATGACGGACGCCGTATGAAAGTAATACACTAAGCACTAAATTAAGTAGGCCATTCCTCATCCCATCAAACCACAAAGACCCCATTGTATTGATGTATAATAGATCTTCTGAGGATATGGTTTTACTGATGCCGGTATTCCATGGCAGCATTTACAAAAATGCCACCATATATAGTACACTTTTAATGTCCATTCAAAAAAAAAAAAAACACCACCACTAGGTTTTCCCAATTTTCATTAAGAACGCATGCATCAATGGCAATTTCTAGAAACACATTAAAGCAATTTAAGAGTGTTTAACGTTGTGCAAACAGGGAGATTGTACCGAGCAATTAATTAATTGAACCTCACCTTCTCGCCAAGGTCAGCCAAAAATCGGGCCATGGCTCTGTCATAAGGATCTTGAGCCAAAATTGGATATTGTTTCCAGGTCTCATCAATGTATTCGAGAATTATGAGCGACTCAAGGATCACTTTTTCTCCATGAACTAGCACTGGCACCTTCTTGTGAACTGGGTTCAGTTCAAGAAACTGAGGAGTCTTGTTATAGATGTCTTCTTCAATGAATTCATAATCCACACCCTTCAGTCTCAGAGCCCACTCCACTCTAATGGAAAATGGGCTCACCCAGAATCCCCAAAGCTTCACTACTTCCTTGTTTGCCATACCACAGAGAGAGAGAGAGAGAGGGAGAGAGAGAGGGAGAGAGAGAGAGAGAGAGAAATTGTGTTAATTTGATCGCTAATGTATGGTTGTCTGTATATATAGCTAGCTGGTCAATTACCCCAGAAGGAATTTGAGTTGAACTTTGCAAACTTTTAGACGGCAATCTTGACTTCACGTGTTCAAAAATGTTTCTTGACCATTGATTTGCTTTTCCGGTATAATTTTTTGGGGAAATGTTCACGTACTCTGTCATCCCTTCATGGGTTAGCAAGACGGGATTCATTTCAAATTGTTGGTCTCGTTTGAATTTTGATGCAATTTTAAAACTCTTTATATCTTTCAGTCTATAATATTTTTAGAGTTTTTAAAAATTTGTATATTAGAACCTAATTGAAATCAATGGGCCAATTGCTATTTATAAGGATGAGAATAGGCCGAGCGCTGAGAGAAGATAGACAATAAAAGAGAAGAAATTGAGTGGATCAGCAATGGTTCTAAATCTATTACATTGTGTCATGTGTCCAAATAATGATTCCAAAAGATACGTAGAAGATGGACAATAAAAGAGAAGAAATTGAGTGGATCAACAATGGTTCCAAATCTATTACATTTGTGTCATGTGTCAAATAATGGTTCCAAAAGGTACCTAGAAGATAGACAATAAAAGAGAGGAAATTGAGTGGATCCGTGAAAGTACCCAACTAGGTGTACGTATAAATAACATGTGTGTGCGTTAACACAGAACGACTTCTATGCCAATCCACCATGAGGGGATTAATCTAACTTGTCTTTGATGTTTCTTTAATCAGAGAAAAATGTTTAAGAGTCAATATAGAAAAAAAGCATGGAAAGATAAATATAATGAAGGGATAGGTAACCAAACTTTGAAAAGTAACCGAGTTAATGTAAAAAAAATAAGCTCGAAGGATTCGCTCAATTTGTTTAAAATATTTGTATAAAATATTTTTTCAAAGATTCCTGTAAAAAAAAAAAAAAAAAGATCGAAGAGGCTTGATTAATTGTTTTCTCAATTTTTAGATAGGGAATTGAGCTAATAATCGATCAAGCTCGTACCTGCATCCCACTAAGCTGATTTTTTGCAACTTGGTGTGCATTTTGTATGCACCAAATGGTATACCCATAACAAGGCTGAATTAAATATTAGGAGTAGTTCATTACGTCTCTATTAAGAATGAACAAATCAAGCTACTCGAATTTAAATTCGTGGTTTTTCGTTAAAAGGTTGTTCAAGATAAATTTCAAACACCTATACATAAAAGAACATTAGTGGCTTGCCATTTTTTTTTACCATTTTGGTTGGTGATTGTAGGAGATTATGATCTTCTGCAAAAAGTTTGTACCCAACAAAGATTTTGATCTCAACTGTTGCTTTCTCTTAGTTCTCACCTTTCTAAGATTCAAACACGTTTGTGTATTTTACCGTCATTTGTGTGTTTTTCGTAGTACATCAATGTGTTCCTGGTTTTGACTGGATTCTATTTAACAGCAACAAAAAATGGCTGAATCACTTCGATATTCCTTTAGTCCCAGTCATCTTCCTACACAGAGTTGCCATCTATGTTCATATTGCAATTTATGAATGAGTTCTTTGATCGTGAATATGATTTGTCTCAAGTTGGCTTAGCGATTTAAAGAACAACTTCAATTGAAGAACTATCTTTGACTTTTGCTTCATTACATAGAGGCTTTATTTCATTACACAATCAATTTTGAGTTCAATAAGTTTCTGGACAATTGCTGGTAGAGTTGGTCCCTTTCTGGGTGAAATTTAACAGGAAATTTTTTAAGTTTTTTTGAACAAGAGGTAATTTCATTCCGAAAGCCTGAAGGCATTACAAAAATTGGATGAAAGAACAAACCAAAAATTCAAAATTATGAAAATCGAGACACGAGCACCCCAGCACGCTCAATAACATATTCTACAAAAGCTGGCCAACAACAAAGTCTGGTAGGGGAGAAAGAGAATACTACAAGGAAACCCAATTCAAATCATGACAAACACACATATAAAATCTACTCCACATCCGGAGGATAAACACTCCACAAAGGGAGGGAAAAGAAAACCAACAACAAACAAATCAAAATAAATCAAAACACTCCATCATTCCATCTTTGCCCAGAAACTAGAGACGCAAAACTACCGCTGAGCCAAAGCTAAATCTTCATCTACAAATAGGGGGTGATTTGGTTTTAAGTACAGCCCAGGCCCCATTTAGCCCATATTTAGCTATTTGGGAAACTATTTCTTTCCTCAGCCACTGAAAGTAAATTATCATTTTATCCTTGGGTGGTAACTTTTCCTTGATCACAGGGTGGTTCAGGAAATTTTCCATCCAAACAGTGGTTGATGGGAATTGGATTGGGTCAACAATTTTCATGCACCCAACTTCCTCCCAAACTGGAAGCCAGTGAGAGATCCATCCAAGTGCAAGGTCCAAATAGCCCATGTTTTCTCCTCCAAAAAACTTGGATGTTTTCCCTTTGAGCTCTTCTTCTATCTTCTCCATAGCCTCCATGGCTAGTTTCAGAGTTCTTTCCTTTTCATCCCCTTCTAAGCACAGAGCCATGAATGCATTCACAAAAAGCTGTATCGCGAAAGCAAGATTATCATTCGTTCAAAAATAGATTTGAAAGTTTATGGTAAATGAGAATTCACAAACATCTCATAGAATCAATAGTACAGTAATAAACATGAACGAGAAAAAAAAATTAGATATACATAAAACAATCAATAAAAAAATGAAGGTAGATAGAAAATCTTATTAGACACCAATGACTGGTATCTAATGAATTCTAGGGCCTAGTATTGGATATGAACCAATGATTCATGTGGTATGAAAGTAGTACTCTAACCACTGAATTAAGTAGCTAGGCCATTTCTTATCCTGCCAAACCACAAAGACCCCATTTTATTGATGTACAATAAATCTTCTAAAAATATGGTATAACTGATGTTGGTATTGGCAGAGTTTACAAATATAAGTTTTTGCCAACTATTTTTAAGATGCGTGCATCAATGGCGATTTCTAGAAAAACACATTAAAACAATTTAAGAGCATTTGACACTTTCTAAACGCCACCCACACACGATTTTCTTGTAGTGCACCACAATGTCGGTAATCATAACTTTACTCGTTTTGTAAGAAGATGGAACGAAACTACTGGAGTAGTAAAATGAAAACAAACGGGGAGATAGTACTGAGCAATTAATTAATTGAACCTCACCTTCTCGCCAAGGTCAGCCAAAAATCGGGCCATCGTTCTGTCATAGGAATCTTCAGGTAAAAGTGGAAACTGTTTCCACGTCTCATCGATGTACTCAAGAATTATAAGGGACTCGAGTGTCACTTTTTCGCCATGAATCAGCACCGGCACCTTCTTGTGAATTGGATTCAGTTCCAAAAGTAGAGTGGTCTTGTTAAAGATATCTTCTTCAATGTATTCATACTCTACACCCTTAAGACTAAGAGCCCACTCCACTCTCAGTGAATATGGGCTTACCCAAAATCCCACAACCTTCACTACTTCCTTGCTTTCCATGTGTGTGTATGAGAGAGAGATGGTTGTCGCTTAAGTATGGTTGTGGGTATATATAAGCATATAGCTGGTGATATTACATTAAAACAAACTTGGAGGCCAATCAACCTTTGCTATCTTGGACGCCAATCTTGACAAAAATAATATTGAAAAGTAATTAAGCTTGAGTTGTGTATTTCCCACATGGGAATATCAAAGTCAAAGATCGGATATGCATTGGAAGATTTTGTGAAGACTTTGGAAAAGAAAGAGTTCAAGTTGGATTTGAAGATGGCTGGTAGATTTCACAGACTAGTGTTCACACCCATATTGTATGCCTATATAAAAATGTAGTTGTGAGTGTTGAAAAGCATGAGTGGTAGAGAGAAAAGAACACTAAAGTGTTCTTGAGAGATTGAGAGAACCCTAGTGGGGGTTTCTCCCCACACACAGTGGGAGAGAACAAATCATGAGTGAAATGATTTGAGGTTGAGGTTGAGTAGAACTCCCTCCATTGTATTTGTATCTACCCCATATAGTGAAATACTCTCCTCCCGTGGACATACCTGATTTTGGGGAATTGAACCACGTAAAAATTCTTGTGTATGTTTGCATTTGTTTGTGACGCTTCCGCTAATATTAGAGGCTCTCTACCATTCCAACAAAAAAAAGGGAGAAGGATTTGTAATTTAAATAAGGAGATTAGCTTGGGCTTGGGCACATGGTGTAATGGTACCCTAAAATATCGTCAACATGAGAGAGCTTCTCGGTTGTTTCCTTTTGGAAGTAACGGCCAACTCCAGAAGGGACTTCTTAGTTCTTACAACGCCCATGCTTTTTTGCTTTCTATCTGTTCCATATTACATAATTTCTAATAATCAAGTGTCCATCTAGCTTTCGTACGCCTCGATTAATTATGGAAGATTAATTTCACCATCCACTAGAGGAGGCCTTATTTAAAGCCGGAGCAAAAATCTATATGAATTGACCCGAAAAGAGTTGATAGCACCTATGTGATTTTGAACTTGAGACTCTAGGAGGGAACAAATCCCTAAGTTTCAAATCTTGACATTGTCAACCCCTTCGAGTTGTTCCGTATAACATATTAAGGGTAAAATTGTAACAATAAATATTTTCCCGCGAGATTCTCTTTAAAACTTTTCATTTTATTCAAATGAAGAAAATATGATAAATTTTTCTATCACTTTTTTTTTTTTGTGTTCACCTCTGCCTCTAATTTTCACTTTCTAATGTTGTTTTCATTTTAATCAAATGGAGCCTATTCAATTTACCCACACACAAAAAAAGGACCCTACATGGTATAACAATGTTATTTTTTTCTCTTTTCCCTAAACAAATCTAAAACTGCACGTTTCATTCCCCCATGATTCCTTTCCTCTCCCCTATTGTTCTTTAGATTAGAATAGAAAAACCAACACCCATCTAGAAATCCAAGAAATGAAGGGAAAAAAAAGCTTAAAGTAAAATTTACATTAGAAGTAGATGGACAAGAAAAGTATGAAGCTTGATTTGATTTTATTCCAAATCATGTTATTTTCGCGAAGGTAATCGACTAGTAATATTTACGCAATAAGGGCATTATTTAATGGCTAGAATAAAGTTAGTTTATCTTCTCTTTTTGTCATTTGAAATGTAATTTTTGGCCTTCAAGTTCAATCACGTGTATTAGTTTTATATGGTTCTATGCATTATAACATCCTTTGTGCATCACAACAATCGTTAGAAGTGCTCTTAGAGCCGCTGAGGGAACCCATGAACCTAACCCAATCCACCCACTTATAGCCCAGCCCAACCTACTCATATTTTAATATGAGTTGATATGGGTTGAACTCATATGAACCTATATTTACATGGGTTTGGTTGGGTTGAAAATGGGTTGGACCCCAAAAATGAAAAAAATCAGTTTTTCTTTTCTCAGGAAATTGATCAAGCAAACCTCTCTCTCTCTCTCTCTCTCTCTCTCTCTCTCTCTCTCTCCCCAAAAATGAAAAAAATCAGTTTTTCTTTTCTCAGGAAATTGATGGAACAAACCTCTCTCTCTCTCTCTCTCTCTCTCTCTCTCTCTCTCTCTCCCTCTCTCTCTCTCTCTCCATCCATTTACCATTCACATTTCGAATACAAAATCACCGTTTTTTTCTATTAACTGATCAAGCCATAAATTGGGCCAACAAAATTACAAGAGGAATAAATGGGACATTTTACCAAATCAAACAAACAGATGTGAGCCAACGGGTAAGAACTAAACAAATCGATTGGATTTCTTTCGGTTTATCAACCCTTGGTTGATATCCTTCTCTTCTCCCTCTTTTCCTCGATGTACCCTTATCGAGTTTCAATATAATCTCTTCTTTCGCTGATCAAAAAAAAAAACAAAGCTCAGCAAAAGAGATGTCCAATAAGTGAGAAAATTGAAAGGAATCAAATGTAGAATTGAGAAAATTTATCAATCTATATGCTATTTCATTATCCGTACAGACATTGGAAGAAATTGGACTTCATGTATGTACCTGTAACCTTGTACGTACGTTATGCATTTTATTTATTGTTGTATGTATGTATGTGCATTTTATTTTTTGTTGTATGTATGTATGTGTGTGTATACACACTACTGTACACTCGACACACTTGATAAATTATTGAATTTACATATGTATATACACATACATACAGAGAGAGAGGAGATGATAACAAAACAAAACAAAAAACCACCCATGTTTTGTGCATTGGTGTCAACCCGCATACTATTAGTGGTAAAAAACAACAAAAAAAAGGGTTGGGTTGGGTTTGGCCTAGCTTATATTCAAACCACTCATACTCAACCCACATACTATTAGCCCATATTCAACCCATAACCCAAATCAACCCACATCAACCCAACCCAACCCACCTATTTGCCACCTCTACTTCCAGGGCCTATATACACCATATTTTACCATTTTTTTATATATCAATAAGACAAATACGTGACAGCCAGTAATCAAAAGGCATGCGTTAATTTATTTTAGATCAAGATAAAGACAATTGATGTTCGAATGATAAGAAACCCTCAGACATCTAAGTCCTTGTTTTAAGGAAATAACCACCTAATTCAAATCTTAGAAACCCTCAAATGAAGAATTATCTTTCACTTTTGCTTCATTATTTAGATGCTTTAATTCATCACACAAAGTAATTTTGAGTTTAATATAGTTTCCGGACAATTGGTGGTAGAGTTGGTCCTTTTTAGGTGAAATTTGATGAGAAGCCTTTTTTTTTATCAATAGGTAATTTCATTCCAAAAGCTTGAAGGCATTACAACAACTCCATTACAGCATATAAGAATCAACCAAAAGTTTAAAATTACTAAAATCTAAACACGATCACATGCACAAGCAGGCTTGATGACACATATTAAGTAACCAGGTCAACAACAAGGTCGAACATAAAACCAGTCAAAGTTCTAGTAGAGAGGATTCCTACAAAGAAACCCAACTTAAATCATGAAAAAAAAAAAAAAAAGGTACAAATGAGACTAGAAGAAAATCACTCACCATTGGGAGGGAGAACACTCCAAGACGGGAATAGAAAGAAAACCAACAACAAACAAATCAAAACACTCGATTTATTCGATCTCTGCACAGAATTTAGAGATCGAATTGGGGGGTGATTTGATATTAAGTACAGTCCTGGTCCCACTTGGCCCAATTGTAGCTATTTGGGAAACCTCCTCTTTCCTTAGCCACTTAATGTAAATTACCATCTCATCCTTGGGTAGTGGCTTGCACTTGATCACAGGGTGATTCAGGAAATTATCCTTCCAAACAGTGGTGGAGGGGTATTCAAACACCCAACTTCCTCCCAAACAGGAAAAGTATAAGCAATCCATCCAAGTGCATGGTCCAAATAGCCAATGTTTTCCCCTCCAAAAAACTTGGATGTTTTCCCTTTGAGCTCTTCTTCTATCTTCTGCACGGACTCTGTGGCTTGTTTCAAAGCTCTTTCCTTTTCATCCCCTTCAGAGCACAGAGCCATGAATGCATTCGCAAAAAGCTGTATCGCGAAAGCAAGATTACCATTCGTTCAAAAATAAGTTTGAAAGTTCATGGTAAATGAATTCACAAACATCTCATAGAATCGATAGTAATGAACATAAATGAGAAAAAAAAATTAGAAAAAATACAAAAAAAAAAAATCAATAGAAAAACTTATTAGATACAAATTACTTTGGTTTCTAAGCACTGAATTAAGTAGGCCATTTCTAGGGCCTACTATTGGATTTGAACCAATGACTGACGCCGTATGAAAGTAATACACTAAGCACTAAATTAAGTAGGCCATTTCTCATCCCATCAAACCACAAAGACCCCATTGTATCGATGTATAATAGATCTTCTCAAAATATGATTTTACTGATGCCGATATTGCATGGCAGCATTTACAAAAATTCCACCATATATAGTACACTTTTAATGTCCATTCAAAAAAAAAAACACCACGATAAGGTTTTCCCAATTTTCTTTAAGAACGCATGCATCAATTGTGATTTCTAGAAACACATTAAAGCAATTTAAGAGCGTTTAACGTTGTCCAAATAGGGAGATGGTACTGAGCAATTAATTAATTGAACCTCAACTTCTCGACAAGGTAAGGCAAAAATCGGGCCATGGCTCTGTCATAGGGATCTTGAGGCAAAAGTGGAAATTGTTTCCACATCTCAAATATGTACTCAAGAACTATAAGGGACTCGAGTGTCACTTTCTCGCCATGAATCAGCACCGGCACCTTCTCGTGAACCGGGTTCAGTTCCGAAAGCAGAGGAGTCTTGTTATAGATATCATCTTCAATGAATTCATACTCTACACCCTTAAGCCTAAGAGCCCATTCCACTCTCAGTGAATATGGGCTTACCCAAAATCCCACAACCTTCACTACTTCCCTGCTTTCCATTTGAGTGTGTACGCGTGTTTGAGAGAGAGAGAGAGAGGGAGAGAGAGATGGTTGTTGCTTATGTATAGTCGTGGGTGTGGGTATATATATATATATATATATATATATATATATATATATATATATATATATATATATATATATATATATATACCGTGGGGTTCTAGTCCACACCTCCCATTTAATAAAAAAAATGATTTTTTTTTGTGTTGCAAATGATTTTTAAAAAATCCAAGCCGTCCAATGTGTTTAGAAGGTGTTTTCAAGGGTTCATGCAAGAAATCTTCAAAAACAAATACCGGGAAGGGCTTGATCTAAGTAGTTTTCGTAAAACTGTACATATATATTTTTTGCGAAAACTGCTTGGATCAAGCTCTTCCCAGTATTTTTTTTTTTTTAAGATTTTCCGATCGTCAAAAAAATGTTTGGATCATGGAGGTCCGGAAACGAGAGGTCCACACTAGAACCTCTCTGTATATATATATATATATATATATATATATATATATATATATATATATATATATATATATATATATATATATATATATATATATATAAGCCCCGCAAGCCTCCGGGCTTGGGCAACCCCCGGGCTAGGGCAACCCCCGGGCTAGGGCAACCAAAAAAAAAATTCCGTAAGTTATAGATAAATACGAAAACGGTTTCAAAATGTAACGAAAGATTCACTGGGCAAGATGGTCTGCTGATGGTGTTAGTTGCCCGCGTGAGCTAGGTTCGATTGTTGCTGGCCCCATAAATTTATGAGACCATACAAACGGGTGGTATTATATCTACGAGCCGCAGATATTTATGTGTATATTTGTGTAAATGGGTGTACATTTTTTAATGTGATTCTAAAATTTTTGCTTGGGGCCTCTGAAATGCCTTACGAATTTTGTATTTTTTTACTTGTATATTTTTTTAGTTTTTTATGACTTAATATTAAGTAGGCAACTAAGTTCGGAGTCGGGCTTGGGCAACCCAAACCTCAGGGCCAGTACACACAAAAGCATATGCTAGTAAATAACATTTGGCCAAACTTGGAGGCCAATCAACCTTTGCTAACTTGGATGCCAATCTTGATCAAATGGGGGAGAAGGATTTGTATATATATTATTAACTTGGGCACATGGTGAAATGGTACTCGGAAATATCCTAAATCGGTTGTTTTCTTGTGGAAGTTACCAACTCCACTGAGACTAATAGGGTGTTTGGGAGCCAACTTTTCAGCTTTTCATTTTTAGTTTTTTGGCTTTTTGATTTTTTGGATTATGGCCAGAATGAGTTTTGAATCTAGGAAGAGTGTTTGAGAGAAATGTGCAGAATGCATTTTGCAAAAGTAATAATGTTTGGGAGAAAAATGATGAAAATGAGTTTCGGTATGAATTTTACCAAATTAACCCTCAGCCATCCCACGTGGGCAACCTATGCCTTTGGAATTTGCTGTTGGTATTTAAAAATCTGGGATCATGCATGTTAGTGAAAACATATTTGGGCACTTTTTTTTTTTATTACACAAATTGATGTAATTGCGAATCAGCAATTAAAAATGTATCATAATTTTTTTGTTAGAAAATATTATTTGCTCTTTTTTTTTCTTTTTTTTTTTTGTTAGGTAATTGAAGTCTCTCCTGTGTCCTCCGGATTTGGACCGATCCATTTAGGATTTTGAGATCCTGATAGATATTCGGGGGAAAAAAAAAGAAGATAATATGGTACAAATCTGCTTTCTCTCTCTCTTCCCCTCACCATTTACAACCAAAACCCATTTCTTCATTGCCATGCATAGTTCGAAGAAAAATCCAACCCTTATCATTCTAAACCCAAATCAAACTCCAAAACTTGTGATTCATGAACCAATCTACACGCAAATCACATAAAAAAAAAAATCCATTTCAAGCCCTAATTTACCCACTTCACCTCTAAATCTGAAAAACCCACACCCCAATCTCGTTTCTCTCTCACATTTCACCCAAAAATCTTGATTCCAAACCCTATACTGCTCAAATCCGACTTTAAACCCTCACCCAAACTCGATTTCACCACCCATGGCTCAAGTAATTTAACAATTTCGGCCCACGAAACAGGAAAGGGGAAGAAGGTAAGTTCTTTCAGAAAAATGGAACAGGGGTAGAATGGGAGAGTTTTTTTGAGCAGAAAACCAAAATGAGAAGTAGAAATCAAAAGCTCCTCCGGAGCTCTTTTTGCTTTCTTGCCTGGATAGTGAAAAATGCAAAACGAGTTTTCATAGAATGGGTTTTGATTGGTGTCGCCCAAACAACCACAATCAGAAAATGAGAATGGAAAAAGTAGAAACTACGTCGCCCAAACAGCCCCTAATGCTCATGCTTGTTTGTCTTCTATCGTGTTCCAAATTAATCCATTTTTTTGTTTTTGCTAATCAGGTATCTGGACCAGATTTTGCGCACCTCGACTAATCATGGGAGACCAATTTCGGCTGTGTACTAGCGAGGACCCTATTTAAAGGTAGATCAATAGATCAAAGTGTTGCATGGACTGATCTGAAAAGAGTAGATAGCTAGCGCACCTATGTAGTTTTTGAATGTGAGACTCTAACGCCCCGTTTGAATGCTGAAGATGATTTTGGGTGGATTTGTACTGAGGGTGGATTAGAAAGTGAATTTGTAATGAGGATGGGCCCATTTCCTAGGAAGGGCTGATTCTTATATGAGGTGTTTGGATGATATTTTGAGAAAGGGGATTTGGAGAGTGGATTCGATAGGACAATGGGACAAATGACTGAATTGCCCTCGGTTTATTAATTAAATAAAAATAGATTAATTTCATTATAATTCGAATAAATGCATAATAATTGGAATAAATACATAATAAATACATAAATTTATTTAAACTATATTATATACTAAAAAAATGATATTTCCGAAATAGAATTTAGAATATATATTTACAATTTTTGTTTTATAGCATATTTCATACATTATAACATATTTTCTACAAAATGTAAAATAAATGGAATAAAAAACAAATTTTCCCTACTTTATTATAATATGTGTTATTTCTTACCTTTCATTTTGTGGAATTTAAAAAAAAAAAAAAACCGTGGCAATAAATAATAGCCATTGGATGGCCTGTGGGGACAAATAATTGCGTGGGACATGATACACTAGATAATGTTTTCCCCTTCTGTAACGACCCTAATTTTCGTAAATAAAAATTTCGTTAAATAATTTAATTAATTAATTTAATTTTCGATTTATTGGAATAATTTCCTATTAAATTATTATTTATTCCCTTAATTCGATTTTTAGCCATGGATATACGTATTCAAGACCGAGTAACGCATCCGTTACACTACCATAGCACCCGGGGACCGAGGTTAATGCCCGAGACCTACCCAACCACTACCATTACTTCACTCAACAACCGTAGGACGTCATAGCGTAGTCACGTCAAACCTTGGAACTTGTTGCCTTGACTAAGTTAGAGAGAGAGTTAGAGTTAGAGAGAGAGAGAGAGAGAGAATGCCGAGAGAGAGAGAGAGAGGGATCGGTAGAGAGAGAGAGAGAGTGTGTGTGTGTGCATGCATCTTAGTACACATGCACATGCATGAGTTATTGCTTTGTACAATTGTGCAAGCAATGGTTTGATGAGGTGGCCAACTAAACCTAAGGTTTTGTAACCAACATTAGTTAGAGTAAGCCTTACTATTTTTGGAGTACACTACACATACCCACACAATACATGCATTTGTGCACAATACACCTATCCTAGCCTATGTTTTGTAGGCCTTGGCTTCCAAGTAAGCTAGGGACAAGCTCCCTTAAATTAAGGGAGAAATAATCCACCTAGCCCTAGCTAGTTATGGCTACCCTCTTAGCCATTTAATGGATTCACACACCATTGGTTCATATTAGCTCCTAAAAACACCCCGTAACTAAGACGACCGCGCAAAAACCTACACAACGGAACGCGTTTTTCCCCCACCATTGTATCTACATTGTATCTACCCTAAATGGTTCATTCTAGCAAAGAATCTAGCCCTAGATACCTAGACACCTACCTAGATTCCTACCTAGACCTAGACTTGCCACCTTTGTACTTCCATAAGCCACCTAAGCATCACCATAACTCACATACATGCACCACAACACAAATTTTCGGTAGAGAGAGAGAGGGGAGGCCGAAAGTTTTAGGAGGGGGAGGAGAGGTCACTCTTTGTCTATAAATAGCAACCCCTTTGGTCATTTGGACACCCCATACCCCACACTTGACTATTTATCTCTCTACTTTCCCAACAAACCAAATATTCCTACCACCTTTTAACCACCATATTTTAACCCTAATTAGCTACTTACTAAGTTGATTAGTAAGTTAGCCAGGTAGTTTAAGAGCTTTCTTCTCCAAAGGATTGCTAATCGGCTTCCGGTTTACACCCGGAAAACTAAGGTAGTTTACTAAACTACTCTTCTAATTAGCTATTTCTAGTTTAAATATGTTGTTCTAGTTAAGTTTCTAGGCATGATTATGGAGTTTGATTAAGTTAATTTATGCATATGTTAAGTGACTAAAGTATGTTTCTTAGTAATTTTTCAAAGAGTACTTTCATTTAGAAAGTTTAACAAGCATGTTATGAGGTTCAAATTAAAATAGTTCTTCATGGAATTAGAAGTTAATTAGTGAAATTAGAAGTGGATTAGTGAAATTAGAAGCGATTAGAAGGTGATTAGAAGTGATTAGAAGTGATTAGAAGTTAATTAGTAGATGTGTTTCACTAGACAAGATTCTAGTAAGATTAAGTTGCTATTTCTAGAAAGAAATAATAAATCTTAATTGTCTTACTCATTGGTTGATATATGAGATATTATTTCTTAGATAAATGATGAAATTGCTTTATTAAGAGATTTGTTGGAAAGAAAAGTCTAGTGGTTGTTTTTGACAAGAAAGTATGGAGTTGATTTTATAAAAGAGAGAATTAATCATATAGATTTCTAGAAAGATTTCTATAAAGTATGTAGTGGGTTTATTTGGTGATTTTTCTAGAAGAAAAATTGTGATTTTTACTAGATATGAAAAGGATAAATTATTGAGAATATTTGAGAAGAAAGTTTCTAGAAAAATAGAAAGAATATTTTGGAGAGTTGTAAATATTTATTTTGGAAGTCTATAAGTAGTTATGGTGGATTTTGACAAGGGATTTCTAGAAAATAGTTGGGTTTAAGCTATTTTTGAAAAGAGCAAATTGATATATTTTATTTCTTTGGAGGAGAAATAAAATAGTTTGGAGATTTTTGTTGAGGATTAAATTGAGAGAAATGGAAATATTATTTTTGGAGAACATTAAAGTGTATGATTTTATGTGAAGACAATTGCTAGAAGGAATATTATTATGAGGGAAATTAGTATATTAAAATGTATGATTTTACGTGGGAAAGTTTCTAGAGGAAACAAAATTATTTAGAGAGTTGGTATATTTTTGTGCATGATTTTATGTGAGAAATGTGATTTTGAAAGAATATGAATTTAGAGGAAATTATGAAATATTGCATGAGCATGAATTGAGCATGTGACACCGAGCACGTACGCGATACGTTATGTCACCGGACGCGAAATTAAATGTTTATAGATGAGAAAATAGAGACGAGATTGAAAATGAGTTTGAAATGCGAAATGAAATTTTCGAGAAATGAAATGAGATTTTGGAGAAATGAAATGAGATTTTGGAAAAATGAAATGAGATGAAATGTGATGAAATGATTTACCACCTCAAATTCGCGGAGAGAATTTGGAGGAATGGTACCGATTGCGGTAGTAGTAAATGAGGCGCCACTTCGGTTCAGCGGAGAGAACTAGGATGTTGGGCTAAGCGTGCACAACACACGGTGAACGGACCTTGCAAACAGGTTGTTAAGTTCGGTGATGCAAGACGGCCGGGACTGTGTCGTGTGAGTCGCGGGGTGAACGGACCGCAAACAGTACATTAAGTTCGGTGATGCACGACGGTCGGGACCTCGAAAGGAAAGGTTGGTACCGTCACCGTGAGGAGGCGAAAGCGGACCAATAACTTCGAGGCGGTGGGAGTTAATGAAATTTGAAGAAGAATGCGGGGAATGGCACCGTATTGAGAAAAACCGAGTTTTGGGAAAAGCGATTGATAAATGAAATGTGTTTTTGAGAAACGAAATGAGAATTTTCGAGAAAGTGACACGTAGCACAGTTTTGAGACACTGAAACGAGACACCATCTTACTGCGCATATTTACTCTGATCCGCATGGACACGCATGATGCATGATATGATTTACTGTTCATAAGATCTATATGTTGTTCATGAATATATTGTTCTAGAATTGCTACTTAGAAGCTTAGCGTAGTAAACTATTGAGCCTGGCTCACGGTGTTGCCTTCGTGTAACCCTGGCATAATACCATGATGTTGCCTGTGCGACTCGGACGTATTATGCTAGACTATCTAAATGGGCAGGGAACATTACACGGGAACCGGACAGAGGCGGGGGGCTATTTGCGGAATGGGGAATGACCGTAGCGAGGGGATAGACGAGGCCCTAGAATCACCCCGGTTGCTATTTATTTAGTTTATGAGAACTGTATCGTTTGTATTAAAGTTTGGGTTTAAACTTTAATTTGGATTGTAATAATAATTAACGTGCCCAAATAATGGGGGCGTTACACCTTCCTTCAAGATATTTCTCACTGGATTGTCTTCTCCATCTCATTTTAACACAGATGCAACAGAGTGAACCCAACCCCACTGCAACGAGTGAACTCAGTCCGACGACGGGGTCTTATGTCGGCAACCCAGATCCAACCCCCATTGCCTCCTCTGGTTCATCTCTCGCTTTCTGATTTTTCTGGGAAGAAAATAACAAAAATGCCCGGATTTGGATGGGTATTTCCGTACCAAAAACTCACAAATCCCCCTTGATTTACTAACGACAGGGGGGAGGCTGTCGTTACACAATCTGGGTGCTCCCGAATTTCTACCCCCCACAGTAAAAATTTCCTTCCAAATCCTGGAGCAGTTTGGCATCCCAAACAAGGGATTAGGGTGGGCTTGGGATTACATATCTGGGTGGACGCCAAATCCGGGTGGCTACTCCCTCATCCAAACAACGCGTAAGATGGAGCAAACCCTTAAATTCCAAATCTTGGCTAAGCCAACCCCTTAGACTCGTTCCATATTACCACATAATAAGTATAAGATTGTAACAATAAATATTTTCCTGCAAGATTCTTATTAAAACTTTTCATGTTATTCAAATGAAGAAAAGACGCCATTTTTTTTTCTTTCAATTATCTTTCTCTAAGTTTCACTTTCTATTGTGGTTTTCTTTTTAATCAAATGGATCCTACATGGTATAACAAAGTTTTTTGTCTTTTTTGTTTTTCATCTTTTCCTAAAAATTCTAAAACTGCACATGGCCTTCCCCCATGGTTCCTTAATTTCCTCTCCCCTCTTGTTCTTTAGATTAGATTAGAAAAAAAATACTACCCATCTAGAAATACAAGAAAGGAAAAGCAGCTTAAAGTAGATTTTATTTTAGAAGTCTATGGGAAAGATAAGTATGAAACTTGAGTATTCCTAACAGATTTTATTTTATTCCAAATCAAGTTTTTTTATGAAGTTAATCTACTAATTACTATTTAGGCAAGACGAGGCATTACATAATGGGTAGAATAAAGTTAGTTGGCCTTCAAGTTTGAATCACATGTATTGGTAAATCCTAAGGTACCGATCCCATGTACAGACCATGTACTGATCAATTGTGGGAACCTATTTGCGGGTCACACAGGGTCGATTTGAACCGTTAATTTATCTCAAAATTAAAATCTGAGTGGGCTTACGTGGAAATCAACTCAATCAGACGTTCCTAAGTGCCCGTCCAAAATTTTAACCGAAATGGGATGATTTAGGATCCAACACTTAGGAATGCCCGATTGAGTTGATTTCCACCAAGCCCGCTCGGAATTTGATTTTGAGATAGATGAATAGCTCACATTGACCGTGTGGAACCTATAAGGAGGTCCCTAACGCCGGTCGGTGTACTATCGGTGCACCTCTATCTGTATGAATAGAACGGTTCTATTGGTTTTATGTGGTTCGATGCATTATGAAAAAAATTAAGTAATCATCCTTTGTGCGTCACAAAGGCACACCAATTGTTAGAATTACGTAAGTCTCATGACCAATTGAACTATTAACTCGGTTCATTTTCAACGATAGGTTTTATCTTTGTTATTTATAAAATTTCTTTTGTTGGTCGAATTTTTTTTCCCAACATTAGCTTACCTAATCCCTTTTCTTTTCCTCCTTTTTTATATGATGACCTTTAATAGCTTTTCCTGCAAAAGCCTTGATTAATGGCCTAATATGAGTCATATTGTTGAATGTGCAGCCTTATGTAATCCGAGCCATTTTCAGTCATCAGAAAGTCATTGGCCCAATTCTTTGCCCCAAAAATTCGTAGTAATAAATTTGCCTTGGTGACAGGCCTTAATTCCTTCTACACTCCTGTTCAGTAGGAGTAGGACGAGGTGTTCCCGTAGTCCGCTAATGCACTGTGGAGCATAGTGCGCCTCGTTTGGGTTCCATCACAATCTCGTAGTTGTAACACCCCGTCTTACGTTAGAAGTCTATATCGGTGATCTTGAATATATAACAAAATCATGGACCAAGGCAAACTCTTGTACCAGAACATTGTGGGTAGGGTTGGTCATTTCCTCTGACTCATTCGAATCCGATCTAATCTCCGATCTGAACGGATCAGCAATATGGAGATCTATTTGGAGATTGGATAGGATTTGAGAAATTTTTAAAAAATGTTTGGGAATCGGGTAGGGGTGGAGATAAGCATGTCCCCGCTCCGCCCCGAATCCCCGAATATAGGGGCCTATTCATGAGTTATGAAACTTTTGATCCCATTAAATTTTCTCCAAACACATGGGGTCACACTAAATTTTCTCCAAACATTTTATTATAATTGAACTTTGTAATACAATAAATGCGATTAAATAAGAAATGCATCACTATAATTTGAATACATTCCAACTAGGTTGACATCTACTCAACTATCAATCATATGCATTCCTCACAAAAAAATACAACATAAAAAAAATATTTTTCTAATCGAGCCATTGATTTTGTTGTTCCTATTGATGAAATCAATTGTGTAAACTTTATTCTCGATTGAGTTTAGAAAGCTTTTTGATCGGGACCCAATTTGTATTTTTTTAATGATACTTTTCATCTGATTATCTACTGATACGCGATCCACTTAATTTTTTCTACGACTGATAGATACCATAATATGCTATCTTGCCTGTGGTCCCTTTAGTTTGCAAACTAGATATTTGATACAACTTGAATTAAAGCTGGCAAACACTTACGATTACACATGGATACCGTGCCCGTGGGGATCCCCGTTCCCTATTTGGAGTGGGGATGGAGGATGAAAATAAAGTTTCGTTGGGGATCGGGTAGTGGATGGATATGGAGAAAGAGTTTGGGGATTAGGAATGGAAATAGTACTCTCCGACCCCGATCCGTCCTCATGCTCATCCCTAATTGTGAGAGCTCAATCCACATGGGCCCAATCTGAAGAGGCCCAAACATGAATAAGCCCAATGACTTAAGGAGTACAAAGGGATAAGGCTATTGGTTCCAAGGCCTAAGGCCCTTGCTAATTTGATGCTAATATATGCCCATGCCAGTTGTACATTTTAAACCAGTCAGATGAATTTCTCATTTAAGCTCTTAATGGATTTTGATCATTACGGTTCAAATTACTTGTGCTTGCAATCTGTTTAAATTTCTTCCTTACATGTATTTATATCCCAATCACATTGTAGGCAAGTAAAATTTTTAGCCTATCACAAATCACCACGTGTTGTTAGAGCACACAAATTGGCCAATTAAATGTTGCCAAGTGTCACAAGTCAAAGTCAAAATTTACGGACGAGCCAATTAAATCCTGCCAAGTGTCCGTAGGTTAAAAGACCAAACATGATAACTGGCCAATCAAATAATGCCACGTGTTTACAAGTCAAAAGTCAAAGACATGTAAAAGGACCAGTCATAGGGTGCCACATGTCAAAATGACACAGTAATTTATTCATCAAGTTTAACCAATTAAATTATGCCACTTGGTGAAATAAATTATATATCTTATTATATATAATTATCTTTCCCAAAATAAATAAAAGAAAGATATTTATTGTATTTTAATTATTTTCCTTTAAATCAAACAATGAAATAATTAAAAAGAAAGACATAGAAAGAATTGTAATCTTGTTATAACTCTCCATCTCACATCCTTATAAATAGAGGTGCTCTCTCTCATATTGGGAGACACTGAAGCTTTCATCAGTAAGCAGAACTTTGAAGATTCAAGCATTCGAAGCCCTTCAGAATGCTTCAAGTCTTCATCAAGCAAGACGGTTCTTCAAATCAAAGCCAAAAGTTTTGAAGAACATTCAAGTCACGTCATCAATCTTTTCCACAAATCTTGGAGAAGATTCTGCCGTTCGATTTGAGATCAAGCTTTCAAGCCCTCGTTTCAGCATTCGAATAGAAGAATCAGATGATCGATTTCTTTGAAATTCATACAAAGATTGTAGACCCTAAATTTTCAAATCAATAAAATTATCGATTTTGGTCAACATCTTTCCGTCTTTTTTGCAAACTCGAAATTTGTGTGATACACAAATACCATTGAAGATAGTTACAAGGATTCTCACGTCTTTCGCGCACCACAACATCCTACGATTTTTTGGAGGTGCTAGAGTGGTTTTATTCTGTTGTGTTCGTTTAGTTGCTTTTCCAATATTACGGGAATAGGCGTTTTTATTGATTGTTTTCGTCTTTTGCCCCTCTTGGACCCACGTCAAAAGATGCTAGGTCCAAGTTTGCTTGACTCAAAATCACCAAAAACTTTTGAACAAAATATCAAATTTCCAACAATTTATTCCTTGAGTGAAACATTCCCACCAGGGACGGAGCAAAAACTTTTACTGCGTACGGGCAAATTTTTTTATCAAAAATACTTTGCAGAGGTGACCCAATTTATAAGAAAATATTATTTTTTTTCTATATAATACTAGAGGGTTTTTTTTTTTGTTTTCTTGCACGGCGACTACCCGTACTGGCCACTCCCTAATTTCCAATAACCTGATCAAACACAAAATGATTCAGCCCTTCGCACTCTACACATGAATGAGGGAAAGAAAAATATAGCCATTTTTTTTTTTTTTCTATTACCACCATGCTAAAAATTGTAGAGAACAACTCGGGCTTTATCGGAGTTCAGCTTCGCCGCCCGTATCCATCACTGTTTTTGCCTTTTTGGTAACTTTAGGGATGTCATAATGAACTGTAAAGTAATTGGTAGCTTTATTCCTTGTCACCGTAAGCAGGGCAAGTTTTGAAAGGCCCTTACAACTTGGAAAGCCAAAGGGATAGCCGTCCACAATACCCCGCACTTTTTGTTGATAATAAGAAATAAAAAGAGACGGATCAAGAGCTGAAGAGGGATAATTTCAGAGATTCAAATGCTATGAAAATGTTTTCTAAATTAGGGTAAGATAGGTCATCGATTTGTTGATCGAATCACTATCATAGTTTTAATTAATAGCGGTATTGGTTGCAATATCAGTCGGGTATCGGTGTATCAGGTGTATCGATCGTGAATTTTTTTTAATTTTTAAACGATCGGCCGATCTTCAATATTATGATCGTTAGCTTAGATTTTATGTACTATTCTAGTCTAATTTTATTTTATTATTACTTCTCTGTGTAGATAAGGCTCATAATACTATATGATAGTGGGTAAGGGAGTGTTACAGTTACGTATTCTACCATAAATTCGAGATGCAGTAGTTGAACCCTCTTGCACATAATATATGATACTCCTATGATAGTTGGTAAGTGAGTGTTACAGTTACGTATTCTAGCTACCTTGCATACATTCCAGATTTGGAGGCTCTAATACGGATACATACTGTAGCGTATCGACTGATACGCCAAAAAAGTTACAAAATTCACGATCGCTACACCCAATACCTGCGACGTATCGTTTGATACGCCGGTTTCCAATACACTGACACCAAGACCGATACCGCTATTTAAAACTATGATGAAACCTCTCAGACTCTATCAATTCCTTTGGACAATCTATACAAATCTTTGTTATGTTTTTAAATGGGGTCTCTACTTATGAACGGTATAATTAATTAGTCTCCATGAGTAGTTGAAGTATGAGTAAGCTAGCGCAGATATAACTGGATTTTTTTAAAAAAATAAAAATAAAAATGAATAGTTGCATGAGATATACTCGATTACTTCGCGTTAGGTCATGACTTATCTGATTCGAATTATCTAGTGTAGTATTAAAGATCAAGTAGGTTAAAAATGTTCAAGATAAGTGTGAGGTGTTTCCATTTGACTATTTGCAAAGGTTGATCAAAATACTGGGCTAATCTTATAGATTTTACTCCTTGTACGTATGCTTATATATTTTTTATAATGTTAAAGACATATAATCTTAGATTTTTACTCTTTGTATATTTATAGATCTTTATAATGGTAGAGACATCTACATAGTATTGGTACGAACAGAGCCGCCAGTTAACTGAACCGTGGTGAGCTTAAAGTTAAATCATAGCTTATGTGAAAAGGGGCTCTAGAATTTGAGTTTACTGGTAACAAAAACGTCTAGAATTTATTTATTTTTTTATCCAAAATGCTAGAGTATATAAAATATAATATTTTGTTATTTTAGTTAGAAGTTTATTGAGTATAGTTTATTTTAGGAAATTGATATTCGTACTCCCAATTTTGATGCAGGGGCTCCAAACTAAAGTAGTTTTCCAAAATTACCCTTTTGCGAGTTCCATGATTACTTTAGGCTAGGGGTGAAAGAAAAACCGAAAAACCGAAAAAAAAAACCGACCGATCGGTTTGGTTTTTGGTCGGGGAAAAGCTGTGTCGATTGACTTCGAACCAAACCGAACCGAAAAATTATCGGTTTGGTCTCGGTTTTCTGAAAATTGGTTTGGACCAAACCAAACCGAACCGAAACCATGCCAATTTGGACCAAAATACCCCGAAACCACCCCTATTTGGACCAAAAACCGAAAAAAACGATCTTAACCCCGCAAAAATAACAAATCCTAGCCGTCCATCTCAATCTTAATGCCGGACTGAAAAAACTGAAAAAACCGGAAAAAAAAAAAAACCGAACCACCCCGAACGGATCAATCCATTGTTTTTTTTTTCGGTTGGGATCGGTTCTTAGCAAAACCACCCCGAACCGATTGGTTCGGTCCGGGACACCCGAAAAACCGAACTGAACCGACCGATTTTCACCCCTACTTTAGGCACTCCAAAAAAATCTTTACTGTTCTCCTTTAATTCAGGCACTCCAAAAAGCAAATAGATTTTTTTTTATAAAAAAAAACAGATAGTTGCTCAACTCCTTTTACTACACTCATTGAATTGTCTACTTCTATATGTAATGTTTCTTTGATAGAGTCTTTATATTGTTGTCTCCATGTTCTTCATGAGGACAACTTAGACAAGTGGTCTTCAGCCTATGATTGTAAACTCATCCTTTTGTCCATGCAAAGTCTCTTGAGAGTTCTGTTACCTTTTCTCTCAAGAGTTCTCTAACTTTAGTGATGTGTTTTGTTTGTTTCACTTTGAGTTTTAAAATGTAGATTTACGGCCGTTATGAACATTTTGAGAGAAAAAATAGTAGATAATGAGTACAAAAATATAAAAATCTTGTGTCACAGCCGTTATGAAGATTTTGCAGCATCAACATTTTCAATTGTGTGCTATTTATTTTGGAGAATTCTAGCAATGTTTAGTTTTTTTTTTTTGTGTGCAAAGTGGCGTGAAGCAATCTGACATAGATGCATATTTAATGCTCAGAACCTAATGTTTATGTTGTGGATATTTAATGTTGTGGATGTTTAATGTTTGTAACTTAATGTTAATGTTAATGTTTAGAACCTAATGTTTATGTTTGGTTTTGGTTCATTTTTCCGTTTGGATTGCTTTAGTAAATGGGGAGATAATTTGGGTTGGGGTATCTCTAGTAATTTTTCTATTTTAAAAAGAGTAGTTTTGTAACTTCATTAAATATTGGAGTGTTTGCATAAAAAAAAAAGTCTCAAAATCAGCACCCTTATTTTATTTTGCTGAGATATCTACATGCTTATTCACAAATTTAAGCGATTCATTTCCACTTCATAGGAATGATTCAGTACAAGTAATCCTAATGAAATATCAAATCATATATATAAAGTACAAAAATTTAATACATTTTTTGAACCAATGGAATTTGCTTGAACCCCCTCAACTGATGATAGAGCCCACTCCACCTTATACATAGTGGGGTCAGCCGACCCCATAGGGAAAAAAATATTCTATTAATTATATTAATTTTTAAAAAATATTCATAAATGAACCCTTTATATTTGGTAGTAACACTACTAGATAACTCTTAAAAGTTCATAAAAGTTACTTATTTGTGTGGTTTGTTTGAATCTTTGTTACTCATTTTGTTCTTTTGATAATGAGAGATTGATCTATGACATTTTTACTAGATTGAGCTTTAAATATGATTTTTGTTGAAACAAAATTTCTAGTTGTCATTACTGTGACATTTTTATTTGCTTTATGATTGATAAAAGTATTTCATGTTTATAAGTAACCTCTCACTTCCGAGCTCTTGGAGTTGCCATTGGAGATCCAATGAGCCGCCCAACATGAGAACTAATACTAAGGAAACAAAGCAGGAAGTAAGTTAATTTGAGTTCTAATTTTATCCTTTCGTAATTTTTTTTGTACACTCTGCCTTAGACTTCAAATTCTAAAAATTAATCGAGTTACGTATAAGTTAGTCCATGTACCCAAAATAATATATACGGTATAAAAACAATTTTGAGGGATTGTGGGTCCCATGGGTCAACTCATGGGTTGGCTTTCCACATGAGAAATCCATTAATATAACTAATCTAAAGTGCGAACTCACGTAAATGTCACCTCCGTCACCAACTTAGGACCCAAGATTTGCTAATAGTCTGGCCACCACCAAGCCAGGCAGCCGAAAGTTAGAAAATATTGGCCAAAAAGAAACACACCCTTATGTGTCCTAATTACCACTTGTGCCATTATCGGTTTACAAGACAATCACCTGCCTAATGCATATTCCCGGGGAAAAACAACCATTCGAATGGAAGCAAGAAGACAAAATTAGGCTTTCGGGGCTGCTTTATGGGCTGGCTTCTCATGTCGGGAAGTTTGATTTCTTGCGTGTGTGTTTTAAAAAGTCCTTTTACCTCTCTCTAGCCAGCAATTACATAATTGAGTGGGTTAAAAGAATTTACGTATTACGTACCTTATGCTACAACCATGGAAGGGAGTTAATTGTTTCATGCCGTTGTGCCCGTCCGAATCATAGGTGAGGCTTTCAAGCCTGCGTTATGGGCTGATTTCCCACATCTAGAAGTTTGGGTTAATGTTTGTGTTTAAAATGATCAGATTGCCCCTCGCTAGTCAACCATTTCCTAGTTGAGTTAGATGGAATTAACCATAGGTGAGATTTTCGGGCCTGCATCATGGGCTGGTTTCCCACATCTAGAAGTTAGGGTTAATGTGTTTGTGTTTAAAATGATCATATTGCCCCTCGCTAGCCAACCATTTTCTAGTTGAGTTAGATGGAATTACCCATGCACTTAACCTGTGTTAAAAAAAGAAGATAAATTCTTAGCATCTCTGAATGGTCAATAAGTTGTCATAAAATTCAAATTTATCAGAGAGCTTTAAGCCCTTCTTAAAAAGGGAAAACTTACATAAACAAAAAGGAATTTTCCAAAATGGCACTTTTATGGTCCAGCTTATAGGGAAGAAAAAAAAAAAAACCTAGAAGATGGTTTAAAAAGGTTGTATCATAATATATTATAAACTTTATTTTCAAACTTTTGACATAAATTTATCGTAATTTAATTAAATTTGCTACTAACGCTCATATATGGATGTTTCTTCGAAAAGTTCTTAAAGTTTATCGGGTGGTGTTCCATGATTCTTTTGGTTGATGAACCATAATCGAATATGATAGAGAACCTCAAAACCCCCTAGCTTCTATATTAGACTAATATAGAGGCGACACCGCACAAGATTATGAGTATCCTTCACATCCTGCCATGTGGTTTTAGCTACAATAACATAATCAAACCAAGAAATTATAAATCTTTTTTTCTGATAAAAAAAAAGGCCCAAAATATCAAGAGCTATTATAAAGAGTTCTATTACTCCTCCAAATTGGTATAAAATAATAAATTAAATGAAAGTATGTTTTGTCAAGAAAATAGCACAACTTTCTTAGGGGTGTTCCAGTAACCAAAAAAAAAAATTGAAACCGAAACATGTCATTCTCTGAAAATACATCACATAAAAAACAGTAAAAAAATCAATTTATTCTAAAAACACTACTAGCGGAATACTTCCGAAAAATAAATTAAAGGACAAAAGAACCGAATTTTTTGCATGTACTTGAGCAAGAAGCCCAACTCCCAAGATTGATAATGGCAGTGTTGTAATTACAGCAAAAAGTATAAACATTTTGCACCCCCATTATGGCCCAAACTCAAAAAGCACAAAGTGAAAAGAATGTGGGATTTTCCATATCCAAAAAGTAAAGAAAAGAATGTGGGCATGACCAAGCTCTGATTAATAAGAACCTAATATCAACATTCTCTTGTGCAAGAAACTGCAGAGAAAATCCCACATCCCTGTCTCTCGTCCCTCATTCCATCTCATTTGCTAAACCAGCAATTGATGTCAAGCTTTAACTTGGCAAAGAAGCTCACACCGGCTAAAAAGGTGTGGAAGAGCTTAACCAAAAAACTACAATCAAAGCTTCACAAGCTCAACATCTCAGCATCCGTCAAGAAAACCACCCGCAGCCTTAAACCTCTACGCTCCATTTGTCGCCTACTAATTCCACGTGCTCTCACCCGGCACCGCTCTCCTATTTACCATCACCGTCCACACTCAGGCCACTACTACCTCCACAAGAACATGGCGGCTATTTATGTGGACGAGCTCTTTCCAGGAGAGGTTAACAATACATCACATGCCAAGAAAATATACCAAGATGAGGGGAAAAATTGTAAAGCCAAAGAAATAGGCGAAACAAGTGATGGAAGGGGTGAAAATATGGCCAAGGGCAAAAAGGTCCTTTCACTGGCACAGTGGCAGGATATCGACCAGAGAGCAGAGGATTTCATTTCCAAGTTCCGTGAGGATATGAAGCTTCAGAGGGAGAGATCCCTTGGTGATTTCTATGAAATGTTGGCTCGGAGTTGCTAGACAAACTTTACAACGGCTCAGAGATTTTTCCTCTCTAAAATTTGAATCTCGATTTGCGACTGGTCATACAGCCTTGGGATGGATATTTCGGGAATGCAAAAATTGCATGCCTTTATTACTATACAGAAGTTTGAAATAAGGGTGTGAAGATTTGTGGTAGAGATTGATTTTGTTTATCAATAGTAGGCATTTTTTTTGTTGAATCCGGGGGTGCTGCGCATCCTTCGGTCATCCGGTCGTGTTTTGGACAGGCCGGATGTATTTTGCAAATTAAGTGTGCGATTATTTTTGCATTAATAATTGGTTTTGTTTATTGTTGTTGATGGGGATTGTTTTGGAATTGTTACTTATAATAAAAGTGGTGATAAGGGTGAAGAACAGTGTTCACATTTTCTTTAATTAATTGCTAAGGTTGCTCAAATATTGGGCTAATCTTGGTTTTATCCATTTATATTTATATCTTTGAAATGTGAGGGTTTTCCTCTGCATACTATTTGTACGGATATAAGGAGCCACCAGCGAACCAGTCTAATTATTCATTGCTCCACGATCAGGTGATTCTCTAAAACACTACTCTAACACCACATCACAACTAATATATGAACCCCGTATAAATGTATGGTGCTAGCCGGATTGATTTTGAGCACAATGTGACTGTACTTTGGGACTACTTGAAGCATAGCTCTTGTGAACTAATTCTAAGGAAATAAAGTAGATTTTTTGTTCTAATTTTATTTCTTTTGTAAGTTTTTTACACGAGCTGCCTAAGATTTGGACTCTAAAAAGTAATCGAGTTATCTATGAGTTGGTCCGAAAACCCCCAATTATATATGGGAAAAATAATTTGAGGGTTTGTGGGTCCATGGGCCAACTCAATATATGCAGTGCTAGATTGATTTTGAGGACAATATGACTGTACTTAAGGAATATTGAATAATTACTAATTGTAAGTTTAAAGTTGAAGCATAGCTCTTGTGAAATAATACTAAGGAAAGAAAGTAGACTTGTGTTCTAATTTTATTTCTTTCGCATGGTTTTTATACACTCTCCCTATGGATTTGGACTCTAAAAAGTAATTGAGTTACGTATGAGTTGGTCTGAAAACCCTAAATTATTAATTTTACATGGGAAAGATATTTTGAGGGTTTGTGGGTCCGTGGGACAACTGGGCTTTCCACTTAAGAAATCGAAGGGGAAATATAAAGCTCTGGTTAATAAAAACCAAATCAACATTCATCCATCATCCCATCTCATTTGTTAACCAGCAGTTGATGTCAAGCTTTAACTTGAGAAAGAAGCTCACATACGCTAAAAAGGCGTGGATGAGTTTCACAAAAAAACTACAATCGGAGCTTCACAAACTCAACATCTCTGTATCTATAGAGAAAATCACCCGCGGCCTTAAACCTCTGTGCTCCATCCGCCACCTTCTAATCTCACGTTCTCTCACCCGCCACCACTCTCTTACTCCTCGTGATTGTTGCCTCCACCACTCCCGCCTCGATTACATTCACAAGAACGTGGCGGCCATTTATGTGGACGAGCTCTTTGCAGGAGTGGTTAACAATCCAATATCGCATGCTAATAAACGCTACCAATATGAGGATGAAGGGAAAAGTCTAAGCACCAAAGAAATTGGAGGAACAAGTACTGGTGGTAGGGGTGAGACTAAGGCCGAGGGCAGAACGGTCTTTTCCTTGTCACAGGGGCAGGGAATCGATGAGAGGGCAGAGGAGTTCATTTTGAAGTTCCGGGAGGATTTAAAGCTTCAAAGGGAGAAATCCATCGGTGATTTTCAAGAAATGTTGGCTCGGAGTTGCTAGACAAACTTTACAATCAGTATCGGCCTAGAGATTTTTCGGCTCCAAAAATTGAATCTCGAGTCAGACTTGTCAATATAGCCTTGGGATAGAAATTTTGGGAATGAAAAATTTGTGGTAGAGATTGATTTTGTTTCTTAATACTTGCCTTTTTTTTTGTTAAGACACTGCATGACCACAACACCACAAAATCTAATTAACATGTACACAATGAAGAAGATTTGTAAATGTATAAAAAATAAATAAATAAATAACATTTCATGGCTGCCATAGAGCAAGGGGCCATCATTTAACCAACCAAGTGGACTCGAGAAGTTTCTTGTGGAGGAAAAAGTTTGAGCTTGCTTTTTCCACACACACACACAGAGCTAAGCAGAAGAAACAATTGTGAGCCCTGATTCTATGTCTTAATTCTGAACTTCCACAAACTAAAACAAGTTCCGAGGTGGACAAAGGTTTAATTGTAATCCAAGCTTAAACTTTGTGCTGTTACATTTTAATAGTAAATTCAAATGATTTACATTAAACTTAAGTTACATTTCATTAAGCTCATTTGTTTGCTGATGTCTAATAACGCAACAGTTAATAACCTAAGTAACATTAAAGTTGAAGTTCATTAATTGTCTAATGTAGCTTAGGTAATAAACGGATGTTATTAAACGGGGAGCTAACTCAAAGCTATAAAAGGCCTTTGCTACGGCTGATTGAAATTGTATCTAGCGAAGTAGAAATATTATTTCTTCTTGCTCTACTTTTATACTTGTATTTTTTGGGCAAAGAAATATATTTATTTGGTGGAGCTTTGGGCTCGCACACTTATGCGAAGTAGAAATATTATTTCTTCTTCCTCTATTTTTAATTGGGCTGTTGTATCCTGAGAGAGAATAACTACTAGTCTGTTGCATCGGTTATTGAGAACTTACCATCCGCAAAGGCTATATCTCTTTAGATACCTGCGCCTCAGCCTCTTCTAGTGTTGTGCTTATTAATTTATTATATTATTTGCGGTAATTACACCAACACTTCACAAACATAAAGATTTCCAAATAAATTATCTAATAAAAATCAACCTTTCTACCAATTATCCAAAAGATATAAGCTCAAGTCATCATTCAAGAATCAAAATACAAACCTTTCATAATTCATTGCTTCAGACTTTGCTCGTCCGATGATCTGTCTGCCATCTGCTGCTAATCCAGCAACAGCCTACACAAACAAACCAGGAAAAAACAGAATCAGGTGACAAAAAATGGATAGCTACAAACAATCAAACACATATACGAACTAAGTACAAATGAGCAGAAAATGGAAGGCGGCAGAACATAGTAAACAAACAATCGCGAAGAAAAGTCATCTGGATTTCTAAAAAGTGGTGGTTGAAAATGCACTTTAAAACCAAGGTAATTGAAAATGCATCACAAGACAAATTCTTTAAATAGACTTCAAGTTCAAATACACCATCGCTTGCAGTTTCCAATTTTTGATTTTCCACTATGTTGAATGCACGAAATTAGTTCCCATGGGATGATTAATAAAAAGTGTCAAGATCTTTTGTTGACACCAAATATAGGACATTTTCAGATAATTGGTAGCACCCAACTATGACCAATTTACAAGGAACAATCCTTCCAAAAAGAAAAAATCGAGCTAAAGATAGCTAACCGATGCCTTTCTCTGACTCTCATCTGCACCAAATACTATTTCACTCTTTGAATTATCTTTCTCACAGGAATCAACTCATTTTCATCATCTTTGGGTTTAGGTGCATAACTCACGGCCTTCACTCATGGGAAAATGGTCTTGCCTTAAAACTTAGGGGTTTGCTCCCACCTAAGGTCTCCAGATTCGATTCCCATTGACAGCAAACTCTTGGGGCCACTAGGGCCTGAGAGTTATGCTTGGTCATTACCTCTAGGCCCAGAGAATTAGTCGAGATACACACAAGCTGGCCAGAATATCCATTTATCAACAAATAAATAAATAAATCCCACCCTCACAATTTGGTCATTAGAACAATCTTGCCCATGTTGTAATATAGAGATTAGAGAGTAGAAGTAACCACACCCCAATCTCCTCACTGTGTACTAAAAGGGTGTAAGAACCCAGCCTGAGAAGTAGGTGGCATAAACAATTGCCCACACTTCATCTATGTTGCTAGTGCATAGAAAGCCCCCAATTAACCCACTAAAACTTGGCTGATATCTGGAATCGTCTGCAGCTACTCACAAGCACAAAAAAGTGAAAAATATTTCTCCCCTTCTAACCTTTTCTCTATTCACCTTATGGAAACGGACCATTTTCTTTAATATGGAAACCCTATTATTTTATTTTTGAACAAACAACGTCATATATAATTGAAGTAATGCATTTCAATAGCCAGCCCACACAGACAGACGCACAATCACCAAAATAATAATCATAATAATAATATTAAACACAGACGCACAAATCTCTACGATGTATTAGATATTCTGACAGGTGTCACCGTGCTCGAAGACAGCTGGTGTGATGGGGGCTTTTAAACAGGTAATGGGTGGCAAGTTGCAACAGTCATGAGAGGCGGAGATTAAAGGCGGAGAGACACAGATAAGGGGACAAGCTTTATTAAGTGGGTTTAACCCATTTAAACATAGATTAGCCACAGGTTAGCATAAAACTTATAAGAAAATAGAGAAAATTATAAAATCACCTGTCAATGTCACATTCACTCTCCAATTTGGAGATTTGGAGATGCTATAAAAAAATAATAAAAAAAAAGAACACATTTTGAACCATCACTTATGAACAATTTCACTTTAGCAAGGTGGTAGTGCCACTCCCAGTCCAAAATATACATTTTTTTGTACTGCAAAAATTGTGTTGTTCCTCAAAATGTGTATATTATTTTTTATAGTATTAAGCATGTTGATGAATGATTTATTGCTCAAAATTTTAAAAAAATTGGTAGGAGTATTAAATATGTTGATGAATGATTAACACATGAGAACGTGTATCTTTTCAGATGTTACAAATAATTAACCTCAGAACACTTGTATTTTTTATACTAATTACTCCTTCCACCTGCAAAGATAGTCTATTACCAAAAAAGGTTCGACTTTTGGATAATAAATCACCTTTCGGATAAAAGAATAAACCACCTTGGTGCATAATTTCTTATTTTTCTTGACACCAAATTAAAGAACTAACTGAGACTATTATTCAAAAATTACACGTCGTTTTATAGTCGACTATCTTTGTTGGATGGAGGAAATAAAAATATTAATTTTGAGTGAAACCTCTAAATTGAATCCTAACTCTATCCCTATTTATATTTGTGACATTGATGTTGAAACCCTTGAGGATTTTGGTTGAAGCACACCAGAGACAGGGTCTGTCCTGTTCACCTAGGGTCATTTTCTTATTTTTCGGAATGTTCTTGTGCCTAGTAAATAAATGGATCTGGGGTGAGTGTTATGCGGTAGGTGTTATGCGACGTGTTGTGCAGTAAAACTATGCCGTTTTGCTTGTTTTTTGTTCACAACTCCAAAGCTTCCAAGGGCCTTGTTTGAAGGAAGAAAAAACCACTTCAAAATGCCTAAACCCAAAGTGTCTAAATCCTAAACACGAAGTAACTAAATCTGAAGTGCCTAAACGTACTATACCCTACTCCAAATAACCAAAATCTCCTAAAATTGAACCCCAAAATTAACTCTCCAAATTGGACTCTTGGATGTATCAAAAAAATGAGTAAAACGACATAGTTTTACCGCACAATGTGATACATAACATGTACTGCATAACGCCTCCCCAGGATTTTAAATAAATGGGGTAGAAACATTTGAGTTTCAAATCTCGATAAGACAAATAACTTACAAATCACTAATACTTTAATGAAAAGCATTTGTGAGTCTTTTATTCACTTTTTTAATATAGTGCAATTTTTTTTTTGATTGTTGTCTTGGAAAGACGTTGGACCATAATTCACATGATGGACAGGAGTGAGTGTTAACGAAAATGAACATGAAAATGCTTTATATGTACAATAAAACATTTCCCGAAAACATAATAGTAGAAACTATTTCTATTAATGAGAGCGAGAATTAAAAATTGAAACGCAAAGAGAACGGATACAAAGGGAGTTGGGACTTGCAAGTTGGGGTGCCAAGGTTCTTAATCTCGTAGCGGACAAGGTACCAGTTTTATTACTGGTACGGTATGGTACAAGTACCAGACAGATAGTGGTACAGGTACTGGACGAATACCAGTACTGTTTCAGATTTAGCGGTAATACCTGTATCGAAATTTTTCCTAATATCACCCAATTTTATTTTTTTTTGGGTAAATTATATCATCCAATGAACTATAATTAGACAACAAATATCATAAAACGGATTTCAAACTAACAAATAAATGTTCCAAGTGCAACTACTTTGATAAAACTTAACCAGACAGCATAATCCAACAAAGGTCAAACGGGAATTTCAGGATTCTAGGAAAGGAGTAGCATGAGGTTTTCAATGCAAAAATAGAACCAAAAAACACAATAATTTGCCAACTGAATGTGTCTAATCCAAAACCGAGCATAGTTTTCTCCAAAAACCATCCCATCCGCTGGATCCTAATTTGGTTGTGCCACAGCCACACCTGATAATTTTTTCTCCTTTTATTTGTTGTACCTCGAAAACATCGACAATGGGGTTTCTTCATCTTCCATTCTCATTAGAAGACAAATCATACAGGTTGTGTTTGGTTAGATAATTTGGTTTAGTTTTAATGATGTCATCAGGTGTAATGAGTAAAGAGAGATAGAGAGAGAAATGAGAGAAATGATAATGTCATCAAAACTAAAACTAAACTAGGAAACGACTAGGGCCACAGAGATTTCTCATAAAAAACAAAAAACCAAAACAGAGAGGAAGGGTCACCTGTGTTGTGGGAGAGACAAAACAACAGTGTTTGCTACAATGAAGATACTTCAGCAGATTGGCAGATCGCCGGAGAGGATCAAACTCACAACAGATCAGCAGCCATCTTTGATTGAGGGGATTGCCAGAGAGGATCAAAGTATCAAACTCACAGCCGCAATAGGGTTTACATAAAGGGGAAAACGTGAAGAAGAGAGCTTTTACATTTTCAATTTCTCGGGCAAAACAACCGGTACCGGCGTATCGTCCGCTATCTTCCAGAACCGACTAGTATTGGCCGGAATTAAGGACAGGACAGTATTGTAAGGTGACATTATTGTTTTTATGCAAATCCGGTGCGTACCGGCCGGTATCGTACGAGATTCACAACCTTGAGGGGTGCACATATATCGAGCTGAGCCGGGCTCGAGCTAAGCTTATATTATATAATAATGAGATTTCTGCATTCTCAAACTGGCCCTATTTATAATCAAAGTTCATTTAATATGCCCAAACCCAACCCAAATATAATTTTAATTTTTCAATCCCATCCAACAAGTCCATTTATTCTTCTAAAGCATGATATTACAAACATAAATTAATCAATCATAACAATCACAATTATAATTCACAACCGTAATAATTTACTATAATTTCTAAGTTCGTAAGAAAATATATTAAAAAAAAACTATAAATTAAAGTGCAATTAAAGTACTAAAAAAGAAGAAACTCTCCAACATCCTTCAATTTACATATATAGTATTAAAATAAAATATTATTTTAATCGGACTGGGCCGGGACTTAGAGGAATTTTTCAAACCCAATCCATTTAGTAAACAGGCTTAAAATCTCAACCCAACCCCGGCTCTATGAGCCTAAATATTTATCCCAAGTCCTAAAAAAATCGAGCTAGACAAGGCAGGTTACTGGATCGATGTGCACTCGTATTGGCAAGAGATGTATACTTGTATAGAAAACCAATAAGACCCTCCTTTTTCTCCTTAATTCTATCCTTCCTTTCCTTAGGAGTGACTAATTTTTCTCCATCTCTAACAATTTCTTCTTCAAAATCATCCCCACAAATATTTAATTTAATTTCCCCATCCAAACTCTCTCTCTCTCTCTCTTTCTCTCTCTCTCTCTCTCTCTCTCTCTCTCTCTCTCTCCCATGGACCCCACCACCCTCCACCACCACCACCCAAGAAGACCTAACCTCCCTAAAAAAGGCCCAACTCTCTCTCTCCAACCTCTCTCCCTAATCCTCCCCGATTGGTCAGGGTGGGCGGGTTGTGTCAACATTTAGGTGTGGAGTTTTGTTCTTAGTTTTGGAAATGATGCTATTACCTCTGGGGTTGAGTTGGTGATTAGCAGTCTTCGGGTAGAGGTTTTGCCGTATTGGTTTCTTTCTAGAGTGTCTTGTTTTGGTATTGCTGTCGATGTTAGGTGTGTTTCTGCTAACCTGGTGCTTGGTGTGTTGCTGCTATTCATGTTGCCTAGTGCCTTTCTCTATGTTGCTACTGCTTGATGTCGTTTGGGATGCTATTTGGTTGTTTTTTGCATTGTTAAAGATAGGATGTTTGCTTACTATTTGGTCCAGTTGCAAGTTCAGCTGCTATCATAACATGAATTGAAGTGGTGATGCGGATAATATTCATAAGGTCAAAGGAGTTATGATTTAAGGTTTGCCTTGGGGAGGTTTTCTTTTTTGTTTCATTTTTATCCAATCAACATTTTGCTAGATGGGTTTTCTTTTGCCTTAGCCTTGCTTTGTGCATGGCTGGGGCGTTTCATTCTCGATGTACCCTTTATCGAGTTTCAATAAAATTATGTTGCTGATAAAAATTTAAAAAAACAACTGTAGTGACATCAACAAAATTGGCCAACAAGGAAGCAGGAGGAGGAGGGGTGTCGTCGAGTAGTACAGAGTTGAATCTAACGGTGGTGTCGGAGAGGGTTTGGAGCCGCATGGTATGGTGAGGTCGACGAGGAGGGGGAGGATTGTTGGGGTGGCGTTGGAGTTGTATTTCAATAATATTTCTCAGATGTTTGTGGTTCCAAGATTGAGTTTTGTAAGTGTTGTAGGGTTTGGGCTGGCCAAGATGGGGACATGTGTTATTGTAAAGAATATGGAGGTATGTTGCTATGCTATCCATACCATGTCTCTCTCTCTCTCTCTCTCTCTCTCTCTCTCTCTCTCATTTCCAACTTCAATTCTTGTTCGGATCAATTCCGTAAGTATTTTTTTTATGAATTGTTCTTGATCGTGTTCAATTTTATCTATCGGTTCTCATGATTAATGAACTTTCAATTCACTATATCGTTTTCCTACAATTTTTTGGAACTAATTTCCTAATATAATGGTTCGAATTGATCCACAGAAGAATCAGCTGATCAACAGAGGGATGAAGGAATCAAGGAAGAAAAAAGTGGGGGGAAAAAGGAGCAGGAGGGGAGGATTCCATTGCCATGAGAGCTTCTGCAACCAGTTTTGAGAATTTTGGGAAATTGTTTAGACCAACTTCAACCCATCTCTATTTCTCCAAAATGAAAAATGGAGGTGACACATTGAGGAGATATTTTGTAATTAATGTCATCTTTTTATCACTTTTTATACTTTTTGGGAGAATCTTGGAGGGACTCATCGTCCTTTTTGTACTTCAACTCATCTTTATTCCTCCAAAAGGATATTTGGTTCTCTATATTTGAAGGATCAAAATAGTTTTGAAGGACCAAATCTCTAAAAAAGATAGTGGGTACCTCCAAGATTTTCCCATAAGTGAAGAAAAGAGGACATTAATTACAAAATCTCTTCTCAATGTGTCACATCCATTCTCTATTTTTGAGAAATAGATATGGGTTGAAGTTGTTCTTAATGGGTCCCAACACGAACAACGAGGAGGACAAAGCACTGCATGAAGCTGCTTTTGGTGCATGTAGGAGTCTTTATGCTAGGTCCATGCATGATGTCAATCCTAAAGCTATTTTGGCAACTGGGAGCCTTCTTAGACTTGGGAAGATAGTCATGGATTCATCAAATGATAATGATGCTTTTGATCCAACTCAAAAGGAGAAAGTTCTCAGCCTCTAAGCTAGCTCTATCATATTTCTTAAACCTCAACAACGATTGATCTGGTGTCTGTGGTGCGAGACTTAAGCGTTTGCTCGCTCTTAAATCTCAACTAGACAATATCAACCCTTTGTAGCATAAGCTTTTGGGTTTGAGCCAATTCTTTAAATGTAGCAATCATTTCAGCAAACTAGGTAGATGACATATTCCCTCCAACTTCTGGATTCTTTGGGTCATCAACATGCACAGTTTTATTATTCCTAGTATTCATTTGAGAAATCTAGCCAATTCCTATATTTAAGTCTTTACCAGTACGAGTCTCTGGTCCTATTTGAAGACCTTCGACTTGTTCATTCTCTTTAGAATTAACATTATTCTCATCTTCTGGCGTTTGGCCAACCTGAGAATCATCTGCTTGCTTCCTAAGTTTTGGAGTCAATCAACACTTTTAGGTGTCCCACTGGGCGTGCCAAAAAAATGTGTTTGTTTCTTTTACTTCTTTGTAATGGAAAATGATTGTGTGCGAGCGTAACAGAGAGAGTTTCAATCTCCTCCCTCAGATTAACTTTAGAAAAACCAAATCTAATCAGGCAATTGTGTTTTATTGGTTCAATTACCTCAATTAAGAGGATTTTTCTTAATAAGTGAAGAAATGCAAACCAATAAACTTAGGAAATCAAAGAATAATAAAGAAACAATATACTTCGATTGATGAATCAAAGATAAACTTACTTCGAAATCGTCTCCAACTTCAAATACAGAGTAACAGAACTTTGAACGGGTGATTGTTACAAGAACAATTGAGATAAAGGTGATTGTTACAAGAACAATTAAGATAAATCCTGATCTACTTCCTAATATACTTCGAACTGAGTTTGAAATCCTAAACTATTTTCCCAATGAACAAACCAAGTATCAGTTTTTGATTGCTGTTTGTTGAAGATTTGTCCGGGGAGCTTCTACTTTTCAATTTCTTCTATTTATAGCTGCTACTTGCAGTTGGACTTCCCGCCCAATGAATTTGAATTTTGGCTTGCATCGAACTCTAATTCCCACTCTTCGAGTTGGTAGTTATTCTTCCTCCACGTCTGAATTTGAATTTTTTCTTCCTCCAGAAGCTTTAAATTTGCACGTTTGTTTAAACAAACTCAAATGATAACATGTTAAGGAAATAACTGCATTCTATAAGTACTCCACGTGTTCTAACTGCTAATTTGTCTTGTTTCACAAGTTTTCACGTGGAGTTTATACGTTAATAAGTTAACATCATGGCTTCGAAGCCAATTTTAATTTTAGCAATGGCTTGTAATTGCCAATAACTGCTTTTCCAATTTGAGAAATAATACCACACCGTGTTTACTCAATTTTGTCTTATTAATCCAATGTATCTTCATTGACAAGTAATTGCCAACGTTTGGCATTTTTGATTACGTGTCAATTGATTATTGGATTGGTTAATTTTATATGTAAACACCACCGAATGTGTTTACGTGTCATAAGTTAGAAATGCCTTGTTTATTGTCCTTGTGGTCTTTATCTCTTCTACATATAACTTGAATGAACGAGCTTGTGACATGTAGAATTGACCCCTTTATTTTCCCATTATATAAGTTAGAAAAGTCTAGTGTTATGTCTCAACATGATATCTCTTACTCATGTGCATATCATTTTATAATCATCTGAAATTTGTAGAATGTTTCTTGTTGGGCTAGTGTAGCTCAGTCCTTCCATTTTTAGGTGCAAACCAAGGATCATGAAGCGACTGCGTTGGATTATTGTAGATTCTAATAAGTGTCTATTTTATGTTAGAGGTAAGTAGGAGACATGGTAATAAGTACCTACATGCAATTTTTATCTAACATTTATGCAAAATTCTTACTTTTATTACTTCAATAAAACTACTTATTTCATATACATATTGTGTTTAATATTTTGTCTTACTTTTTATACAAAATTCTTTTATCATTTGCTTAGTTTATAACAAATTATATAATTTTATGAGTCATTTTTTAATAGTTTTGTGCTTAGAATTTTAAATTACAGTTGTGACTTTTAATTGTGATTAATATAGTTGATTAATTTATGTTAGTAATACTACTATGCTTTAGAGAAATAAACGATTTATTGGACGGGCTTGAGAAATAAAAATTTAATTTGAATAGAGCTTAAGAATATTAAATGAAGTCCGCTTCTTAGGCCTAGTTTCCCAAAATTCCTTATCAAAGTTTGATGATTTTATCAAATAAGGAAGGCCTTTGATGAAATCTCAAATTTTTTTTTTGCATTTAAAAGGTTGAGATTTTATCAAATCTCTTCCTCATTTGAGGAAATCAAAGGTTGATTTTATCTTTGATAAAATCGTTTGGAAAAATAGCCCGTAATGAACCGGGCATAATATGTAATGACCCTTATAGTTTTTTTAAAAAAATTTGGAAAAGGGTAAGTTCATATGCAATTTATTAGA
Source organism: Vaccinium macrocarpon (assembly GCA_022606695.1). NCBI lineage: Eukaryota > Viridiplantae > Streptophyta > Magnoliopsida > Ericales > Ericaceae > Vaccinium > Vaccinium macrocarpon. Next base: position 9,431,499 of record CM040175.1, on the reverse strand, counting down.
ATTGAGTTTATTGGACCGTAAATATTAAGGTGAATGTGGCATGGCTGAGTTGCTAGGTGGCACCATTGTGGTTGAGATCCTAGGAATTATTGGGTTTATACGATTTATCAGAACTTAAGAACTACAAATAGGGAAATATGAGTTTATCAGAGTGCGCAACTCAGAGTTCGCAACAGAAGCTTAGGGTTGGTTTTGGTGAATTGAAAAAATTAATTTTTTAATTTTTTGGTTTTTTCTTTATTCAATTTTTTTTTGCATTTGTTGGTTTTCGGTCGTTTTTTTTGTGATTTCTTGGCTTGTCTCGACAAGAGGAATCTAAAAAGTATAAAATTATTAGCCAAAATTAAAGTTTTGTGAATAAAGACGAAAAATAATCCAAAACAAAAAATCGACCGAAAACCAACAAATGCAAAAAAAATTTGAATAAGGACAAAACCATAAAACTAGTTTTTTCGATTCACCCAAACCACCCCTTGTGATTTTTGAGGTTCTCGGAGCCCTAACATTTTGAGGTTATTCAGACAATGAAATTTGAGGTCATAAGATATGAACAGTAATTTCAAAGTACGGATATTTTGAGGTCATAGAAATATTATTGCATTTGGGGATGGATTTTTTTCTTCAGTCATAAGGACAATAAATTTTGAGGACAAAATTTCATAAGGTGGAGACATTGTAACGACCCGTTTTTTTTGTTATTTTTTTATTTTTTATTTATTTACATATGGATGTTCCCAAGTTATTATAGAAGCGGCTAGTATGAGCTGTTGCATTTAAACTTATGTTTTCTTGGTGCAGTACCTCACATGTCCTACTGCAACGACCGTAATTTGAGGTATCGTGTAGTGGGCAATACATTCCTAGCTAAATTTTTTTGGAAAAAGTGTTCCTTGATTCTCTCATATTTGTACTATTTTGATATCTAAGTTTGTTGGCTCTGTTATTGTCACATCTTGTACCATGACAAAGAGAATATTTGGCTGAAAAGTCATGAAGCAAATTGATACACATGCAAGCCTATCAGGAGAATGAGTAAGTAATTATGCTTGATATCCTTGAAGGAAATCTAATGTACTTTTATATGACCCGAAAGGGGGCACACAAATTTGACTTCGGTAGTGCTTGATGTGTTACTGAGATGAGCATGAAAAGAGGCTACAAATGATTTATGATTCACATTGATTCGCTATCATTGATTAATTGTACACATCTTTATGTTGAACCATGTTTATTGTCCTCCTATTGTACATACTACCCGGCCATATTTTTTTCAAGTGGAAAAGAATAGAATTGGAGAATTCGGAGGATCAACTTGAGATGCTATTTGCAGAAGTCATAGTTGTTATTTTGAGGATTTTCGGTCCAATTTAATTTTTGGTGTTATAATATTTTGAGGTTATTTGAAAGATTTTTTTTTTTTTGAGGTGTTTGAAAAGCTGGGTTGTCACATAATATGCACAAGTTTGTTACTTATATAATATAATGGGTTTTTCTATTGTTAGCTTACTGAGCTGACAATAAAAAAAAACACATATTCCAATATACTTTTTAATTTTTCATACACTTTTAAACATTCTTATATATTTTTCACACATTTTAATATACTTTTTAAGCTTTATAATTAGGGCAGTAAAAAAAACAAGAGAACCGAACCGGTGTGAACCGGTTTTTTTCGATTTTTTGATATATTCTGGTTCGGTCGATTCGAGGGGATTTTTTGAAAACCGATTCGGTTCTGGAATTTTTGAAACCGGTTCGAACCTAACCCATTGAAAGTTTCTAACCCCTCCCACTCCCAACCCTAAGTCCTGCGCCGACTCACCTCTCTCTCTCTCTCTCTCTCTCTCCGAGTCTCCCTCATCTTCATCTTCTTCTCACTTTGACTGCACTACTGCACTCTCTCTCTGTCTACAATCTGAGGCTCTGAGCAGCAGCCGTTTCTTGAATTTTTCAGATAAACGATCTGGGATTTGGTTTCTCTAGCTAAAAGAATTTTCAACCCACTGTAAGTTTATAGCTCCTTGTTTGTTTTCTGGCATTGTTATTTTGTGAATTTCTCTCCTTTCTGTTTTGATTGTGGGTTTTTCTCTATTTTCTGTCTCGATCCTCCGGTCTGGGTTGTTTCCAGACCAGTCTACTCTCCCACTACTCAAACTAGGGTGCAATACACCCAGCTAAACCGGGTTCAGAATGGCATTCAGATTTTTTCCGGTATAATTGAAGTTTGAAATATAACGTGGAATAGCCTAGAAACGGCGGACACGTAAAACACAAAGCAGGAGCCAAACAGTGAAAGTTCGAAACCCTAACCACACCGCCGTTCACGATCTACTTGCCGCCGTTCCTTCTCTGCTGGAATCCGACATCCCCTTATTCTCTCTATAAGCCAATCACTATGACAGCTATGATGGTACTCTTTCTCTCTCTTTCTATATACAATTACCTATACTTGCGTATGAACTCCTAGTGTAACGTACCACTTATTCTTCCTGTGCTCTGATCGGCTTGAGAAATTGTAAGAGGTAGGAACTTCTAGTCGTTCTTACTGACAAAATGAAAGTATTTTTGTGTGACCCATTACTGTACACTAATGTTTGATCCAGGAATGCTCTGATAGATTGTTGAGAAATGTTAGGTGATTACTTGTCAGTGTTACTACTGAGAAAATCCAAATGGGCGAAAATGTTTATATACATGTGTTTGAACTGTCAGTGTTCAGCAATTTCTTTCTATGATTGCTGAGAGAATGTAAGAGGTCAAAACTTGTGGTACTGTTTATGAGAAAATTCAAAACTAGCTTACTGTATTACTTCGAGTGTATCAAATGTCAGCCTCCTTTTGGTTTGTCGCCATTTTCTCAGGCACTGGAGTAGAGGGTACCGGAATAAAGGACAACTTTCAGCCCCTCTGATCCCAATTGTTGGTTCAGTTGAATAGCCTTACCCACTTTCTGCGATACAAAAAATTATGTACTTCCATTGAAATTTGTTCCATTTTTTTTTCAATAGTAGTATAAGACGATCTCAATCATAACTTTTGAAGTGAACGGCGTGGGAAAATTTGAAAAATAATTCATGGAAGTACGAGTTTCCGTTAGAAAGTGCTACGACTACCCAAGATGGACCAACATTTGGTGACAAACTGTGTACTAATCTGTGTCGTTTATAGTTGTTGGTGAAATTACGAGAGCATGTTGCTGAATAAACTTTTCCGAATCATGTTGCTTTTCCTTACCCTCTGTTTTCTCGGCAACCAAGCGGACGGGAATTTGGACAATGGTGTCCTTTCACTCCCCAATTTTTCTGATTTTTATGTTTCTGTTTTGTCTTATTCTACTGTTGTTTTGGTTGTGGTGGCGTCGGCGGCAATGGAAATAACAGCAACCTCAGATCATATTGCTGAAGGAAGGGACAGACACGTCCCAAGGGAAGGCACAACTGGTGAGCAACATAAACGCGTGCATGGCTGTGGCAGATGTTGTGCGCACCACGCTCGGGCCAAGGGGTATGGACAAGCTGATCCATGACGAGAAAGGCAACACCACCATTTCGAATGATGGTGCCACCATCATGAAACTTCTTGACATTGTTCACCCAGCTGCTAAGATCCTTGTTGATATTGCCAAGTCACAGGATTCTGAGGTAAAATCATAAGTACTATTGCTTTTATTTGCTGCTGCAGGTGTTATAGGCAATGAATCTATGTAGGTTCACTGTGCAGATCAGTTGCATTCATGCTGTTGACTTTTAACGTTGAGGCTAATTCTATTTCAGTGTTATGGGAATTTGAGACCCTTGCTGTTGTATTTCATATATAGTTGTGCTGTGTTGCACAAAAGTCACGCATAATTATATGCTGTTTTCTAGAGACAATAGCGACAATGACAATATGGATGGGTATCTTTCAACATTTGCATTTGCTTTTGAAATTGCATGCGTTTGACAAATATTCATTTGGACTTTTATACTAATACGACTTGGGCTATTTGGAGCTTGTGGAAGGGAAGAGGAGGTATGGATGGAAATTTTATGTCTTATCATAAGAATTGATGCTAATAGTGTTTCTGGTTGGTGTCAAAGGAAAGGGAAAGTAAAATATGAGCATGATTAACTAAGAGAATGAGGAAAAGTAATGAGGAGAGAAAAGTTAAAGGAAAAAGATGAAGTTAATTATTGCATTCTTGTTTTCCTGAAATGCTTCTTCTGTCCAAAGTACGAAGAGGCACGAAGGGAAACTTGTAATTGTCTTTGGACTGTTTTCCTTTATCTTTGTCTCTGTATTTGTGCTTGGATAATGGATTTATGGGGTTGAGAATCTCATTGTTCTTGGTGCAATATAAAACTTGATGGTTGACGTCTATTGCGAAGTTTCATTATGACACTCTTGAGTTATAATTCTATTGATTTTGTGCATATTTTCGTTGCAGGTTGGTGATGGAACTACTACTGTGGTTTTGCTTGCAGGGGAATTTCTGAAGGAGGCCAAGCCTTTTATTGAGGACGGGGTCCACCCTCAAAATCTAATCCGGAGTTTTCGCACTGCAGCGTATTTGGTGTGTTTTTCTTGAACATATTTCGTCTTTTTCTATCGACATGTTGGAAGGCCTTGTCCTTATGCATCTTTGATCTCACATAATTACAATAGGCAATTGAGATGGTCAAAGAACTAGCACAAAGCATAGAAGGAAAAAGTCTGGAAGAAAAGAAAAGTTTACTTGCCAAGTGTGCTGCTACGACCTTATCTTCAAAGCTTATTGGTGGAGAAAAGGAGTTCTTTGCTTCTATGGTTGTGGATGCTGTCCTTGCAATTGGCACTGATGACAGGCTAAATATGATTGGAATCAAGAAGGTAATCACATTTTTCGTTGGGCAGCATTATAATTGTTGATAGTTATTTAGCTGTCTCATTGTCATCTTTTACCATGTACACATGGTCTTTTTCGAAACTATATTTTGCCGAGTATCTGGAATTTTGTCACTTGGAGTTTTTGTTTTAAAGTTACTTTGCATGATGAATTGCATTATTGTTGAGTTATGGAGAGCAATTCCCGTAACTATATTCATATCGTTATACGTCCTTTTAAGATCCAGATCTTGGTATTTGTTTTGTAGTATATAGTGTACAGGTGATCATTAAGTGGCAAGAACTTTTGACACTTTTGATCCAAATACCTGTATTAATTGATTTTAGTCTCGTTTATATAGGTTCCAGGAGGTAACATGCGGGACTCCTTCCTTGTAAACGGCGTTGCCTTCAAAAAGACATTCTCATACGCTGGTTTTGAACAGCAACCAAAGAAGTTTGTCATGCCCAAAATTCTCCTATTGAACATTGAATTGGAGCTAAAATCAGAAAAAGAAAATGCCGAGATAAGGTATGGTTATTGTAGGGGCATTCATGTCTTGAGAACTGTTGCACAGCATACCTGATGGATTGTCTTTCTTGATGCAGACTTTCAGATCCTTCACAGTATCAGTCAATTGTTGATGCAGAATGGAATATTATTTACGATAAGTTGGATAAATGTGTGAAAAGTGGGGCCAAAATTGTGCTTTCACGTCTGGCTATTGGTGATCTAGGCACACAGGTTTTTTACTTTACCCTTTATAAATGCATCTAAATATTGATTCCAATCGTGCGTAGATATATCAAAAACATGTTTGTTTGTTATGGTTTATTTCTGTTTCATTGTCTAGAAACTCAATGGTTGTTTTTGTTAGTTATTACTAGATTTGGCTGTGTGAAAATATGTTGTCATTGGACATAAATTCCAGTTCAGAATCTGTTGTGAGGTGTGGCAAGATGGCTTTTTGGACAAGAGAATTCGACTGAAAAAGTGCACCCTGGCACTGTCTGAGTCATATTAATGTGGTGGCATGTAGAAAAGGACAAAAGTCCATGTTGCTGTTAGTTTGTTAACCTTCTCTTGCTTTTGTAGTTTTTGCACGTCTCGCTTGTAATTTTTATTTGTTGACAACGTGCTTAACAGTTTTCTTTTGTTAAGTGGATTGGTCAATATCACCACAGCACCAATTATTGGTTTCTTTATCAGTATTTTGCAGATCGAGATATATTTTGTGCGGGTCGAGTCGCTGAAGAGGATCTGCAGCGAGTTGCAGCTGCAACAGGTGGAACAGTACAGACATCTGTTAATAACATCATCGATGAGGTTTCCTCTCCTCTAATCTCATGGTTTTAGAAAATTAAGACACTCAACCACCTGGCACTTTGGCTGTTAGAGTAATCAATATGTTTGAAACTGCTTGCGTTTTTTCTCTCCATCCAACTGAAGTTGTTGAGATTTGATTGGTTCATAGGTTCTTGGATCTTGTGAGCTCTTTGAGGAGAGACAAGTTGGAAATGAGCGGTTTAACATATTTAGTGGTTGCCCATCTGGTCAGACAGCCACTATAGTTCTCCGCGGTGGGGCCGATCAGGTACGTTAGCATTCTTTTGTATTTGAAGGGTGCAACCAAAGTATAGGTGTCCGTTGCAGATAATGACCGACCTTAATTTTTTTTGTCTAAAACAATCAGTTCATTGAGGAAGCTGAGCGGAGTTTACACGATGCAATCATGATTGTTAGAAGAGCTTTGAAGAATTCTACTGTTGTGGCTGGTGGTGGTGCCATAGATGTACGATCTTATCGCTGCTTGAGAGATGTTGGTTTTGTAAAATGTGAGTGCACTGAGTTGATGTTTGAAACTGTAATTTGGTTGCAGATGGAGATAAGCCGGTATTTGAGGCAGCATGCACGGACAATAGCTGGAAAGTCTCAGCTTTTTATTAACTCTTATGCTAAAGCTCTAGAGGTAGCTATTACTAGGCTTTGCTGTTTTATTTGCTTGAAGATGGTTTACCTTACCACCCTACTATTTAGCTTATGACTTTTGAAGCAATCCTGTATGCAATCTGCATAATCAAAATTATTGTGGATCTTGTCACTAAATGCTACAACTTGATTTTATTGGGCTCTACTAGTAATTCCTGCCATAATGTTTTGCTCACACGCATGTAGAAGGCTATAAATTTGCTATTGTGTGTTTGGTGCATATCAATGCTAATTATATGTTTGTGTTCCCAGTCAGACTGACTTTGTTGCTATTTACTACATGTTACCCCTTCAATGAGGGTAATATAATACTTCCTTGTGAAACGTGTTCGAAATTGGTTGTTGGTCTTCCTTTTAGTGAAGTTTCAGGGGTTTATTGAACAACTTGAAAAAATTTCATATGATAATATGTGCACTACCCACCTCGTGTGTTACAGGTTATCCCACGACAACTCTGTGACAATGCTGGTTTTGATGCAACTGATGTGCTGAACAAACTGAGACAGAAACATGCACTACAATCTGGTTAGCCTTTTTTTTTTAACCTTTGTTCATTCTGTTATTTTGTTTTGAATGGGAACTTGCTACCCTTTTTCTGCTGATGTGGTCATAAGAGCCTATCAAGTCGAATGCTGCCTAGGGGGTTCCAATAATTTCCCCTACTGGGCCTTTTGCTTGATTACAATAACTTTAGGGTTTATGTCCAGTAAGCTACCGTAACACCACAATAAGAATTTTTGGGTTGTGAGTCATTTTCTATGCTGAGGAACTCTTGATGACAGTTGTTTAGAAGAAAACTGTGGCTGGAATGTGTTGACCATTTCTTTGTTGATTGCCACCCGCCTGTTGGCCTTTTAATTTTTCAAAATGGACTAGCTGGCTGGCAACAGACATAGGGCAGCTCTAAGCCCAATTCTCACTGGTGGGTCCTAGTAGAATTGATTCATTCCTTGATTTGTGATAGGTTTGGGCCTTGTGGCCGGGGCATAAAGGAGCCGAGCCTTAAGCACTAGTACAATGCCCAAGTCAAGGCTCCTCCATTAAGTAGGAGGGAATAACCTTAGATTCTTCATGCTTTGAGTAACATGCTAGTTACTGCTAGGCAGTGGCGACGCCACATTGTAGGGAGTGGGGTCAGCGACCCCATGGGAAAAAAAAATCACTAAAATGATATTAATTTTCCTTCTAAATTTGTAAATGACCCCAACAAGTTTAATGTTGACACCACACTAGATAAATTTTCAATCCTGTTGAAACCCGTGAAAAGTTCCAAAAGAATACAAAATGAAAGGCTAAATAAAACCCATTTGATGGTGTCACCACACTGGATTATTTACCAGTCTACTACAAAACAAAGGCTAAAACCAATTTGGTGGCATCACTGCACTTGATAATTTTTCCATCTTTGAAAAACCACATAAAATTAAATTGACAAAATGCAAACTAAAAATGACCAGTTCCTCTTTTCCACTCCATTCTCTCTTCATCTGTCCATCGCGTAGTGGATCAAAGTCCTCGCCAATTTCTCTCTCATCTCTTTCGGACATTTAGCATCAAATTGGTATAGATTCTAGCATTTACTGCTTTGATTTACTTCCAGTATTCTAGGGTGGTTAGTGTTAAATGTGAAGAATCTGAGTTGGGATTGAGATACTATTATTTAAATAGAGATTACAACAATGATTTTCACACCCCATTTTCTTATATATGAACCCCCTGTCTTATAGTGAATTTTTGTGGCTGTGTTTGGTTAGATAGTTTAGTTTAGTTATGATGATGTCGGTGTAGTGTAATGAGAGAGAGAGAGAGAGAGAGAGAGAGAGAGAGAGAGAGAGAGAGAGAGAGAGAGAGAGAGAGAGAGAGAGAGAGAGAGAAATGATGATGTCATCAAAACTAAAACTAAAACTAAATAGGGAAACAAACAAGGCCTGTGTAATTTTGTCATTAAAAGACAAAAGTGAGTGCATTTATAGGAATAGGGGGTGTGAAAATCATTACTTGAGATACAATTATAATATGTTAATAATTTACAAATACATAAACATATACACACACACACACACACACACACACACACACACATATATATATATATATATATATATATATATATTGCTTAAGGTGTAAAGCATGAAAGTCTAGTAGGTTTGTGAATTGCATAAACTTAGGATATTAACTGTTTGATTGTTTGAACAATTGTATATATTTTGGTAGGAATATTGATATTTATGATCGTCTGTTGGTAGCACAAGCATGTAGCTCCTTACAACTGGCACTGTTTGCACCGATAAGATCCCTTGGTCTTTCAAGCTCTACTGTCATTGAAAATGAAAGTACTAACATGCCTTTACTTTCTTCTTGAAAACATACAAGGCAAAGGCGCACCTTTGACTTTTTGTTTCCCCCCCTTGAAATCAAGCAACCTTCCTCCCTTTGTTGAGGACATAGGAAAAAGCTTACTTAATAAGAGACGAGGCTTGGGCTCTCCGAAGTAAGAAGCAAAGAATTGGGCTGTGCAAGGCGATTGTGCATAGTGCTTCTATATCCCTTTTGTAGCTGTCAGGCATTTGGATTAGTATTCCATATTTTCACCTGGGCAGAGTAGTTTCAACTTTTGGTGGTATCGAATTTCTCTGAAATGCTCTTTTATGTTACAATGGAGTACTTAACTCTTTCTTGTGTCCTCCATCGTTACCTACTATCCCGGCATCCTCTTTCTTGTTGTTGAACGTCCCCCTTTCAATAGGCGGAGTGCATACAGAGGTCGCTAAAAACTACTGTTAAAAAGTAATGCAAAGTATTGCAAATTGCCTCTACTTTGTCAAGTTTTGAAATAATTTTTTGAGCAGGATAACTGATAAGTAATATCTTTCAGAAATTTAGTAAATGTGTCAGTTGACTCTATTTACTTGAACACAAATTAGAAGATATGCAGATTTGTTATGGGGAAGAAAGAGTTAACTATTAAAACAATTTTCCTGGTAGATATTTGGGATGGACTCTGGTGTGGGTTGAATAGATTCATCACTATTACAGTCACCATACTATATTGTATTCCACGCTGACAAGGTTTTGAACAGGTGAGGGGAAACTGTACGGGGTGGATATTAACACTGGTGGAATTGCTGATAATTATGCTAATTTTGTTTGGGAGCCAGCAGTAGTCAAGGTATCTTTCTGCTTTTACTTTATTTTGATCTTTTCTTTAATGCTGATTTTTTTTAGCCTTTTCGACATTTACGATGACTTTGAAACCTTTGTTGCAGATCAATGCCATAAATGCGGCTACTGAAGCAGCCTGCCTTGTCTTAAGTGTGGATGAGACAGTGAAAAACCCAAAGGTATGTATTCTTTGTTTTAAGTTGATACTGATTCTCTCCACTTAGGATCTGTTTGTACCATGATCAAACTGCTATATTATTATCTCGGTATTGCTAGATTAGGTGTTTTGTTCGGTTTCCTTCTTGGAGTACTTCTTGCTTCTCTTTGGTATCATGCAGTAGTCCCAAAGAGGTGATGGTGGTTGTCATGGTTTTAATAATTTGTGCAGGCCACAAAAATGTGGTTTTCACATTCTAGATCTAAAACTGGTTTTGTTAAGAAGTGTAGTAGACTTGAATGCCGGAAATATATAACAAAATTGATATTGTGTCCTTTCTGGTTGTGTAAACATGATAAAACGTCCATACTTTTGCTGTTCATTTTTGTAGCAGTGTACTGTCATAAGGTGCCAGCTATTGAGCATTAGAAGTTGTTATTATGAAGATAAGAAGGATAAATAATATGTTCACTTCAACATTAGTAGTATATCTATTGGCTATTACATGGTCAATTCATCTAAATTGGGTGCTTGATTAGCTACCTGCTTCAATTACATCTCTCAATCATTTTTTAAAGTGATAATCTGTTGAAATTGCTCATAATATAGTTTTGAATGGAGACAATCGTACTGAGATTGCCAATCCATCATGGTGGAATGATGTCTTGGATGAGCTCTCTTAGAAGTTGACTCTCCGGTACTGCCGAAAGTAAAGCTGAGCCTTACGTGTGAAAGTAGAGAGTATCCCTTATTTCTCATTTCACGCGCAAAATTCTATGAAGGCAGGTTTATTTGAAGCAGAGATCTTCGGATTTTGAAACTTGCTCAAGCTACTTCTTGAATAATTAGAGTATACGTTCCATAACAGCTATGGTAATGAAATTGTTGATACCTAAGAAATATGGACACTTCAAAGGTGGCATGTCAGTTTCCAACACGCGTCGGAAACTAACACTTGTACACTTTCGGACTCGTGTCCTATACTCTTTTTTTCTTGTGTTCATACTTGGGAATTAGAATCTTAATTCAGACACATGTTCGACACTCTTTCTGCTAGGACACTCCTTTGATGTCAACTTCTTTGATGTCAATAAGTAAGAAATAAATGTTATCTTGGACACTTGCTAACATGCGATTATCAAAGATTTTGTAATTTGAATTATCACTATGACATACAAAGCTGTGAAAGTAATTCTTATGACATATCATACTTAAATTCACTCGGAAGCTTTTAAAGCTTTCTTGAGGGTTCGTAACCATGCCCATGTCCTACTTTTATCAATCTAAATCCTTCATAACTTGTGAGTACTTGTGGTGATATCTACACCCGAGTCATGCCAATATTTTATAGACTTACCCCCAACTTGTCAGTTTGCATTATTTTGGAGAACAGCTTATCCGCGTGCCCGTGTTGTGTTGTATCCATGTCCCTTTGCATCCGTGCTTCTTCGGGTAATACATATTATTTGTAGGTTAAGAGTAGTGAAAGGGCATCAAAATGATGTCAATTGCTAGACAGTTTTGAAGAAATTGCACGTAGGCAGACGACTATGAAGCACCGGTACGCTGGAAAACTCGCCGTACGCATACTGGGTACTGGTACGGCTCCGGTACGGAAAAATACGTACCGGATACGGCAAAAACGTACCGGGTACGTTCGTATGTTTTGGGTAGGCCGTGGGTACTACTTGGGTATGTTTGAGAGAGAGAGAGAGAGAGAGAGAGAGAGAGAGAGAGGGGGGGAACTAAACTTGCCAGAGTCGTGAGAAGAAGTCGCCGGAGGAAGAGGAAGCAGTGGCCGGAGTTCCAGGCATGGTTGTCGGCGTGCCGCATTGGGAAGAAAGAGAACAAACAGATCTGACTTCTGCGTATCTGACCTAATAACTATTCTGCATTGTATTTTGTTTTAATTACCCAAATTACAGTTCCACACCTTATTTTTTAATTTATTACACTGGAGGCCCCTGTCTTGTTTCTTTTGTGTTATTTTGTTTAAATAGTTAGCTAAATTACAATTTTGCACTTTTGTCTTTTAGTATTACTCTGGAGCTCCTTTCTTGTTTCTCTTTTAGATATACATTTACATCTAATAATGTAGTATGCTAAAAATATATAAAAATAAAATAAAAAATTGTCGTATCCCCGCCGCACCTGTACTCGTACCCTACTTTTTTGGATTGTTGCTGTATCTCGTACCAGTGCCTGTACCGCATACCCGTGCTCCATAGGCGGACGATGAAGAATTAGGAACATGTAAAATGGAAGGACATGGGTCATATGGAAGGCCAGATAAAAAGTTTCCTCCAGCCTTTTGCTGATGGATATGGCTTTGAAATTCACTGTCTGGGTTAACGCAGCCTAAGCTAGGGGGTTGACCTGACCCTAGATTCTTCTTATGGGCTAGTTATTGATTTACATAGTTGTCAAATGACTCAAATCAATTTCACTGAACTTCTTGATGCCAGTGACTTCCTTATCTCTCCAATCACAGACTTAGTAGTTTTAACTCCATAGCACATGCAGCTATCTCTTCCACATCTTCTGGAAAATCTGGGAGTCATTATCTAGAGTATTTTATCTTTGATGTGTGCTTGAATTGTCTTGTGGATATATTGAATTCAGCTGTTTTTACAGTAATGATTTAATGTTGGCAATGCAGTCAGAAAGTGCTCAGGGAGATGCTGCTGCGGGTGCAATGGGTGGTAGAGGTCGCGGTGGAGCTGCTTTCCGTGGTCGTGGTGGACGAGGAATGCGGAGGCGATAGGGTTCCCGTATCCTAAATTCTTGGCTGTTTGATCAAAGTTTTGGTGGCTTTCAGAATGTAATTTCCCCTGGCCTTTACCGGACTTGAGCACAGACTTTAAGATGTATTTTCTTGTGATTCTTCTCGTAGCTTTTCAACATTTTCGCTGTGATCTGTAGTTTCTTTGTGCTGTGAATTGGTATGTTGGGGCTTTTATTTTGTATTCTAAATTAGTGCACTCTCTCTCTTGCGTGCGTATTTTTATTTTTTGTTTGTTTTTGCTAACTTACCAAATCACTTCATATTGTAGGTTCAATTGTCAGATTCCGACTTCTCAATTTCTGCCTTCAATCTCTCTCGTATCTCTTTACCTGAATTAAATCTTTTGTATCTCATACTTTACCAAAGTGTGGAGATCATTAATTTCTTGTTGAGTTCGTGGGTCTAGCTTCGTGAATCGGGGGGCTTGTAGTGAGTGAGCTCCCTTCACCAGTGCGCTATTAGTATTTGGTTTTTTGTTGTAAGATTTCGTTTAATCCTTGCATTGCACTTGCCTGTAGCATTTTCCTTTTTTACTAATAACAAAAATGCTAGGCAAATATCCAGTTCTATATCCATACTTAAATAATCCCTTACAAGTAATGGTGGAACCCTTTAAATGTATTGCGGTCCCACCTTCACTTGTGAGATGGATGTAAGAATGAATGTACATTAATATTTGTCACCCTCATAGCTTCTATTGGTTTATCTCATGTGAGGATTATATATATAATATTGATCTCGCCCCAAAATAGTGTTTTTTTTTTTTGCTTTTTTTCTTTTGAATGGGTGATACGTAGGCTATCATACATGGAATGATAACTCTATTCGCAATTTGCAAAACAGAAAAAAAATACCGATTTAGTTCAGCATGGACAATTTATGATTAGTTGCTTTTGTTGGACAGTCAGATGTTAGGCATATAATCGTTAAACTATAAAAAAAAAAAAATAAAAAAATAACACCCTCTGCTCCATTTTTTTGAATCTATCTTTTCATTTTGGTCTTGTCCCCAAATAATTGATCACTTTTCATTTTAGGTCGTCCAAATTTACTAGTTTTCCATTACTATCCTTGTACAGTGTTCACAGATAGATACATTCAAAAAGTAGAGTCAAAGTGTATTTGTTTGAATTTTAAAATAAAGCGTAATGGTCTCATGGATACAAGGTGGGCTTAGGGGGAGAGAGAGAGAGAGAGAGAGAGAGAGAGAGAGAGAGAGAGAGAGAGAGAACTTGAATACCTTCACAGGATTCAACGTGAGAGAGAGAGAGAGAGAGAGAGAGAGAGAGAGAGAGAGAGAGAGAGAGAGAGAGAGAGAGAGAGAGAGAGAACTTGAATACCTTCACAGGATTCAACGTGAGAGAGAGAGAGAGAGAGAGAGAGAGAGAGAGAGAGAGAGAGAGAGAGAGAGAGAGAGAGAGAACTTGAATACCTTCAAAGGATTCAACGTGCACCAAAGCCCCACTAAGCCATACTTGGACATCTAACCAAGTGTGGTTTGTGTCTAGCAAGTCATTTAAGTTGGAAAACCACTCTGTCACAAAGGTCAAAACATAATTCTCATGCTGCCTTTTCACACAAGTTATTGTAGATGATCCTTTGATGTCGCAAACTGCAAATGACATCAACCTAGGCAATGGAAATGACATCATTCTGAATCTTTATGGGCTTGAAATTTTTTCCTCGTATATCCACAATTTTGTATTAACATCAACCTAGGCAACATGCCATTTACGCTTTTGATCAGTTTCCAAAGTTATATTTTACTATTTTAGTTTGCCATTTTACGGAGATGGCTGTGAATTCGCGCAGTGGCACTGCAAGATGCGGTGATGAAATTGATAGAGGCAGAGTACCCATGACAAAACTGATCAATGAATGCTAGGGCATCGTCAACCGGTTGTTCAACGAAGGCGATCCGTGGTCATTATTAATGGCAGCCTCGATGGTACTGTTTAAACCCATGTCCACAAACCCGTCCAAACAGGATTCAATAAGCCCATACAACCTTTGACTTGGTTAGGACATCTTTTACAAATGCCTTGGTGGTTGCTGCCCTTGTTAGGCTCTCCGACGAGGCCTTCTGTGCCAATTGGGACGGGCCCTGATGGCTACCGCTTGCAGCCGCGTAGGATAGAGATAGAATCAGTGGTCGCCATGGGAGAATGCTGCTGGTCTTGGCCATTCCTAACTCACTGGCTTGGTTCAAGTGTGTGTGTGTGTTTAGTGCTTGAGAAGATAAGAGGCAAATGATAACATATACATGTTACGTACAAGAGTATACATATGTTTAGAGATGGATGATCAGCAAACACCTAATAGAAGAGCAGTCCTCCTTGGGCAGTACTTGCAATGTAATAAGAGTCCTTAACAACATGAGCACTGTAAGGGAGGGAGAGCTATAATATTAAGAAATTCTTAGAATTGCAGAGAGTTGATATTTCTGAATTGGATATTATAGCTCTTGATGAAGTGGAGGAAAGTACCTCCATTTCAATAGACTTCTGATATTTCCTTTGATGGTGGTGGAGTCTCGAGGCTATGGCATTTTGGGGTTTGTTGTTTGGCTTCTGCGTTTTGAGGTTTTTTGTTTCCTGTTTGTGTTTTGGTTCTTTTGGTTTTGTTTGTTCTTGGCTTGGTTTGGGTTTGGTTTTGGGGCCTTTCAAGAGTTTTTTTCATTTTTTTTCTATTTTGGTGTTGTGGCTGGTATCTTGCCATTCTTGGTGTTTCCTTGTTATTTTTCCTTTTGTGTCCTCGGCGTTTTTAGTTTCGAATCCTTTTAATCTTTGTAATTTGTTTCAAAAAATTAATAAATTATTTGCTTAGCAAAAAAAAACTTGAGCACTGTAATGTTGGGACCCACAAAAATTATCGAAACCGTTTCCTTATGGCCTTTGTACATGTTGACAAGAAAATACCGATCAAAATTTACTATGCACTTTTTAGATTGACCACTCTTTAAGTTAATCTAAAATTATGCTCCCCTCTTACTAAATTTTACTAATTTGTGATTGTTTGAAACATAAATATATCTGAACCATTGATTGCTGAAATGGACAGCTCGGATACTCACTACACGCCTGTAGTAAGTCCGACCACCGCCCTCCAATGACTACCACTAATTTCCCTCTATGGTATGTTGTTACTGTGTCCTCTGCGTGCGTTTCGAGAAAAGCATGCATCAATTGGTGCGTTCCACCTTGTCCGATAGCCTAGCCAGTGTTGCATCCACCAAGGTTTTTGTCAAAATGCTCCACAGAAATGTCAGGGTACAGAGTATCAAACCATTATAAATGAATTCTTGGAATTTACGGATAATACTGAGTACTAGGTTAGGACATCGGTTCAGGAGCTTGATTACACGGGTGGTAATGAAACAATGAGTCGGACGACTTCTGGACTCACTTGAGCAATGTGAACATCTGGCTTGATAGGGCCTTGGGTAATCAATTCAAGAGAGCTGTTTACAAGTCTTTTTGGATTTTGGTTTGAACGGTAAGATTGAGGCCGCCTGTAGACCACGAATAGATTATGCCGAGCAAATGATTGACAATGCAGAAGCACTCATCAGTTTGTTTGGCAGTGAGTACTCTGCCTCTACCAACTTCATCGCATCCTCGTGCAATGCCACTAGGAATCCTTCGGTAGGTCTTCAGTCTCTTTGGGGCTATTCTATCCAACTCCACCAAAGCATTGATCAAGTGGCAAAGATTGCCTTGGCAGTAAGCTTGGCCAGGGCTAAGTCGACTGAGGAATTTGTAGGATACTGAGGAGGAAGCTGTGAAGGATTGCTTGGGCCATATCAATGATAGTGTGGAGCAACTTATTCGAGCTGTTCAGGAAATTGAGCACATCAGTAGAAACAAGGGTGAGGGATGGATATGTCGCGTGAGCAATTTGCAGACAATGTTTAGTGCCTCAATAGTTGATGGAAACAAATGCTTGGATGGGTTTTAGTGCTAGAGGTAATGCCTCAGCTATGGGGCACCCTAATAGCTTCGTACAAGTCACAAAGAATGCACTAGCTAGCTTTGGTTAATCAATTTGCTTTCAAGAACTTAAAAATTCCCAAGAAGTGAGAGCTTTTTTGGTTGTTATTTTTGTGGTTTTGGCCTTTGGAGAGATGACATTTGTAGTGACTGTTTTGTTCAAGCTGATTTCAAATTTGTTCCTAATTCTTACCTCGATGGCGTCTTCAACTACCAATCTTTTTGGGGAAAAGATATAAGATATAGCAAGTGATTTAAATTTAGGTGAAAACCTATATCCGGTAAATATAGGCGGCAAAGCTTTGTTAGGGTTCACAACCCGGTAATTTACAAAACTAAACTTGCCTTGTTCAGGGCATCTACAGTGGACTCTCTAAAAATGGCTTTTAAGTTGACTCTTAAGGTGTACACATAAGTCTAATTGGGATCCATTTGACACTCCTAGAGTTTGCTAAATATAAAGAGCATACGTGCACCCAATGGACTAGCAAGAAAATTTTCTATTTTGTGAAGAAAGTAATAAAAAAAGTGTGGGTCCCATAAAAAAAGGATTAAAAGGGCTTGGGTCTCACTTAGAGCTAGCTACAAGGCTAGTTAGATTTAACTAATGGGTAAGGAGCCATGCTCAGGAGCCACCATTGAGAGCTTGTATTGGGAGCCCATTGAAGACCATAATTGATCAAATAACTTGTTACATTTTAGAAGCCTCACCTATGAGCCATTTTAAGAGTTCACTGTGGATGCCGTCACCCCCAAAACAAAAACTCTCCTTGAGTGCTGAAGTCACAATATTCATTTACCTCTGCAGTTGAGCGCCGCGGCAAATGGAAAACTTCCTCATGCTGACTGGGAGCACTCTCAAACTCTAGAAAAGTGAATGGCGGGCGTTAGGGGTTGGCCAAGAAGATTTGTAACTTGGAAATTTGTAAATTACTGGGCTGTTAATTTTTGGCAGGTAATTTTTTTTTGGGTGAACTAGGCATGTTGAGTTTTGCAACTACCAGGCTGTAAACCCTGGCAAAGTTTTGCTGTATTGGGCACATTGATTAGATATGGGGCATAGTTTTGCTGTATCTGGTGGAAAAATAATGTGATTTTATCACACTTCTAAACAAAATTATATTTTATCTCATAAAATCAGGGGGTGTTCAACTAAGGTGATTTTTTTTAAAAAACTGGTTTTTCAAGGTTTTTTATGTGATGTATTGTGAAAAAATGACTTGTCTCGATTTTTGAAAAAAATAGTTTTTTGTTAGTGGAACACCCCCTCAATTGGAAAACTTAGCAATATGACGTGGAGGAATTTTTATTTATTTTTTTGGTATCAACAAAAAAGCCCAAACCAGGGCTAAATAGCAGGAACATAAGAAATCATAACACACGGAGGATGGCGAGAAAAGCCACTGTATCCACCACTTTGTTAATAAATGAAAATGGGTGTAAACAAGCCGAGCCGAGCTTTGTCGGCTCGTTTACAGTGTTCATGTGGCACCCATTGTGAATATGAGTATGTGTGTCCATGTGTGAGTGCTCTGCTGTGTGGTGCGTTTTCACTGAAAAGAACCTTTTGGATGGGAAATGTGATTGCAGTATAAATTAAGACCACCAATTGACTTCGAAGAAATTTATACATGCAGTAAAAATATAGATAGAAAGTGACAAAAATATTGAGGCACTAATCAGTGGTGGTAAAGATTCCAAAGGGTATTGGAAATATTGAGTAAATGAGAGAGAAATGGGCAGAAAGTTATACAACAATGACCAAGAAAATTCAGTGAAGACTCGAAGGAAAAAAAAAAGAGCAAGTTTAAAGGACCACCTCTAGTGCATTCCTACTTGGTTTCCTACTAAAGACTTGAGTTGGTAAAAGTATGCTCACACAATAAAGTCGCAGTTCAATGGATATAACCGAGGAAGATGCTAATCACATAACCTCAAGCGGTTGGCCTAGTGGACGCAGGATTTCTTAATGAGGGGATTAAATCGTATACATTCATATATTAATAAAATATCATCCTACATGCTAATTATATAATTTTTTGGAGATTTTTCTTCATAATTTTTACAAGCAAAATCTTGAATATAGTACTCCCTCGGTCCAATTTAAATGCTCCCTACAGTTATGTTTGTTTTTTTCAAACTCTTATAGTTTTTATTCTATAATGTATTTTATATTCAATATGAATCTTATTTGATAGATCTCAATTAGTTCAATTAGACAAAATTTTTAAAAACTTTGAAAACCTTACCAATAAAAAGATATAGACGTTTGAAAATGACATGGATATACATAGGGAGCATTTAAAATGGGATGGAGAGAGTAGTAATCTTGAGATAATTGGAGGGTGTGGAGAAGCCCATGCCCTCAGATGCTATGCTAACTCCTTTGGGCCACTAGACGTTTGTTTGATCGTTAACTTCAGGGCTGCAAAATTGTCTGAGGTTGAAAAAGTTGGTGCAGACATCGTTGTAAATAAAAGAGATGTTAATCACGTACAGTTCAATATGAGTTACTTAAGTTTAAAGAGTAAGTAGGATACTTGAAAAGTATGTGCCAATATGTGAAAGTGTACCGATATCCTTTTCATTCTTATCTTTTTAGATGTTCAGGTCAATTTATACTCGACTAATCTCTATTCCCTAAGTTTAATTATGTTGTATACCTTACTCAACACGCTGGGAGCAGTTGTTAGCATGACCATTGTTATAAGCTACCAATTAGTCTAGGAAGAAATTTGATTTTTCCGGGCAATTTCGGCCTTTTCAAGTCTTGTTTGCTTTGTGATGAAAAAACACAGTTACATCAACATCACTTCTCAAATAAGAAAAGGAAATTGTAAGTAACTTTCTCTCCTTTTTCTCTTTTCTTCCTTTTTTTTTTTGCAGCCAATGGGCCCCTTGCTCATTTGGAATGATCGATCGTTTCCTCTGGTGCTGGTTTTGAGCATAAGCACAAAGACTTTAATAAATCTGAATCAACTACGTGTTAGGATTTTCAAACCACACAACGCACTACGGATCTTGGGAACAATGAATCACAAACAGTTGAGCGTAATGAAAAAACGGAAAGAAAATACGAGACACAAGTTATATGTGGAAAACCTTAGTGGAAAACCTTAACACGAGAAAAAACTATGAGAGCCACACCAATCTACTATGAAATTGAAATCAAGATTACAAGTCTTTTCACGATCTTTCTGAGATCTGCGTTTTGCGTCGCTTCTGTTTTTCTCTAAAAACATGTAATCTTGCGAACTGCAATATAAATAAGTCGGGTTCTCTGGCCGAAATTATACACCAAAGTCCAAAAATATAGTTTTCGCTCTCATGGGGGCTCCGCCCCCAACACCCCCGGGCTAACCAGTAGTAAAGATTGTTTGCACCCAAACACTCCGTATAGAACCCAATGCAAATTCAAAACCAAAAGTTTAATGAGTCCTTAATTACAATTGTGTATGTAAAATTTCGAGAATAAAATTTATCAGCAATAGTTTTCCCTTTTCATTTTTTAGTATTTTTTCCTCTTGTGAATTGGATCTTGCTAAACTGTAGGAAAATAAAAAGAAAAAAGGACGAATATATCGTTCTTGAGTTGTTGGATTTATTTATTTTT
Source organism: Vaccinium macrocarpon (assembly GCA_022606695.1). Taxonomy (NCBI): domain Eukaryota; kingdom Viridiplantae; phylum Streptophyta; class Magnoliopsida; order Ericales; family Ericaceae; genus Vaccinium; species Vaccinium macrocarpon. Next base: position 9,410,961 of record CM040175.1, on the reverse strand, counting down.
TCGTAATGGCTTACTCTATGTAATAAATAGACAATCATACCTTGGATGAATTAATGCAAGCAAATAATAATAAAGTTGGGGTGCGTATTGTAAAGTTTTTAGACAAAATACAATAAGAAGCATTAAAAGAATGCGTTGGTTATGCAAAATTTTCATCTCCTACGATGTTCGTTTCAAAAAAGTACATGTTATTGCATCCTGGATTGTGTTTTCGTCGCACCAATAATTTTACTTAAATATTGTATAAGATATATATTGAGAAACATCCCGGTTTTACTTCTAAACATATTGCATCGCATCACATCGTTGATATATACCGTAAGATAGGCGTGAAAAGATTCATGTCAATTTTGCTTCTGACATATCGACCTGCAAGATTTTAATCTTGAATAGTAGAATTTCGATTAAAACTGGTGAAAGCAACAACGTAGATAGCATCATACAAAACATCCCCATCAAAACAGTCCACTTTATAATCGGTAAAACAAAAGGCACAGATGTGCATGCACAGATGGTGCACAGATGGGTCTCGGAGACCCACTTTTGGGTCCCACACAGCAGATCCGAGCCGGTCATTCATCTCAAAATCAAATTTCGAGGGGCCCACGCGGAGATCAAGTCGATCGGACGTCCCTAAGTGCTCGATCCAAAATCACCCCATTTCGTTCATGGGTCCCCGAGACCCATCTGTGCACCATCTGTGCATGCACATCTGTGCAGGTAGAAGGATTCCTTTATAATCCACAAATATTTTATCATTGCAGGCACTGTCTCCATGAGATAGATACAAAACATTGGTCTTTCCATAAATATACTCAGAAAGGCCCAATGTTAAGGTACATAAAATCCCTTAAACAAAAAGAAAAACAAATAAATATGATTACTTGAAATTACAATGGTAAGGATTAGGGTTTTATAATAGGAATTATTTCATGGTCCTGGGGCAACGCCACGTAGTACCTAACACAAATTTTCCCCATAAGATTTGGTGGAGTCCAAACACTTACTCTTGAGCCCTACAGAAATTTGTGGTGATGTGGCGGTGCTCGAGATGATGAAATAAAATTTACCCACTAAGCGTCTAATAGGGGATATATTTCAATGCCGGATGGGCAGCAAGTGGCAAGGCCAAGTGGTGCTTGTCGGTACTTTTGGCCTGGGCTGTCCATCCGTGTTTTGGATAGCCAGATCTGTTGGAGTAAATTTATCCCTCAAAATTACAAAAAATACCACCGAACAATCCCAACAGATCTAGGCCGTCCAAAATATGGATGGACAACCTGGATGAACTGACGAGCACTACGTGGCCTTGCCACCTAGTGCACATCCGACACTGAATTTTTCCCTATAATAGACTCATAGTGTCTACCAAACAATTGTCAAGTCAATATTAGATTCCCCTTTTGGCCTTCAACTCACTACCACTCAACTTTGTAGTAAAATATTTTGGCCATCACTACAACAAGACTTGCTTTTTGCTTCCTTGACGAAATGAGCCTTCCTTCTCCTTTTGGACTTGAGAAAAAACTGTCACATTTGGAATTTGGTGTCCTCCTCTGTCCAACGGTCAAATTGTACGCAAAATTTCAAATTATCTTATTGACATATACAAGAAAAGTATAATGCTAATAAAACAGTGTTCAAAATTCTGGCAATTCAGTTAGACCGGCGGCTCTGACGAGAAGGTTGTACCAAAAGTCCATGCCATCATCTGTTGTAGTAGTAGCAGTAGTACTAGTATTCGTCGTAGTTTCTTCGTGAGATAATTGGTATTGAAATCCAAACTCGCCGTTGGAAATACAATTCTCGGCTAATAATTCTTCGGACCAATAACTTTCGTCGATTTGAGGAACTATATCGGATTCATCCACTTGATCATCATCCGCAGTAGTAAATATGTTATTTGGCAATCCGGTTTGGTCTGTAACGGATGAAAATTCACTAGATGAATCTTGAGGAGAATCGGGTTCGTACCCGGGACTCTGAATTCCCGGATTTGGAGTAGAAAAACTCAAATCCATTGGTTTGGATTCAATTGAAGCATTGGAATCGGATTTGCAAGAAGCCTGCGGATAGTTTTTGATCTTTTTCTTCAAGTGGGTGTGCCACACATTTTTTATCTCGTTATCGGTCCGACCCGGTAATCTCGCTGCAATTGCAGACCATCTGAAAATCGACAGAAACATTCATGTTAAGATATTTGCATGCGTTTGGCATTAAGGTTTTATTTAATGGAAAGTGGGCAACATGAGTTTTTCTAGTTTATGTAATTGTGATTATTAAAATGCACAATATCCTAAGGAGATTTCAGCTATTCATAAGATTGATAGGAGATTTGTCCTTTCTTTTTCTTTCGAGTTGTCGTATTGACAGTTCCACAATAAGGCAACAATGAGACAAAAAAGAGAATCTTTTCTGTGTACATGCATTTTTTGCTTTTTTTATACACTTTTAACATATTTTTATAACATTTTTTCACACATTTTAATACATTTTTTAAACCTTAACACACAGCCAGTGGGGAAGCGGGGGCTTTGTAGTGTAGTGAGTATCTACTCACTACAGGATTGTAGTGAGCTCCATCCGACTGTTCATCTTGACACCGATGACTCGGATTTAATTCAAACTTTAAATGATTTGAGCCGTCGATTGTTTGGATTAGAATCTGAGCGTTTATTATTGAGATGGACAGCCGGATGAGCTCAATACAGGAACCCGTACCCGCCCAGTCGAGTGGGCTTTTAAAGTTTTTCCTTTTCCTTTTACAAATGACACAAAAGAGAATCTTTGCAGCCCTACTTGTCTAATATTCTCTACAAAAATCATTATGAATCGGCGATGTGAGAGAGATACATTAGTTAACAATAGCCAGTGGGGAAAACAGAATCTGAATCACTTTATCAACATAAAAACAATAGTACACAATAATAGAAAGCAGAATCAAGACAGAAACTGCAGTTGAACAAAGCAAACATAGCAAGGAATCAAACTGAAGGTGCTTTGAATCCAACTTTAAATGTTTCAATTATATCAAACAATTAAAATATTAATCTTTCAAAGAATAAAAAATAATCTTTCTCCAAATAAAAGAACCGTGAAAAACCTGCTTCAATCTACAAGAAAATTTCACGGCCTTGCAATATGAGTGTTAGCTCAGTGACAGGCACTACATATTCTCATGTATTTAATTGGGGAATCAATCGTAGCTAACTACAACTAACTCTCTGCTGATTTTCGCTGAGCAAAAATAAATAAAAAAAAAATGTTTTTGCGGCCTCAGCAAAAGAAATCTCATGATCCAAAGTGAAGTATAATAAAAGTGGTTAAATTAAATGAAAAGTGGTGTAACTATGCACACACCTATTCCCAAGCATTGCATGTAACTTGATGATGGCCTCCTCCTCTTCTTTACTGAAATTCCCTCTCTTAATATCCGGCCGTAAGTAGTTGGTCCACCTGAGTCTGCAACTTTTCCCACATCTCAATAGACCTATTTGATATCAAAACCACCAATAAGTAAAAATCATAAAAATTCTATGAAAAACTTTTTCGTAAGATGTTTTTAAGAATTTTAGAAACAGAAAACAGAAAACATGAACAGTAATTACATACCTGCTTGCTTTGGAAGAGCTCGCCAGTTGGAATGGCCATTTTTCTGAATGTAAGAGATCAAAATTTGATCTTCTTCATTTGTCCATGGCCCTCTCTTTAATCCCATCTTCTCACAACATGGAGCTCTCACCATCTCTCTCTCTCTCTCTCTCTCTCTCTCTCTCTCTCTCTCTCTATCTACACTTGCCTTGATTGTTTTTGAAAGAGCATAGGTAAGGTGGATATTTATTCTTATAAGAGAGGACAAGATATTCCACCTCTCAAAAGTTTTATAGAACAAGCCAAAGACAGCATCTGTTTTAAAAATAGACATGGCTAGAAATTTCAAGGAAAGGGTATCTCTCGCTCCCCGTCTATCTATCACTTATGTACATGACTAAGAGCATCCTCATCAGGATTGCTACTTTGGTCAAATGGTTATTTTGTTGAGTCCAAGTGAAAAAAACACCTCAAAATTAGCCTCAACAAATATTTGGCTATTTTGCAAAACTTTCTCAATTGCTACACCCCCTCAATACTTATATCAAGGCACTATTCCTTGGTTACCCAATTTTTTAATTTATTCCATACTATGCACTACTCTTTCTGCTGCTCCAATTGGCAGGAAAACAATTGGAAGAGAGAGAGAGAAAGCATTTAGAAATGAGTATTTTATTTATATGTTGTTAGAATAGAGAGTCTGATATTGTGAATTTTTAGAGAAGTGACTTACTAATCTATAAAAGTTGTTTTTGAGGTTTAATTTGGTGTTTTTCTTTTTGTTGAATATGATAAGGATGCCCTAATATTAATCAAATTTGTTAAAGTTGACTATTAGATTTGTTTGGAGACTTTTGGGGACTTACTTTGATAACCAAGATTTTAAATTACGTTGTGAATATCAATATCATGTTAATAGTTACGTCGATTGGAAATTGATAGTATGGCTGCAGAATATACTTATCTTGAAAAAATTACTTGACAGGCTAAATCAGATAACATTTATTTTAAAATAAAAGTTTCTGTGATTTTGTGCTGATTGATATCCGTTTACGATTTTTGACGATCTTCAAAGAAAGAAAAATTATAATACCTTTAACGTGCATAACACGGGTTGACTGTTAGTATTGTTAAATTGCAAAAAGTGACCAGAGATTGTCCCGGTAAATTTCGTTTCATACCAATAAGTTTAAGGATAGTGTCAATAACAAATGGGGAAAATATAATCATGCACTGGACAAAATTTACTAGTAGGATTCGGCGTACCGGTTGAAAATAATGTCTATTGGTGTGTTAATTTGGTAGCTAATTTTGTTATATGTGCTGCCTACAATTTATTTTGCTATCAGCGTAGATTTGGGCAAAAAAAATATTTGCGACTTACGCGGCGAACCTTTAGGGCCTGCGTGAAAGTATAAATTATTCTCATAACCAGATATCTCAACAACTATAAGCAATATCAAGAGTGGAATACGAGGGACATAGACACCAATATACAGATAGTCAGATACAGGCATAAATCTATCCTGAACCATTCGATGCACATGAGTTCCACAAGATAATTGTGGAGTCCAAAAAAAAGGATGATACCAGATATATTTATGTCTGGATCTGTGGACAAACATATAATGTAGTATTTTTTGTATACCAACTGATTTCACATGAGAAGCATGGTGAGAAGAGTCCAGGCCAAGGGGTAGAGCCAGGTAAGAAATATCAAAACAAGAGTTCATGTGGTGCATTTATTACGAGAGTGAGTTTTACCCAATCAGGTTGCAATTTGGTTAAAAGAAATTTGTGTGCCTTTAAACCACTTTTTTCTATGCACAAGAGGAGTAAGTTGTGTTCTCCGGTGGTGGGTCCAAAAAATTATGTTTCGGTTCAAAAGAAAAAAAGGCATGATTTTAAGGAAAAAAAAATGCGGATTTAAATCTAGAGACTTTTGAAGTACGGACTTCTAAGGTACCAACCCAAGAAAAAGTCATCGAGATAGACAAGGAAAACAATTGGAAGAGAGAAAAAGCGTTTAGAAATGAGTATTTTATTGATATGTGGTTAGAATAAAGAGTCTGATTTTGTGAATTTTTAGATAAGTGACTTACTAATTTATAAAAGATGTTTTTTAGGTTAAATTTAGTGTTTTTTTTGTCGAGTCTGATAAAGATGCCCTAATATTAATAAAATTTGTTAAAGTTTACTATTAGATTAGTTTGGAGGCTTTTGGGGACTTACTTTGATAACCTCGATTTTAAATTACGTTGTGAATATCAATCATGTTAATAGTTACTTCGATTGGAAATTGATAATATGGCTGCAGAATATACTTATCTTGAAAAAATTAGTTGACAGGCTAAATCAGATAACATTTTATTTGAAAATAAAATTTTTTGCTATTTTGTGCTGATTGATATCCGTTTACGATTTTTGGCGATCTTCAAAGAAAGAAAAATTATAATGGCCTTGTTCGTTTCTCTATTTAGTTTTAGTTTTAGTTTTGATGACATCATCATTTCTCTCATTTCTCTATCTATCTCTCTCCACTCATTACACATTCTGACATCATCAAAACTAAACTAAACTAAACTATCTAATCAAACACAACCATACCTTTACCGTGCATAACACGGGTTGACTGTTAGTAATGTTAAATCGCAAAAAGTGACCAGAGATTGTCCCGGTCAATTTCGTTTCATACCAATAAGTTTAAGGATAGTGTCAATAACAAATGGGGAAAATACAATCATGCACCGGACAAAATTGACTAGTGGGATTCGAAGTACTGGGTCCACTATAACTATTTCCTAAAATTTTTAGTCCACCTAGTATTATCCTAACACATCCAGTTCACTCACACATATCAATTACAAGAATACCCTCACTTATTAGGATACCCTAAGATCTTAGGGTACTCTAAAATCCTAGGGTACCCTACTCTAAAAACCTAGGGTACACTATTGTGGTGTCCTCAAAAATCCAATAGAGCTTCTTAAGTGAGTCTTGTCCCATGAGGGCAACGAGTGAGTGGTGAGCGAGATTCTTCGGGAGCCCCTGCACACTGAGCACACGCCGTTAGTACCTAACCTGGCCGGAGTGTGGCCAGGGAAGGCACTCTGACGATCAAGTAAGTGATCGGAGAAGAATGTGTTAAGAGTGTATTGGTAAAGAGAGATAGTATTGTGTACCCGTTTAGGGCTTCACTGCTTCGTTTTTATAGGCTACCCAAGTACAAGGGTAGATCGGTCAATCTGGCTCGGATGACGTCACCGAGCGTCACGAGCCAAGTCTGCATGCATCGCACGTTCGCGTCCTCCAATCACAATTGAGCACGTAGTATAACCGTCTCGGGTGCCATCACGCTGACGTAGGTACAGCTGTCTCTAGCGCATGCGCCAATCCCAGTTTGTTACGGGTGTTTAACCGCCTCTGATGACGTCATGTGGGTCGTCTCCGAGATATCAAACTATCGCCCCGAGCCATCTCGGATGTGATCCGTCTCGGATGGCGCGTCCGGCTCATGGTCAATCGGCCGAGACTCCGGTTTGTCTCGGATGGGCCTTCCTCGGACTGCCCACGATGTTCTATTCCCTGGCGGGTTTGGAGACCCATCTGAGCCCAATCTCTTCCGGGCTCCTCAACCAAGCCCCACTTGGGCTGCTAGATTTCGGCCCACTACAACCACCCTAAGATCCTAGGGTACCCTAAAATTCTATGGTACCCTACCCTAAAAACTTAGGGCATCTTACCCTAAAATTTAAGGGTACCTTAAAACCCTAGGGAACCCTACCCTAAAATCCTAGGGTGTACCCTATTACAACTTACCCCATATCAAGAATCACCATGTGTGGTTATCTGCAAGAAGTGATTATCTAGGCTCACAAGATGTGGTTATCTAGGCTGATGGTTTTTCCAATCTGATTCGTATAGCAACTAGCCTCATATCTGGAATCACCAGATGTGGTTATTTGTGCCAATTACTTTTCCAATCAGATCTCTATAGCAAGTGACCCCATATTTGGAATCACCAAATGTGGTTATCTACAAGATGTGATTTATCTGGGCTCACAAGATGTGATTATCTGCGCCGACGACTTTTCCAATCTAATCCCATAGCAACTAGTCCCATATTTGGAATCATCAGATGTGGTTATCTGGGATTACAAGATGTGGTTATCTGCATCACTGACTTTTCCAATCTGATCCCCTATAACAACTTACCCCATATCTAGAATCACCAGATGTGGTTATCTACAAGATGTGATTATTTGGGCTCACAAGATGTGGTTATCTGGGCTGATGGCTTTTTCCAATCTGATCTCTATAGCAACTGGCCCCATATCTAGAATCACCAGATATGGTTATCTGGGCTCACAAGATGTGGTTATCTATGTTGACGACTTTTTTCCAATCAAATACCTATAGAAACTGGCCCCATATCTGGAATCACCAGATATGGTTATCTACAAGATGTGGTTACCTAGGTTCACAAGATGTAGTTATCTGCGCTGATGACTTTTTCGATCAATCTGATCTTTATAGCAACTGGCCCTTATCTGGAATCACCAGATGTAGTTATCTGGATACACAAAATTTGGTTATCTGTGCCGGCAATTTTTGCAATGTATTCCCTATAGAAACATGCCCATATCTGGAATCACCAGATAACCGCCTTTTTTATTCCAGATATGGTTATCTATGCCGGTGACTTTTTTTAATCATATATCCTTGATATTTGATTAATAATTTTTTTTTCAACCGTTCAAAAAAGTTTTGCAAAAAAATAGAAACACTTAATGATGAGGAGGCAACTTAGTGGTCATTTTAAGCTTTCCAAAATCGAAGAGAGATAGAAAGTGAGCTACACGAAAAACCAAAAAATATTGTAGCAAGTTTGCCATCTATTATGGCGCTCCTATTATCGGGACTTGGGGTTGGTGCTATGCAATCCCGTGCAGTAGGTGTTATGCACATTCAGGCCGTCCATTGCTGAAATGAATAGCCCAGATTTCACTTGGGCACCTTTGCATTAGAATCTTTTGTTGTCATCCATGCAAGATAAAATCTGGACTGTCCATCCAAGTTACGAATAGCCTGGATGTGCACAACACTTGCTGTCTGTAGGGTGCATAGCAACAAGCCCAAATCCTATTATTGACACTGACTCGTCTAATGAATATGCAGGGGTCCGGAAAGTAACTAGGACTTCTTTCATAAGTTACGTGGGACACCTCTAAAAGGGTGGTGCTGAAAGGCAGCCAACGAGAGACAATCTGTAAAAATTGAAGGAGTGATCATATTTCCTTCGAAGTATTGAGGGTTCAGCTTACTGTCTCGGCAAAGAGCAGGAGATATGCAAAGCCATCCATACAGTTAACTGCAAATCAAACGTAATGCAGAGGCTCCACCGGTCTGGCCGAGGAATCAAAATATATGGTTTAAACCAAGCACATCGTTAGTTCCAAAAGGTGAATATCTAGGACTGACTCAGCATAAAGATAATGGAGCAGAAGCTCATGACCATTGTGATCATGACGATGACGTAAGCAGAATGGCCTATAACACATGTCACTAGGTTATTAGTGGCATGTGCTCACAAAATACTCGCCCGTGCTTGTCATAGTGATGTTGGCCGAGCGGTTATGTCACGTGACTAACACGATCGTAGTTGGAGAGCAAGTCAAGGACTACCTATATAAGGTAATGTTCAACTGAAGAAAAGGTACGTACAATCCATTGCACAAATCCTAGATCTGAGTTCTTGCTTCTCTGATCCTTCTTCCTGAAATACACTTACTTGACCGTCGAAGTCCAGTATGGTGATAATGCGGGCGCTGAGTGTGAAAGATTTGGAGCTTAGGTGAAAGGTTACTCATTCCAATGGATCATCCAGTAGACGGGAGTCCAAATCAAGGAATTGCAGTCCTACAAAATATAATATTTTAGTTTTGTTATCTCTCTTAAAGATAGGGGTGACAATATTGATCAAACTGATGGGTAAACAAATTGTAACTGCTTTTTTTTTTTCTTGAACCGTAACTAATTTTGTCCTGTGGCCAGTGCGGGTGTGGTTTAGACAAAGGGAAAACTGAACGGGTTAGGTTCGGTTATGATTTTACCTGTGAACCGAACCTATACCCTAACCGAACCTAACCAAAACTAGTAAATTACATAGGAACCCCTTATATTATATATACATATTACATAAACTCCTATGTATATTTTAAAATTGTACTATTACCCCCAATATATATACGTAAGATATCCACACCGAGGACGATGCTACTCGACGGTGATGCTACTCTTCTTTGAATCAGCCCAGTGACCACTGACCACCTGTACTCTCTCTCTCTCTCTCTCTCTCTCTCTCTCTCTCACACACACACACACACACACACACACACATTTCTGCGTGATAATCTTACACACATTCTGCGTTCATTTTCACCATTGTGCTACGGTCTTTCGTGTCTGCTTCCGGTGGATCTCGTTAATTTTGGAACTGATGATACAAGAAGGATAGCCGAACAGATTCTTTGATTCTTTGTGTGTACGTTTTGTGCATCTATTGCTTCTCTGATTCTTCAGTTATTTGTGTGTAAGTAGAATAGATCTGAGTTTGTATGTGAATTTGAAGTTTTGGTGAATTTATGGGATTTTTGGCTTGATTTTTTGTTTTAATTCCTTTACATATTCGGGTACCCATTCAGTTCGGGGCAAATTTAAACCCCGTTTGGTTCGGCCACGGAACATAATTTCTCATCCCGTTCAGTTTTCGGGGCGGATTCCTGGCAGTGTTATGGTCTAGCGGTTTGGTTCAGATTATGCCCCAATACGCCCCATTGCCATCCTACTTAAAGATGCTCTTCTTCTCTCTCTTTTTTTTTTCTTTATATCCTTTTTTTCTTTTTTCAAAAGTGGAGCTGCTCTTTCTTGGTAGAACAAACTGAATACGTACGTGTAGCGGTTAGTCCTTCCTAGTAGGGATGACAATTTCCCCCGACCTAATTGAATTCGATCTGCTCCCCGATCCGAATGGATTGACGTTTTGAAGATCTATTTGGAGACTAGGTCAAATTTGGGGATTTTTTTTAAAAAAATTCGGGGATCGGATCGGGGACGGGTAATAGTGTATCCCCACCCCGAATCCAATCCGATCCGTCCCTGAATCCCCGTTTTATATTTATAGCCAAAAAAAAAATGTATGTAATACAGTAGATATGATTTAACACAAGCCTAGATCGTTATGGAGATGTGAGTACATTATTATACTCTACTTTCTTTTTTTTTTCCCTTACATTTGAACTTCATTATTCAAAATAACTTTGGCAAGTTGACTTCTTAAAGCATCTTTAGCACATATCTAGAAATTTTTAATCAAAAGTGTACTTTGCTTCGTCACTTTACGATTTGAAGAACGAGTTCTAACGGAGCATTCGAGCACACTATTCAATTTTTGCTATCAAAAGTGCAATTCGCTACTTATTTTCCTGCTTAATTTGCTATCTTGATTGCGTACTCCAATAGATTTCTAATGTCTAATCACCTATTTTACTAAGATTTGGTGTTGCATTTTATTTATTTTTTAACTCGAAAAGAAGGAATTTTGTTGCTTACTAGTGGAAGGGCCGACACTGACGGTCCGAGAATCTTCAAGTGCAGTGACGTTTTGAGTTTTCCTCTTGATGTACTAGTTATCGAGTTATTAATGTATGATTTTTACCCGTTCAATGTATTCCACTAAAACTGTATTTCTAAACTGTTTTTTGATTCATAAACTGTGATTATATATGGCTTTCAGGACGAGCGAAGTAGCTATCGCGGTGGAAAAGTTGGTTACCATAAGAAAACTTTGAGTTAAGTGAATCACAATGTATCTTTTCATCCCGGTTGTTTTGAGTGGTTATTTTGTCATCCCAACATTTAAATAAAACCAAATCTGTCCAATTTGACTAAATAATTAGGGGTACTTTCTCGTATCACAACGTATCTTTTCATCCCAACATTTAAATAAAACCAAATCTGTCCAATTTGACTAAATCCACTTTCTCGTATTGCAACGTATATTTTAAGGCAACAGTTTTAAATTGGTTGAATCTTGATTCTGTAGGACCAAATTGAGATTTCTTGTAAAATTAGAGGGACCATTTGTAAAAACATTTATCTTGTACCTTTTTTTAAAAAAAAGAAAAGAAAAGAAAACACCTTACGTGATATATTTCCTATCTCAATTACTTTTTATATTGAATAACTAAATTCTGTTGATGAAATTAGAATTTATATTGTATCCCATTTTGCCAATATAGCAGGAAATTCGAAAAATCAACCCCTTAGTTAAATTTCTAGATATATTATAGATTTAACAGAATTTTTAACAACCTCATTATTTTCATTTTCGTGAATATCTTATTATTTTCATTTTCATGCGACTAAAACGAAAATACCCCAAAAAAAAAAACACCGTACGTGATATATTTCCTATCTCAATTACTTTTTATATTGAATAACTAAATTCTGTTGATGAAATTAGAATTTATATTGTATCCCATTTTGCCAATATAGTAGGAAATTTGAAAAATCAACCCCTTAGTTAAATTTTTTGATATATTATAGTTTTAACAGAATTTTTAACAATCTCATTATTTTCTTTTCGCATATTATAATCTCGTTTCATAGTAACTCAATATAACTACAGAAGCGGTGATTTGGCAGGTAACATCATCCATTCAAAAGTCGAAAGTGCACTTGGTCATGTAACATATTCAATAGTTCTCAGCTACTTAATCAATAATTAAAAGATTAACTAATTAAATGGTTAAGGGCAATATTTTTAATCGTGTAAAACATAAGGATATTATAAAAAATTTAAAAACTTCTCAAACTTTGACATCAACTTCTAATATACAACAATGAACTTCAATTATACTCCTAAGCCGTTAAGCCGTTAGTTAATTACCTGCTTGCAGACTAAGTTCATAAATTGTTGATAGAAATTGCTTACCATAACTTTTTCCCTCTAAACAAGAACAAAGACTCCTGTCATTCAAAGCGCTACAACTGTCCTTCTCATCTACCACTGATAATCCTCTTTCACTCTTTAAAATCTGGACCGTCCATGACATTGTTGGACAGCTGAGATGCGCGGTTTGCACCCCGTCCCCCCTACCCTGCATGACACCCAAATTCTTCTCCTTAGAGAGGGGGAGAAATAATTAATAGGAATACAGCAAAAAATAACCCCGGCTAGCAATTTTCAATACCAATTTGACGGATTTAGATGGCTTGCAGGTAATTGGTTAATGACTTAACAGTTTATGAGTCTAATTGGAGTTTGTAAAATTTAGGTGTCTATTAGACATTAAGGTTGAAGTTTCGGGATTTTTCTTCAAATTTTTCCCCAAAATTAAAATAAAGCAATTGAAAAAGAAATCATGATACAAAGTCATTGAACGAAGGAATTGCTTTTCAAATTTTTACACTTATAATATGTACTTTCTCTGTCCCAAAATATTTTGTTCGGTTTGCAAAACAATGTGAAAATAATAAAAAATTTAATCTTTTCATAAGTTAATTGTTCAAAAAAACAAAATGATTGTTTCTTGAGCCGAAATGAGACGAAGTGTAAATTATAGGATAAAAATTGACTCAATTAATATTATGGGGGTACATTTTAGATCTCATGTAAACTAAAGCGACTTTTTACTTTTTATGGAAAAAAGAAAAAGACAAAAGAAAATATTTGTCATTCTGAACGCTTCGTTTCCCCTTTCTCTCGAACGATTTCGGGAATCTTTCTCCTTATGTAGAGGCCGACGATAGCAGTGACTACGAAATCTGTGTTTCAGGGCAAAAAGAGAGAGGGAGAGAGGAGGAGATAATGGAGAGAAAGAAGAGGAAGAGAGAAGGGTGGTCGTGTAGGTCGGAATTGAGGGAGAAGGAAGAAATCCCAATAGAAATCATAGTGGACGAGATCGTGTGTAGGCTTCCCGTCAAGACTCTTGCCTGTTTCAGGTCGGATTTTTGGCCAATATATACCAAAATATGAAACAATTCACCAAAATATTCCATTTCTCAAACTATTTTTAAAAATATGTCATGCCGCATGTGGAAAGTGCGGCATCTTACGTGACACGCGAACCCTGTATCCAACGTGGCCGAGCAGTCCACCAAAGCAAATGCCGCAGGTTGGATATGCGGCATTAGGGTTCAAATTTTGAATACCGCAGAACACGCGTACATCATTCAACATTCTCCCCATCCACAGCTCTGCGATTTTGGGCAAAAAGGGCGATCTCGGGTGATTCCCACCACCGCTATCAACCATGATCCCCACCGCCACTGTCGACCATACTGCATCCACCTCCAGTAAAAAAGGAACAGCTTTGAAGGTCTCTCTCACGCCGCTTAATCGCAGACTACCACCACGGTATCTCTCTCTCTCTCTCTCTTGTTCATTCTGCAAAAGGAGGCCTGAATAATAGGTCACCATTTTGAGAAAGAGGCTTTCTTTCCTTATTTCTATTATCTTCTGAAAAGTACTTCAATCACGAAATATATGAAGATGGAGATTTTGTTGTCCACATTGAAATTAGAAAACTGACAGGACATGTAACATCACAATATCACATGGACATTTTGGATTACATTTAAGTGGACCCTATGTAAGTTTGGGGTAACATCCTGAAAATGGGTAAAAGTGAAAAGTAAGCCCACTTGCCCTTCATCTTCCATGTGATGTCTTCCCCCACCGAAGGGCAAAGCCGCTCATGATGGCAACGGTTTGATTTGGTTCGGGTATTGATGAAGCTTGAAATCAATATCGGAGCTTATAGTTAAAATCAAAATTGGCGATTTTTTTTTAGCTTAATACATTAATCAAAATAATCGGTTATCGGTTATTTATTTTTTAAAATCAAAATTATTGGTCAATATTTTTAACTACCCAACCTTAATCGTCTAGACGAATGGGGCAGAAAAAAAATTAGTGGTCAATATTGTTCATGTTCTTACAAACATTACTGGACTCAAGGATCATCACTTAGGTTGAAAAGACTACTTAGTTGTATCTGTTTGATAGATTTAGCATTAAGTGTTTTTAAGTGTATTCTGTTGGTCTCTAGAAATATTATGCGGAAAGAAGTTTAGTGACGGTCTTTTCCAAAAGATAATAATGCAAGGTTATTATCTTGGGATGGATACACAAACATTTGTTGCTTATTTTTACAAGTATGCTAATGCCAAGATCATAGAGCTACCCAAAGGAGTAGGCTAAGTACTCTTAGTAGCAACTGCTGAGACAATTTCTTCCCAATTTTACTAGCTTTGTAGGTTCTTTTTTACAGCATACAAGAGTGTGTTTAGTGGGAAATTAGTAGCCTAAACCAGTTCTTGTGTTATGGATGCCAATTTTATACCAGTTTAGCTATTTCTAAGAAAGGCTGGCTTCCTCTTCCTATATTTTGAGGTTTTAAAGGTAATGTAGCACAGAAGTAGCCTTTTTTTTGCCTGGATATGAGTTGTATTGCTAGGGAATTTCTGCAACTAGGCTTTTTTTTTGCTTAAGACTTCGGCTTGTTTTGTGTTTAAGTTACTCTCTATTTTAGGTTCTTTAAATGTTGCAATTTGTGAAGACACATTGTTGGGGCTCTAACCTATTAGGTTCCTTTACATGAAGGCACAACTGTAGTGTTGTTTGAGCCATTGTTATCGATTGATCAAAAGTAAAATAATGTTTATCTTTTAAGTGAATTCTTTTTTGCTTTGAACTCTTTTTTGTGGTACATTTTTTATGGAATGATAGGAACGAGTGACTTCATCTTTATAGGTAAAATTGATGTATGTGTTCCCAAGGAGCAATTTGTTACACAATATGAGAATTCTTTCCTCTTCCATAATTGTTTAGAAGTTTGGTATATTTTGCAGTTTGTAAGTGCCTGTTTGGGGTTGATTTGTTGTTATTTACTGCAGGTTATATATATGATGGAGCTCTAAGATATACGCCAAGGGCCCATTGACGACACAGTCCTTGTGCTATAGCAAGGCCATCACTCCTGTGCGGTTTGGTAAGCCAATGTAAGTGCCAATTCCCTTTTCTAGAGTAAATATTGTGTTGTCGTGTACAAGTTTTAATAAGAATTCATAATTTCAGGGGAGGGTCCACCCGAGTCTGGTACGATCATCATTCGGCATTGCGAACGGGAGTTGCGTTCATTGGATCCTCCCCCGTCGGCTCCTATTATAGAATTGGTTACACAGGCAAGATTTGGTGGCCTACTCAACATGCAGTACATGCAGTTAGATCTTGCGTTGTTGACAGCGCTAGTGGAGCGTTGGAGGCTAGAGACTCACACTTTCCATTTCACTTCGGCTGAGGCAATGGTGACGCTCCAAGATGTTGAAATAATAACTGGTCTCCCGGTTGATGGTAGACTGGTGACAGGGAGTACGGATTTGAATTGGGAGAAAATGGTGCGGGATCTATTGGGTCTCGAGCTTCGACATGCAATGAGACGAGGGAACAAGGTAACATTGCAATGGTTGCGGAGACACTTTAATGGACAAGTTGAAGAGACAGATACGCAAGTTCAGATTGACCAGAAGGCACGGGGATATATTATGCAGCTAATAGCGGGTGTGTTAGTGCCCGACGAATCATCATCCCGTGTGCATTTATGCTATTTGGAACTTCTTCAGGACCTAAAAGCTTCAAGGCAGTACAGTTAGGGTAGCGCAGGGCTAGGTTCATTGTACAAAGGCCTATGCCATCTTTCCAAGTCAAATAGTAAAGACGCAGGAGGCTTGTTTGTCTTGCTTCAAGTGTGGGCTTGGGAGAGGCTACCATATGTTGCCCCTGGATGTGTTGGGGACTAGCCCTCTCGCCAGGGAGCAGCCTTAATTGGACGGTAATTTTTTTCATACATTCAGATTGTTGCATTTACATGTATATGTCAAGTGAAATATTGAGTTATTGTATTTTCCATTTTAGAAGTACTATCACTTATTTAAGTTCATATGGTTTCATTGCAGGTGGGATGACAAATTCCACTCCCCCGATCTAGCGACCCATGTTGTTGGCCATTATAGGCACTCGCTGGATATGCAAAAGCCCGATGAGGTTAGTAGGAAGTGTTATCTTCCTCATAACACGACGTAAACACTTTTGGTTGTTGTTTCAAGTAGGCCTTTATTATGGTTTTACCTTCCAAGATTGGATCCATTCTTCTTGCAATAAACTTTGAATCTCCAATAATTGTGTGTGTAGGTTATTTGGCAGCCCTACAAAGACGGTTGATTGAGTTGTTGCTCCCATTCTGCTCTGCTAGGAGGAATATTTGGAGGGCAAAGGTGCCCCTTATAAATTTCAATATCATAGAGATGTATCAACCTGAGAGAGTCATGCGACAGTTTGGATATCGACAATTTCCTTCAGAACCCTCTTTTGCTCGAGATCGTTCACATGGTATGGAAATGAAGAAACATTCACATAATTGGGCAAAGGGAAAATAGAGTACATGTACAGAGGTGGGAAAATAGGCTCCAATACATTGTACCAAAAGGTGAGTCCGACATTGTAGGAGCATACCCCGATGAGGATGAGTATGTCACTTGGTACAAGAGAATAACTGTGCCATTTGTTAGTCAAATGAGTGCATCATTGGACAAACTGGTGAGAGTGATAATGTTTTGTTACTTTCACATTGGTTAAATGTAAATTCGTTAAATTGATCTTAAATTTTCTTATTTGTAGAAGAATCTATTAAGGAGCATAATTAGCACAGACTTGTCAGAGCGAGCACAGGCGGTGGGGAGGAAAGGGTTGATGTGCATTGTTTCCCAAGAGAAATTTCTAAGGAAGGAACCCCCGGTGCACAGTGTATGGATTCCGCTGGCTGTGGTTGAGGAGGAGGAGGTGGTGGAAGATCACGGAAATGGTGGGGTATATGCTGACAAGGAGGTTGGGGTTGGTGCAAATGTAGAGGCAGTCGAGGGAGAGCAACAAGATGGACATGGACATGGACACATGGACGATATGGTAGCACAACCACACCCACAACAAGAGGATCATCCAATGCCCATGTTACACATCTCACCTGGCATTGTGCTGAGTCCATTTTCCACCACCCCCATGGACATGCACGATGGTATTGGGTCATCCTCGCAGCCAAGGTCATTGTCAGAGTCTCAGACCCCCACTGAAGATTGGACCGACTTTATCGTGGAGCAAATAGGTAATAATTTTTTTTTTTGAAAACATGTTACACATGACAGAGTGAAATTGTTTTCCAAATATTTTATTGTGGACTTATTATGGAGGCAGGTAGTGGTGGGGAAACTAGTTTTGTTGATGCTCCAGTGGTGAAGAGGATGAGGCTAGACTTGGCGAGGGTGATAGAATGCAAGTTGACGCGCAAGCTAAGGAGCAGATACTACGTGGAGAATCGAGTACCCTACATACCCTTGGTGATGGGGAGGTGACACAGGACCATGAACATATACAAGAGTCGGTGCAGTTGGATTAGGGACAGGCTTTGTTGCAGGTTGAGGGACACGATGAACTGCCTCATAATGTGCCGGTGGAGGGACATGATGAGCTGCCTTTTGAGGTGCCAGTGGAGGAACATGATCAGTTATTTGCTGAGTTGTAGGTCGACGTACAAGAGCTACGTAGGGGTATGCGCACACGTCGGCGACCACAATGTGGTTTTGATAGCCACAAAGGGATTGCATAAGGGCAAATATAGGCATTGACTACTGTCTTATGGTATGAGTTGTTCTATCATATTATTTATGTTCAATAGTACTTAAATATGTTTTTTTTGCATATGTTTAGGCTCTCTTCATTATTATTGGCATTCCAACTATGTGTTTCCTATACTATAGTGTAAGCCCAGAAACCTTTCCTTCTTAGGAATTTGAATTAAGAGTAAAAAGCACCTCAATGATGTTCACCACCACAACTAGCTCTTTTTCCTATCATTGTATACTTTTTATGAGACATGGGATGACAAAATTGTTATGAAAAATTCCTCGTTTTAGTTATATGAAATAAATGCATGTCCTAAACTTTTGAAATGGTGTAGCACTTCAGCTAGGCCTTACTTGAGGGTTATATAAGACAATGTAGCAACTATTAAACAAGAGGTTCTGAAAAATAGAGGATTAAATTCCTTTTGCCCTGTGAACAAAAAAATTGTGTTTTAGTCCAAGTATTAATCTTCGTTAAAATTCTACTTAAAATGCCTTACTTGAGAGCTATAAGGACAATACAGCAACTCTTAAACGAAATGTTCTGAAAAATGCAGTTATAAATTCCCTTTATCGGTGAACATAAAAATAATTTAGCCTAAGTATTCCCCTTCTTTCTCCTACTCATTCCTTGTCGGGACTCTTGCAAAGTTAATCCAGAGCTACTTGTTTTCGCTGCATCTGGGCAAAAAATTATGCTACCACCTCCATGCTCAAGTGATACATAAGAGTCGTGTTGGAAAAAAAGTTAGGAGAAAAGGACACTTTCTCTGAATTTTTTCTTAAGATGTAAGATGAAGATTTTGAGAAGGGATTGAGTTTTGGCTGTTATTTCACCCAACACCCCGAACTACTTTAAATATTATATCTGATGCTCGCTGACTCATTTATATGCTCATAGTTGTGGATTGTGTTTCAATCTTGGTAAGTAACTTCAAATCTCTTGGTACGGTAATTAATTTGCATGTTCTTGTATTGAATTCCGTTGGGGTTTTGAAACCTGTAGGTTTTGAGTACCTAAAGATAAATCTGTGCAATTTCTTGTCTCTTTTTCCAATTGGAATTGATATTCTTTTTACTAGAAGCAATAGAGCTTAATATTAAGACTTGATTTGGTAACTAGATTGAGTCTTAGCATGAATTTCACGTTACTAGGCTCTTTGGAAATAACCTCTGGATCTGAAAGCAAGTGTTTTTAGGTCTTTGTAAGTGTAAATTCATTCTTTGGCGTGTAATTAGGTGCAGAATTATGTCGATCTTCTAGTTCTTTGAAAATCTTTGTTTAAGCATAAGATTGTTATCAGAATGGGCTTGTTTAGGAGCAGAAAACTGGTTTTCGAGAATGCAAAATGAGTTTTGGGTTGTCAAATTGTTAGCGAGTTCTTTGGAAAATCGATTTGGTTTTAGAAATAGCAATTGCTAGGTGCTAAAATAGCATTTTTAAATGCCGAGAAATTTGCTATGTCGAGGAAAATGTAAACCTCATTACAGGAATTGAATCCTAATCAAATTGAAATTGTTGATCTTAGTCTTTGAATTTGCGTACCCCTAGATTTGAAACCGTGCTATATATAAGCATGACGCGAAGTTAATTTTATTGGATATGAGGCCTTTATTTGTATTTTTATTGCTCAATTGGTAACCACTTGGCTATAGCTACTTAGCTTGTAACTAGTTGAATATAAATAGCTTTTGTGCTAATTGATAATGCATATTTCAGAGGCTGAGACGAGCACATCCAAGGTGCTGAAATCATCAATTGTACGTAAATATCGGATTCAACATGGAATGACCGTAAAAAGTGTAGATCTCTCGACAGTTATCATGCACTAGTGCTGACACAATCGTTTGGTTAACACAAGGGAAGAGCTGCTGATCTGCTATATTGATGCTAGTATGGACCATGATGCTCGCCAAACTCTCCTTTCTGAAGGGTTTAGATTTAAATCAAGGTTTCATAGGTGTTTATTAGGTAATTGAAGAGCTATATCATCATTATAATCTGCCGGGATTGAAAGTAACGGCTTATAATTGTCATCTTTTAACTACTCTTGAATCTTGTACGAGGTGGAATTAGGCCTTTGAAATTAACGTTGTCTTCAGAATATCCATTTCTGTTGAAGGTTGAGCTAGTTAGAAGACTGGATTTTGTTGTCAAAAGCAAACTTTCTATTGGACACGCGATTATAGTAGTCTTTTTTTGTAGTTATTGTCCAATGATATGATATATCTGCTTACTAATAGTCCGACCAATCTCATGCTGTGACCTTGATCAATTCAAAAATTCAACTTCAGTTGGCCAAGCTTGTTTTAATATTTATTTGTTTTTCATTTTTTTTTTCACTTAGGGCCGATTGGACATTATTAGTTGATAACCTAATTGAGATTCATCATGGGAATGTGGGTTTTAAGAATCTTCTTGAATAATTCATAGAACAAGTACTTTCACAGGCTACTTCTGCGTTTTCTCCCAGAAAATTGTTGGGACTAGACCTTTTTTTTTCCCAACGACAACAGGGATGGACTTGGATTTTCGACTCCCAAACGTAGAGTTGCACTTCCTTGAAAACGCTTCGTTAGCATCCGTATTTGTCCAATAGCTATTGTCCGAACTAGAGCTTCCCTCATAATTAATTTTTATTGGGGATGAAAAAATTAAATTAGGAAATAGACAGGCTAGACATGTTTTCAAGGCGACCTAGATTTTTGAACCATGGATCGGGACTTGTGCTCCCGTAAAAAAGCTTCGTCACCAACTGAAATATTTTAGGATGGTCGCGAAGGGTATTTGAAGTTCACATATATGGTGCTCCGGGGATCGAAAATGGATACCGTTTGCAACATTGCGTACCCCATACGACAGGCTAGGCATGTTTTCAAGGCGACTTGGATTTTTGAACCATGGATTGGGACTTGTCCTCCTGTAAAAAAGCTTCGTCACCAACTGAAATATTTTAGGATGGTCGCAAAGGGTATTTAAAGTTTGCATATCTTGTGCTCCGGGGATCGAAAATGGGTACCGTTTGCGCCATTGCATACCCCATATGACAGGCCAGACATGTTTTCAAGGTGACTTAGATTTTGAACCATGGATCGGGACTTGTCCTCCTGTAAAAAAACTTCGTCACCAACTGAAATATTTTAGGATAGTCGTGAAGGGTATTTGAAGTTAGCATGTGTTGTGCTCCGGGGATAAAAAAATGGGTACCATTTGCGTCATTGCGTACCCCATATGACAGGCTAGACATGTTTTCAAGGCGACTTGGATTTTTGAACCATGGATCGGGACTTGTCCTCCCGTAAAAAAGCTTCGTCACCAACTGAAATATTTTAGGATGGTCGCGAAGCATATTTGAAGTTAGCATATCTTGTGCTCTCGGGATCGAAAATGGGTACCGTTTGCCCCATTGCATACTCCATATGACAGGCCAGACATGTTTTCAAGGCGACTTGGATTTTGAACCATGGATCGGGACTTGTCCTCCTGTAAAAAAACTTTGTCACCAACTGAAATATTTTTGGATAGTCGCGAAGGGTATTTGAAGTTAGCATATGTTGTGCTCCAGGGATAAAAAAATGGGTACCGTTTGCGTCATTGCGTACCCCATATGACAGGCTAGATACGTTTTCAAGGCGACTTGGATTTTTTAGCCATGGATTAGGACTTGTGCTTCCATAAAAAAGCTTCGTCACCAGCTGAAATATTTTAGGATGGTCGCGAAGGGTATTTGAAGTTGGCATATCTTGTGCTCCGGGGATAAAAAATGGGTACCGTTTGCGCCATTGCGTACCCCATATGAAAGGCTACACATCTTTCAAAGGCGTCTTGGATTTTTGATTCCCAAACCTAGAGTTGCAATCCCTTGAAAGCGCTTCGTTAGCATCTGTATTCGTCCAATAACTATTGTCCGAACTATAGCTTCCATTATAATTAATTATTATTGGGGATGAAAAAATTAAATTAGAAAATAGACAGGACATACTTGTATTGATGCATCACACGTCTTTTTTGTTATTTTTTTTTTTTGGGTAAATTTGAAACCAACTTTATTTTAATGAAGTGCTACAACAAAAGCCATCGGAAAAAATTCAAATAATTTGTACCCCAAAACAAAACAAACATAAAAGACAACATAAATTGTCATTAATTAAATGAGAAACTTGTTATACAAACATGAAATATACTTGGAACAAATGTCCTCTTGATGCTCAAATAGTTCGATCAAGCTTTGTACATAAGTTCAATCAATGTGCCACGATCACCTTGAAATTGTGTGGTGTGCTCACCCAATACAACTTGTTTCTTATATTTGAAACAAATGTCCTTCTTGGAAATCTGCTTTCCTGATGCTGGATGTTTCTTTCAAGCTTTTTGATACATTATGCAACGAGCATGGAAGTAGACAGGCTTTGCGTTACCCATATTAGGAGAGAGTTTAGTCACGGGTACAACCCAAGTGACATATCATGACACTTCTACCTAATTTGTGATGATACTGTAATAATTTGTGATGATAACACATTACAGTATCATCACAAATGGTAGATAACAATTACAGTATCATCACAAATGGTATAATCTTCCTATTTCAAAACCAATTGTGGTTGTCCAATAAAATCTACCCATGAGGGCATCTTGAAAATTGCAATTGCAGGGTAGTTCGTCATCGTGTGGTAGTGATGGACACCACATCGGCGACAACTACGATATATTAGACTTACAGTATCATCTCAAATGGACATACTAAATTTGTATTTTCAATCACCATAATTGAAACAAAGTAATATAGGATAGGAGTATAACAAAAAAAGAAGAAGTCGTAAGCAGTAGGAACAAACAATGAAATTGTTCACAAGCTAACTAGGTAGAACAAATTTTTTCTCAAGCAACGAACAAAATTGGAAGGAATAAATTGTTTAGCAAGGGTTTGCGTGGGAGTGGGCTTTTTGTAGTGTTTCCCAGAATCAATTACGCATGCCTTCGTTTAGGAAAGGCTTTGGAGAGAATCTTGTCGATCTAAATACCGCATTTTGGACATGCGCCATTATTGGAATGCTGCATTTTGAACATGTAGCATTGTTGGAATGCCGCATTGTTGGAAAGCCGTAACAGGCCTGCCCGTGGATCAGACTTTGCAGATTATTAAGGTGCAGGATCAAGCCTATCCATTTTAGCACACGTCAAGAGAATAGACTCTATGTGAAAAGAGCATTGACTTCAGAGCATTGAAGATTAATGGGCAAAATTACACTGAAGGAATTAAAGACGACTGACTTTAGAGCATTGAAGATTAATTATACATTTTACAATTGAAACATCTTTGCCTTATCAATTTTTTTCAGTACTTGTTTTACTTTAGTCACTCTAATACCTTTTGAATTATTTATTTTACTTTTTAAAGACTCACCTTCTTCATGGCATATATCTACATGTTATTTTAAGCTTATGAGAAATATCTCATACAAAATAGTTTGAGCAATTAATTATAGGAAACCTTCAAAGTGAAATTTAAGAAAAAATTGAGTACAATCAGAATTAAGGAATTGTTTCTAATCATGTGTTTCGAAAGAAAACTATTTTTTTAAGAAAATGGGCATTATTGATGTTTAGTCACTTTTTTTTCGTCTTTACTCTACTTTGGGGGGGCTTGTACTTCCACTTGTCAGAGAAAGAGCGAGTCTGAAAAATTTGGTGCGAGTCTAAAAAAAATTTACTACAACAATCAAAAGGCAGGGAGAATAACACCAAAAACATATGTCCAAACACAAATGTAAAATCGAAACATAAGTGAATGGGCTAATCCTACAGATAGAGTTGTTTTAATTCTAATCAGTATACAAAATTTCTAAGTGTAAACTCTCAAAATTACCTATCATCACCAATGCTTCATAATGTTTGTACTGAAGCTTTAATTTGAATTTGCCAATCCTTTTTATGCTCATTTCTAGTATTTGAGCATATTTTCAACACTTTAACGTAAATTTATCTCCAAATTCATGAGTTTATAAGCTCATTAGTCTTGTTCTGTTTTTTTATTGTTTATTTGGGTGAATTTTAACCCAAGTTAAAATTCATTAAGTGCTACAACAAAAGTGATGGAAAATAGTTGAAGTACTTTGTACCAAAAAACAAACCGAATTGCAATGGTAAATACGAATATTTTGATCGAGCTTTGCACATAAGTTCGACCCATGTGTCACGATCACCGCGAAGTTGTGTTGTGCTCACACAGTAGGATTTGTTTCTTATACCTGAAACAAACACCTTTCTTCTTGGTAGTCTCTCCTGGTGCCCGGATGTTTAGTTGGAGCTTTTGACTTTAGAGCATTTTTGACCTGAGGCATTCTGATGTGTTTGGCACAACTTTCGTAGAGAATATAGTTCACCATTTTGCTATGCTCAATGCTGCATTTTAGAAATGCGGCATTAATACACTGCCGCATTTTTAACATGCGGCATTGTAGTAATGCCGCATTTTGGACCTGCGGCATTCTGACGTGTTTGGCACAACTTTCGCAGAGAATCTAGTCCACCATTTTGCTGTGCTCAATGCCGCATTTTGGAAATGTAGCATTAATACAATGCTGAATTTTGAACATGCGGCATTGTAGTAATGCCGCATTTTTTACCTGCGGCATTCTGCTGTGTTTGGCCTAGCTTTCGCAGAGAATCTAGTCCACCATTCTACTGTGCTCAATGCCGCATTTTGGAAATGCGGCATTCCTACAATGCCGCATTTTGGACCTACGACATTCTGTTGTGTTTGGCACAGCTTTTGCAGAGAATCTAGTCCACCATTTTGCGGTGCTTGGCACAGATTCTGTAAAGAATCTGGTACGTATGAATGCCACATAGTGGACATGAGGCATAGGGGAAAAGGCAGCCCTAACAGGCCAATCTCGCAGCATTTTTTAGGTGTGATCCATTATTCAAACCCCTTTTATACCACCCTCGTTCTTTCGATCCCTTGTACAAAAAATCAAAATGAGCAATATACTTCGCATAATTGTTTATGTTGGTGGACGTGTTGTTGGACATTCAAACAACCCAACATACGAAAGTGGAAGACCTATATTGTTAGAAGTACCACATGATTCATCACTTGCTTCTCTGCAGTAGCTTATTCATAATGAAGCTGCTACACCGCCGAGGTTGATGAAAATTTCATATTGTTATCCGATTGTTAGCCATCATCATCCAATTTCATACATCGGAGTTGAGGTCGTTGATGACGGTAGTGTGAACACTATATTTAACGTTGTTAATGCCACCCCAGGTTACACCCCCACTCTTTACGTGGAATCAGTAGAAAGCTTCCCCAATCAGTATGACATTGTCCCTATACACACGTCCAACCATCGGGGATCAAAGGGCGAATCAAGTAGACATAGACAGGCAATTAACAATGATATGCCTAACTTTGTAGATGATCGTTATGAAGCGGTGGAAGATTCTGTCATTGGCGATCAGCATGAAAATGAGGCAACTGGCTTTAATGACGAATTTGAAGATGGGGACGACGAAGATGTTGATTACGCATCCAACAGCAGTGAAGAAGATGTGGATGCAGGCTTAGAAGATGGGGATGATGATGAAGACGCAACAAATTTTTTTCAGCCACCATCAATGTTAACGCAAGACACATGGACAAATATCATCGACCCAAGCCCGCCAATGCCCACAGGTAGTCAAATTGGATGGGATGGTTCTAATTTCATTCGGGGACAAGTAGTAATTTGGATTTGTCACAGTACAAAAAGATATGTTTGTTTCTTTCGATAAATATCATATTTGTCATAATATAACCTATAAGTCACAATTTTTGTTTCTTTTTTTGCAGATGTTTTCTTCAAAGGAAGAAGTGAAGCACTTGGTCCAAAAGTATAGCATGCGTCGGAATTGTGCGGTAAAGACTGAAAGATTGTCACCTACTGTGTTGATCTACATATGCCATAACGAGGAGCCATGTCAGTGGCGCTTTCATGCAATAAAGAAGACCGATACTGAAGAATGGGAAATTACTCGTTACGCAGGGCCTCATACGTGTGTTTCAAGAAATGTAAGTCAGAATCATGTTAATCTTACCGCCAAGCATATGGTGAGACATATCACAACCATACTTAAGAAAGACGCAAGTACTAAAATCAAGGTTTTGCAGGAAATTATTAAAATTGCAACAGAATGTTATAACCCATCATACACAAAAACATGGGCGGTAAAGACTCTTGTTATTGCTGATATTTATGGGAACTGGGATGACTAATATGCAGAACTATCAAGGTATTTGGCCACTGTGAAAGTGCGTAATCTGGGTACAGAGGATGTCATTAATACCACAGAGTCTAACATACCAGGTTGTGCAATATTTTTTCACGTATTTTGGGCATTTGGACCCGCCATTGAAGCATTCAAACATTGTCGACCTGTATTGAGCATTGATGGAACATTTCTTACGGGAAAAGACGAAGGCCGTGATGCTAATTGTCGTGTCTCAAGATGCAGAAAATGAATGTGTGCCTATTGAATTCGCAATTGTGGAGGAGGACGCTGAAAATTGGGGATGGTTTCTAAATTGCATTAGATGCTTTGTTACAATGAGGAAAAATTTGCGCGTCATTTTTGACAGGGCAGCTGGCCTCATCTCTTACATGCCAACAGACCTATTATGGAGACCACCATACGTTTACCATCAATTCTGTGCCCACCACATCAAGGAAAACTTTATGCGGAGATACAACAAAAAAGTGGGCATCCAAGTCAAATTCACTGCCATGGAAGTACAGAAACGGAAGTACAAGTGTTAGCCAAGCAAAATGATAAATTGGGATGACGACATACTCTATAAAGAGCTTACAAACCTCGACCGACCAAAGTGGTCACTTGCATGCGATGGAGGTAGGCGATATAGATCATGTACTACAAATGTATTTGAGGGCTTGAATGGGGTTCTTAAAGAAGCCCGACATCTACCCATAACGGTAACTGTTATGACAACATTCTACAAGTCTGTCGGATATTTTTTTTCAAAGGTCGAAGGAGCACACCAAAGAAAAGACAACTACCAGACTTTAAGCAAGTTTGCAATGGATAAGTTTGAACATTGGATGAACAAGGCAAGAAGACAACGTGTCGTGGAATCTAATCGCCAGTTAGGGGTGTTTGAAGTGGAGACACCAATGCATCCATAAAGCCCAGGTAAAGGGAATCACATGCACACGCTTGAGTTGGTAGAGTGAAAGTGCACTTGCGGGAAGTTTCAGCAGTGGATCATGTCCGTAACCCACATCAATATCCATGCTTTTTGGGAAGAAACCATGTGCCCAATAATTTGCATGGTTGGGACTTGGGAGTTAAGGAGTACAATCCTACACTTGACCCATTTCTTGAACTTTCAAGCAAATGAAACCATATTGGTTTCCTAAATGGAAAATGATATGGGTACACCATTTGTGCACCCCAAATGCACACCACCCTGATGTGGCCAATGAGGGGCTCACCCAAAAAGTGGGTTTCTCCTCATTTACCACATCAAAGTGGTATGCATTTGGGGTGTACAAGTGGTGTACCCATAGCATTGTTGTTCCTACATTTCCTCTCAAATTGCCTCCTACTATGACGCATAAAATTATAGCTTCTCTCTACTAGGTCCAAAACACAGTGTAGCACGGTGAAAATGGTTGCACCCTTTTTTTTTTTCCTTTGGAGAGGAACTAAGTCTTTGATTGTCCTGAGTCAGCTATTTCGCATTATTCACTTGCCTCATAAGTTCAAGATTAGGCATTGAAGACCTTGACCAAAAAAAGCTTCACTTTGAGCTGCCTTTGAAAGACTTGATTCCAATCAACAACCCCTCACATTTGCGTCTTTACAAATTCCGTCTAACAAAAAATTTAGATTGTTCACCCTATTACCCATCTTGAGACGAAATGCCAACGGATTAGAGGGCGAGAAGAAGTTTCGTACCTTGTACCTCATTCGGTTTCCTACCTCCAACTTCCTTCGAAGAGCTTCATATGTAAACTCACCTAGCACATTCTCCGCATTGCTGATTACTGACTTGAGACTCTTGATCCACTCTTTCAGGGCTTCTGATTCTATTTTCCCTTTCTCAGCATCACATAGCAAAGCTTGGATGTTCTTTAACCTTCTCTTCAGCTTTTGGAGGCCTCCTTTGAAACCCCATGCTAGCTTAATCTATTCGGTTACAACTGGAATCAAGCCATTTAGGATTGCCTGAGCAGCAGGGAAGAGGAAAGTTGCAGCCATTTTTTCCATGTAAAAACTAAATTGGGACAAAACTGAAATGGTTTGGGGAACGATCCGTCATAGAAGACGAAGTAGGGTTGGCCCGAGAGCATTTGCACCGTTGATTCAATTTTAAGTTCAAATTCAAATTTGAGTATAAATCAATAAAGCTATGCCTACATTTATTTTTTCTCATTAAAATGTTTGATATCCAGTCAAGTTTTTATTTAAAACTTTAATCAAATTTATGTAAAAAATTAAGCCAAGAGTGGAGATGATCTGACTCGGCCAAAAGCAAATATCAAAAGTCTTTAATTATTTAGACACCCCCTCAACTACCAAACTACCATTTATTGCCACTTTATGGGACGGAGAGAGTATCATCCAATTCTTCACAAAATTAAATTTAATTTGACAACAAATACCATAAACGGCTTTCAAACTAACAACAAATGTTCCAAATTCATAACATAATAACAAAACAAATGCAATATTTTCTAAAAGACGCACAAAGTTCTCGAAGAGAGACTTGACAAGTACCCTGTTACTTACTGTATCTTTTATTTTTAAAAAGAAAAAGAAAAAAAAGTGAACACCCATCCAATCGTTAATTCTCCCATCCAATACGTGAGTTTAAAATGCGAATCCGGTGATCTCTTGCTCACCCGAGCTCAGATACCAATTTATTGTGCATTTCAGGTCACACATGCACTTAAACACACAAAAGAAATCTAAGAAAAAACTTCGTCCATCCGTATATATCCACAAAATATAGAAAAGACATAAAAAACCTATCCGGGGAGCAATAACCGGCTCCCACTCCGGTAGGTGGAGGTCACAACCAGCTCTATCTCTCACACTCTCAACCTATCTCACTCACATTGTACTATCACACACCAAATAAAAAGGAGATAACAAGAGTATATGTCACACCCCAAATTAGGAAACATGACCAGTTGTGAACCAAGAGAAAATTCCTGGATCACAAAGACTAAACAAAAATAATTTATTCAACTTGAAATATTTAGACTGAATCCTAAATAATAAAATCAAAATGTGTAGAACATTTTTGTAGCAAGAGAGCAATATCTCAAATTCTCCATACACTAAATTTATTAACAAAATTTTAATTAAACAAAATTGCGGAAGCTGATGACATGACTAAAAGAAAATAAAAATGCAAAAGCCCTAGAGGTCCAAACGATGGGTCCCGACACTGTCTCAGAGTCCACTATGATGCTCCAAGAATTAACCTGAAAAATAATGTGAAATAAATTTGTCAGCTCACAGCTCAATGAGTAGTTAAACATGCTAAAGTAAAGAGTACAATGTGGCAAACTTTTAAACAAAAGATAATCGAGGTTGCCAAAAAAAAGGTTTCAAATATCAAAGGTCGATGACTCAACAAGTGGTTTCAAGGAGATGAATGTCCGATTAATGAATAACAAATACAATAATCGAATCACAAAAATATGCATTTATACCAATCAGCCTCTCCAAGAATACTAGAACGACAAACAACAATAAATAGGAAACTCAACCCAATTATGTGAGAACCAAATAATAACAACCATTGCCAAACGCCAAATATTTTCTCAGGGTTCAGCCTGTTGAATCCAACACCGTACGTAGAATCACCTCAGGATGGCGTCTGAGTCTTTTCCTAAGCCAATCCGGAATAGGGTCGCATGGTATTTCACAAGTCTTTTCCCAATCTGTTGAGCAGTAGAGTCACAGGGCATTTCACAAGTCTTTTCTCTAGTGGCCGAAGTCATCACAAGATGGCAAATGAGACTTTCCCTTGGACTTTCACAAATATATACATGGTCCCAATTTTTAGAGATATCATGGAATCAACGAATGGCTAATAAGGAAATTAATATCCACCAATCAATTGCAAATATTTTCAATTAACCTTGTATGCCAAAGGGTACGTCAATCATCAATAAACGTTCAATGAACAAGATAACATTTATCCATCACAACAAATAAAATAATCTGTCAAGAATCAATAGGCTCAAGAGGAATCCAAACGAAGGGATCACGCTTAACCACTCACCTGGAATCCAAAAGATGAAATGACGATTTGCAATGCAAGTGAAACCAACTAATCTGAATTAAAGTATAAAAGTCATAATTAATCACATGTTAACCCATAACGTAGATTATTGCCAAAAATACTAAATGTAATGCTCAAGCCTTTTCTAGCATTAACTTAGCACTTAAGATGCTAAACCTACTCTAAACTAAGACTAGAATAGATACCACAACTCAATCCATGTGCTACTACCACCACAAGAAAATGGGTCATTCCCAGCATTTTTTATCCCGGCATTTCAATAAATGCAGGAAAAAGTACTATTCTCGGCATTTTTCCAAAAAATGCCGGTAATAGTTAAATTTCCGAAAATTCTTTATTTTATAGTACAAATATATTTGTTTGACCTTTAGAAACCAAATGTGTGCTAGCACAGTTGGTAGTGCACGTGCGCGAGGGGTGAAGGTCACGGGTTCAATTCCTCAGGAAAGCAATTTGTCCCCAATTTTGCTTGCCACGTGACATTTTTTTCCCTAATATAAGAATCAACTTTTCCAGGCATTTGTGACGACTTTTCCTAGCATTTGTTAGTATTAACAACACATGTATAGACAACATATGTAAAAAATGCCGGTAATACCCTTTTCCGGCATTTGTGGTGGCTTTTCCGGCATTTGTCAAAATGCCGCTAATAGTGAGATTTTTCCCCTGCATGGGGATCTCGATCACTCTCACTCTCACTCTCACTCTCTTTAAAAATTCAATTGTAATCTGATTTTATTCCCCTTTTTTTGTGTGAAAAGAATCAGATTTCGTTCACTACCACAATTTTATGTGAAATTAGTAAATCAATGATATCATGTTTTGTCGGGCCTTCATTACATGCGATCCTTTCATTTCCCTTTCCTTATTGAACTAATTGACCATAAATCTGAACACCTAACATGCACAATGTCTGAAACCTAATACAATACCATCATCGATAATTGCGGTGTTTAGGAGGTGATGATTTCTTCTTCATAATGGAAGATTAAAGAAAAATTCCTAAGGACAGAGTTATATTATGAGTTGCCATGGAACCTAGGTTTTGAAACTCAGATGAGTATAATGAAGGTAGGTTTCAAATATAAGCATGGATTCTTAGTTTAGGTAATTCACTAGCTTAAGAACATTATATAATGAAGGTAGGTTTCAAATATAAGCATCTTGTCTTGATCGATTAGTATATATAATTGCTTATGTTAGAGCATCTCGCTATGGTTTAAAATATGAACAGTACCTCGTCACAGTTGCCCGAGCAATTGTTTATCATGTATATAATATTTTAATGCTTTTAATCATGTTCCCACTTCTTGTTCTTGGATTATTATATAAACTATCATAAAGGATTTCGGATAAGAACAAAAATCAGAATAAATGACAAGAATAAAAACCATTCTGCAATAAAATAAAAAAAAAAAAACAATGAAAACATGTCATATTTCGAGGTACAATCACTAACAAATTTAATTTAAAAAAATAAAACTTAAAGTTACTGCCAAATTAAAAAATACATCCTATTGGCCGAAAGAGCTCGTCCTTGTGCAAGCTCACGAAACACAGACGAGGTACTAGGACATTGTTTGAGACCGAGATAAACCGAAAAATGTATGCCATATTCAAGGATCAAATGAAGCTTCTATCTTTATGATAATTGTTGGTTCATGAGTTTGACAAGTATAGATACTTTTCCATCTAGATGGGAAATTTTTTTTACTTTTCATTTATCGTTTTCTTTCCAACTTGTCGACTAGTATTAACTGTATTATTTTTAGATGCAAAATACAAAAGATGTGTACCAGAAATCCAATGGCAATGACAGTGCATTCCTGTTTGAACACTGCTGGGTTATATTGAAGAACCAACCAAAATGGTTCTTAGAGTGAGAAGAAAAATGAATTGAAAAGGCCAAGAAAGGGCTAGCATCTTGTCTTTCTACTCCATACTCTCTCCGTTCCTAAATAAGTGTTTGATAAGCCCTCAATATTGTAAGTAGTGGGGCTTATCTCGCTCATTTTGATCACACACATGTGTAATTTGTGGCTTTACAAGATTGATTTTGCACAAGGTTGTGTTTTTGTTATTAGCAGGAAAAAGGCAAGAAAAAGACGTGTTTTGACACCATGGTTGAACCAACGGATGCCCAAGCATCAGAGGCCACATGGCACCCCGCCACCGAGTCCCGGGAATCAAGAAATGGAGTTTTGAACAAGACTTGGGAAGCTTAGAGGTCATGATGACAAGCTGTAAGGTCAAGGGATCAAGACAAAGAAAAATCTCAATTTTTACACTTTCAACCGGTAGAAGCATTTTGCTCAACCGGTTGAAGGGCAACAGAAGGTTTTTCAACCTGTAGAAGTTTTTTGCTCTACCGGTTGAAGCTTCTTTTTTTGCAACTTTTTTGCCCGATCAGGAAATATCTTGTGGCATTTTTGTAATAACTTGGCACGACTTTTGGGGCCTTTATAAGGTCTTCAACCTCAGAACTTTAGGGTTAGACTTGGTTTTCACCTTCTCTCTCTACCTCCATGAATGTTCACTTATTTGCTCTACATTCTCTCTAGATTTTCAAGCCTTCTCACTTAGTTTCAAGGTAAACCATCTCTTTTAATGTTGTAGTATTTGTCGAGACCTTTATATAAATCTAGTTTATTTTCGTTTTTGTTGGTTAATTTGTTTTCTCGTTCCTCTAGCTAATTCCTTTAAAATCTCTAGTTTTTCATTAGAGTTGTTGATTTTCTCAGGTACTAATGTTGTAGGTAGATACAAATTCTTCACTAAAAATTAGTTTATAAAGTTATAAGTCATGATCTTCATTTCCTTTTCAAAATTAGTTATGTTTCCCGTAGTTATGATTGAGTAGTCGTTATAGGCTTGGTCATGGGGTGATTAGCACTCCATGACTTAGGTTTAATTCGTTTTTTTTTTGCCAAATTGCAAACACTTCTTGTTTAATAAAGTCGCGGGTTCATCTTTATGTATCAAAATTTGGGTTTGTTAATCTCATTGATCTCTCGTGGCCGAGGGTTAA
This sequence comes from Vaccinium macrocarpon, assembly GCA_022606695.1. Lineage (NCBI taxonomy): Eukaryota > Viridiplantae > Streptophyta > Magnoliopsida > Ericales > Ericaceae > Vaccinium > Vaccinium macrocarpon. The sequence goes on along the minus strand of CM040175.1, from coordinate 9,377,277 downwards.
TTCACCTAGGTATGACTGACGCTTTGGGCGATGTCAATCTAAAAGTTTGTCTAATTGGCTTAAGAATCCTAAACTTTATCGAACATCATTTCTAGTTCAAAGAGTTAGGATCGATTTTATGTACCAAAGTCTAGGTTTGTTAATCTTTTTGATCTCTCGTAGTTAAGGGTTGATTCTCCTTTTTCACGTGTGATGCTTGGAGCGATGTCAACCTAGATGTTTGCCAAATGGTTACAAGAATTCTAATCTCAACAAGAGAGGAACGAATTAGCCTAAGTTATGGTTGTTAAAATCCCCTAGACTTTGTCTTAGTTTAATTTGTTATTTTTAATCTTCCGAATTGTTCTCGAAATTGAGAGAATTCCACCAAACAAACTCCAAAAGCCAAGTTTGCTGCTTCAAGGCCGAAAACCTACACTTGCAAGACAACTCTCACGCTAGGTGCGTTCAGTCCCTATGGATTCGACCCGGTCATACCGGTTATTATGCTACGTGTCACCTGAACCCTACGCTTGGGGTAAGCATATTGGATTACAATCCTAGGACGCAAGCATGTCCACCGCGAAAAGTTGTGTCATTTTTCAAATCAAAAAATTAAGTGCTTACGTATATCATTTTTCGAATTTTTTCGCATCAAATTAAAGTACATGATGATCAGTACTTTAATAGTTTAATTCGGTGTGAAAAATTCAAAAAATGATACACGAAGCTCTTAATTTTTTGATTTAAAAAATGGAGAGAGAGAGAGAGAGAGAGAGAGAGAGAGAGAGAGAGAGAGAGACTTATTTAGGAACGGAGAGAGTATATGGTAAATCTAGAGGACGACAATGTTGCAACTGATAGTGTAGTGAACTTAGAGTGACCAACAATCAACGTTGTGGATTTAGAGTGACCAACAAGATCAAAAGCCGAAAAAGCGCAGTTGAAGAAACGAAAGAATCAAATTGCAAGTTTGACTCAAATTTCTTGGGCTTTGGATGAGACAAAAGAATGAAAAAAAAAGTTAGTTGACAAGAAATTGGAGATGCCTAGAAAAACTCATGATCAAGAGCAAGAAAAAATCCGTATTTAAGAAAGAATGGCTTGAAAAAACTCATGATCAAGAGCAAGAGAATATTCGTATTAAGAAAGAAAGGCTTGAAATGGATCACTTCAAAGAGGACGAGAAAGTAATGATGATGGATCTCAATGGCTTGTCGGAAGGGCAACAAGAATTCTATACTCAAACGGAAATCCTTGCAAAAAGAAGGTCTAAGTAATCTGTTTGTTGGGGTACCAAAAACTTGTTTTATGTGCTGCAAATGTATAGCTACTTCTCAGTTTTTGAAGTCTTCAAAGGTATAGCTGTATCTCAGTTGCTTGTTTTGATGTTTAAAACTATAGCAGGAATTCTATTTTTTGAATTGAAAGGAAGCCTTGAATGGCAAGCTGTGGGGCTTATTCATTTTGTGGTGGGGCTTATCCATTTTGTGGTTTGATAAGTGAAAGTATATGGATGTATGGGGAATACAAGTAAAAGAACCTCTTTTGGCATATTTTGTATGCCCATCTTTCCATGGCTTGCCTTGTTTGTGGAGAAGTATATTATCATTCATGTTGCTAGATTGGTTATTTCAAACCATGAAATTGTTATCAATGTGATTCCACCAAGCAGGTCATTCTATGAGAACCTGATACATGAAGTTTTTTGCAGAGTTGTACGAGATAGATGTGGGAAATGGAGGTTAACCGATTCTCAATTCAAGAGTATACATTTTTGTAGCTAATATCATTTTGGAACGCTGCTGCCCTTGGTTTGTACTGATATTTCTGATAGCTAATATTATTTTCGACTGCTGCTGCCCTTGGTTTCTACTGATATTTCTGATATTGTTGCTGCTGATCTCTGAGCTGCTGCTATTTTTGCCCTTTCTTTATGGTTTTGTTGATGTTATCATCAAGCCTGACATGGAATTTGGCACCTTAAAGTTTCTGATGCCTTGAATTGAAGAAGTCTTGATTCCATATATTCTTGCTGTGGTCATACTTGGCAGGAAGTTTCGACTCTAGGTCATATTCTCTGTCTCGATGTACCATTTGTCAAGTTACAATAAAATTCCGTTGCCGATTAAAAGAAAAAAAAAAGTGTGTACATTTGCTTCCTTGCATTGATACAACTTAGCCCTTTTATGTTTGAGTGAACTCCGGTGCATATGGACCTTAATTAGCTACAGACGAAACCAAAAAAAAATGACGTTGGAGACTACATTTGGTAATATTTGAAGAGGTTATAGGTAAAGTAGAGAATGCTAGTGTAGTTTTGAAACAAAACCTGTCCAGCTAAAATAAAATTAGGCACTGTTGAGTAGCAAAAATGGCTGTGTGCTGCTGCACATGCTCTTAGGTGAACAAATGGAACAAAAAACTACTGTTGGTGACTGTGACCATGCCGACGGTAAAATCACCACCGCTGCCAGGAAAAACCACATAGTGGATCCTCAAACTTAGGAGGATGGTTGGAAATAGGATTGTATCGTACCGCACCAAAATTAAATATATAAAAATTAAGAATTAATCCTTATTCAGAAGAACAACACTCAAGTCCAAGTGTCAATTTGCAGGGAACATATTGGCTTATTCAACATAATGTCGATTGAAAGAAAGAAAACAAGTTGATTGGTTTGATTTAAGGAATCTAAAGGAAATTAGGAACGCATGTAGCTGATTGATTAGAAATTTTAAGAGAAAATATCTGGAGCTTCGAATTCACCCTGACCACTTAACTAGGACATGCATAGGCTAGGGCTTGCAAACCCTTTTGATTATTATCTAGATAATATTTATATGCTGTCAACTGATATGGACTATCTCATTATACAGCCTGCCATACTAGTACACTTCGTCTCTATCACGAATCGTCCAATAGTAAGTTTCGTCATGCGACCATAGCCCATCTCAATCACCCAATCCTTCCGAAAGAACAAATTTTCAGCTTCTTTAACAAAATTAAGCGCCGAAGTTGATCAGGAAGGTACTTGAGCTTGGGCCAATCGCATTTGAAAACCCAAAATTCATCCAGAGGCCCAAAATCATTACGTCCGCAAATTAGGAGGCTGAGAATAGATGAAATTAACCAAAAAAATCAAAATCGAAATGTTTTTTAATTGGCTTATTGTGGCTTTTTCACTTCTAATGTCCATAAAAAGAAAATAGTTTATTCCACTGACTTTTTGGGCTTGCAATGTTATTTGTGGAACGGTAAAGTAAAATGGACAATGTATGTGAAATTTGGGCTTGCCTGGGAACTGTCTTGGACTTTTAGGTTGTGGAACCACTTGTCTTTCGGCTTTTTTTGTGAAGGCAAAAAAAGCAAAAAAGACACTTATTGGCTGAAGAAAACCTTAATTAGCACTCCATTAAAGATGATATGTTATGTTGATTTATGAATACATATAATTTGGTCTCTACATTAGGAATCCTGCTCCTATATTATAGAGGGCCAATTTTGGTAAACTACCTTTTAACATGACTTGAAGTGCACTAAACATATGTTTTCTTAAAAAGTAGAAACTCCAAAATGGACTAAATTATGGGACAGAGGAAGTACTTGGCATGAATATCATTTGTCACGCACAAAATTCTGATTCCCTCCCCAGTCCGGTGAGCATGTCGAAACTTTGCGCTTATATGTAACGATTTTTGGAAAGGTAAGATACTTAAAGTGTTGCCAACCGTCATGGAATTTATGTGTGTCAGGTTACCCCTTGAACGAGAAAACATAACTTATTTGTTCATAGACAGAAATTGTTTGCATGATTCTTCCTGCTCGATTAAAACATGGATCCAAGGATGATTTAGAAATGACATTACAGTTTTACAATCAGCGAAATAAGGAAATGGATTAAGCAATTTACAGTTTAACCACCCCACATCAGCTTTGTTGTATGGTTCTAGCTCGTGCTGATAAAATCTGGTACTTGTGGGAAGTGGCTAGGCAGACATGGTACGGGGAATCATTTCTGATGTCTCTCTCTCGAAATCCGGCGTCTCTATGTTTGGGAAGATGGCTCGAGATGCCTAGGTGCAATTCAGGTACTTAGGCCCCGTTTGATAACCCGACTTGCAAGTTGATTTGTAAGGCAGTAGGAGAATCGCATACTGAAGGCAGCAGGAGTTAGTGGCCAGAAGTTATTCGTGTTAGGGGCGGAGTTGAACCCTACAACTCGTGCGTGGGGTAAATTCCCTTGCCAAGGCAGCACTCTAAAGCATTTCGAGCCCCATCTTCTTATGCATATTCTGTGAGCACCCCAACAGCCTAAGCAAAATAGTTGTTTGAATCACAAAACACTTATTTTCAAAACAAAGGACAAAATAGCGAGGTGGGAAAATTTGACTTTCTGTATCTTTAATCTACCATTCAATCAAATTAATTTTTTTACTTGGACAACAAACTCGATGAGTTCTACAAAATGAACGATCTTTGTCATTGTTGTGGACCCGGAATGATCTCAGCCCACAAAGGCCCAAGACTGGATCAGACAAGACCAAAAAATGGACAGGAACTTTGACCAACAAAAAGTCACAATTCCTATGTTCGGTTCATCTACCACACAAGAAAAATGAATAACTTTGAATAACATTTTGTTCGGCCAAGACGCTGGGAACTTGAGACAAAAGCATAACAGCTGTGGAATTTTCTCACTTCTGATAACATAGCATGACTAAAGTACTACTCAACGGCAGAAAACCAAAAAAAAAGAGCCAATTACGCTTTAAATGAGAATGAAGGCTAAGACTAACAACTTATTTCATCCACATAAATACCCAAAACACCATACGTATAAGTATAATCAATTGAAGACTTATATACGATACTAATGAATTAAACTGGAGCTGTCCTAATTGCCCGGCTAGCCGCTGTTTCTTCGTCATCTTCGTCCTCTCGAGACATTTCCTCCAATGATTTTCCTTTCGATTCGGGCACCAAGAAAGTAAACAACACGCCCAGGAGATTAACGCCACCAAGAATGAGGAGAGTGTTCTTCACACCAATACCCGGCGGATACCCTTTGTCTGTTTTTTTTGGATCTTTGCTTTGACTCATATATAAAAACCCGAACGCCCCTACGATTGCCCCGGCCTTGCCTGCTGCTGCTGATATGCCATGACATGTGGACCTTAGCCTCGCGGGGAAAATCTCTGCCGGGACAACAAAAGTAGTGGCGTTTGGACCGAAGTTTGCGAAGAAGAAGGTGAGTGAGTACATGACCACGAACCCGATTCGGTTGTCCTTGTGAGTCCAGTGGTTGTAAGGGATAGCCAAGGCAAACATGAAGACTGTCATGAAGAAGAACCCCATCAACTGAATGGCGAACCTCCCTATTTTGTCGATGAACGCCACAGTGAACCAGTACCCGGGCACGGTGCTGCAAAGAGCGATGAGAGTTTGAGCCCTAGCAATCCAGTAAACCTCCTGTATGGCGTTCAACTCTCTTGCATTGGGAATCCACCCTATGGCAGTAAAGATGTCCTTTTGGAAAAGATTTTGACTGTAGAAGGCAATGTCTAGCAAGAACCATGTGCTGGTGGTACCAAGCAAGTGAACCCCGTGGCGACGAAGAAATTCCCTGGAAAACAAACCGAATGAATTGCCATGCTCTTCGACCTTTTCTTGTTCAGCTTCCATGTCAACCTGTAACACTTTGGACATGTCAGCAGCAGCTTGTTTGGCATTCTTGGCAACTAAGGCAGTGTAACGGGCAGTTTCCGGCATCTTCATACGCCAGTAGTAAGTCATTGCGGCTGGGATAGCGCCAAACATAAGAATTATGCGCCAGACATAATCGGCTTCCGGGACTACTGATCCAAGTTGACTAACTGCATATGTCGGGGCAGGAAACATGGCGTTGAAAGCAGCAGAAATGATAATTGCAACCACCCCCCCGGTCAAAATCCCAAAACCTTGCATTGCAAAAACCGCGGCAATGAAGGCTCCACGGGTTTTCTTGTTGGCATACTCTGACATAATGGTGGCAGAGAGAGGGTAGTCGCCCCCTATGCCAAAACCTAGCCAGAAGCGGAAGAAACACAGTGTAGCTATCACGCCATTAGGGCTCTTGCCAAAGGAAAGGCCAGAGGCAATCGAGGCAATGACCATGATCATAAGGGTCATGCCATAGACTCTCTTCCGGCCCATCTTGTCTCCGAGCCAACCAAAGAAGAGTTGTCCGGCCAGGGTACCGCAAAAGGCAACCCCATTGACAGCAGCCGAGATGTTAGGAGGCAGAGTCCCTGGTTTATTGTCGTTGAACTCGTGGTAGTATATGCGACCGAGCAATTTTGTCACCAGAGAGATGCAAAACAGATCGTAGGCATCGGTGAAAAAACCCATTCCAGCAATTACAATAGCAGTGAAGTGGTACCATTGCGTTTTGGCAACATCAAGTGCATTAAGCACGTTTAACTGGTCATTGGCCATGGCTGCCTTTGTTTGGAACCTCTTTCAGAGTGCTAACTGTGCTCGTATTTCAAATTTCCTGGAGAAAATGAATAGACTAGATTAGGGAAGCTATTTTTCTAGGTTAGATGGTGCCTTTGCTCAACACAGTTGACCACTCAAATTTGTGGTAGTTAAAGAAAACTAAAAGATCACATGTTTAGAAGAAAACAAAGTGGGGTACATTTTTCTCCAACTGTTTCGAAACCTCTAATTCAAATTTGTCGGATTTATTGTCAAAGTAGTTGAGCAAGCTGGGAAAAACTTAGCAACTATGATGAATAAACATGACTGACATGAGAGATGAAGGAGAACATGTTAAAGCAATGAAGAAAAACATATTTCAAAGTCAACAGACTGGAAATTTCAAGTTTAAGGTGAGGTTTCACTATGGTATTTTCGGTATTTTTAGATTCCGGGTCGTCAAATCAAATTAGTTGTTATATGTGAGAAGAATGACTCTTATTTGACAACTTGCAGTCCAAAAACACGGAAAATACCGTACTGAAAACTCAACCTTAAAATTACGGAGCTAGGATTTTGGCTCAAGAGAGACCTACTTTGAAAGCATATTATTATCCCAACGAGAAATACTATGAGTACAGCACTCATGCACACCAAGTTAATGTGGTGGATGAATAGAAACCTACTGCGGAACCCACCCAAAAAATAGAGTTCTCCCCATCTGAGACATCAACTGGGTGATGTACCCATAGTTTTTTCCATTTACAAATAGAAAAATTGAATCCATCCGTGTAGTTTTTTGGACAGTTACCCAACCCAACTAGATGATAAGAACTATTCATCTTATAAAGTCAATCCAGAATACCAACTCTGCTTAAAAAATATATGAATTACATGTCGAGAGGTACATGATCGCAAGACATTTAACTTGATGTAACTGGATTCTTATTCAGTCTCCAAAATACAATCTTAATACAGCTAGAGTTCCGAATCATATTAATATATGAAATCCGATAGACATAATTTTTTACAGAGTCGATATTTTTAACAAGGTCCAAGGATAAGCGTTTAAATCATCAAAGTGGGTCCCGAGAAAGGACACCATTGGCCCAACAAGGGCGTCCAATCATTATCAAAGGCTGGGGGGCATCATCCTCAGAAATTTCGTTATGATACCAAAAACAAGGCCTCAATTTCTTTGACATGGGGCCCTTTTTAACCAAACTTCTGAGACCGTTCAATTATGCTTTTTTGGATCAATCTCCCCTGTTTTTGTAACCTCCTCTACTACTTAAGGCAGGACATGAGAAAATTACAAAGAAATGACTGATGTGAAATGCAATGCCAAAATGGGAGAAAATAAGAGAAAAGTGTTCCAGCCTAGCAAACAAAAGCATGTGAACATACATGACACCAAAGTACAAATTATAGATCCTAGAAAAGGTAAAAACCAAAGGCAAAGCGAGTTACAGTCTTTCAGGCTAAGTTTTCACTAAGGTAGTTTTCATACCTTCGGTAGTTTTTGGTATTCTCTCATAAGTAGTTTTAGTCACATACATCAAATGATTTAACAATTTGTAATTGAAAAATATCAAAAAAACTGGTAATTTTTGGTATTTTCTCGTAAGTAGTTCTACAAACGTACATTAACTGATTTAAGTAAAAAATACTGATAATACCGTAGTGACAACTCACTCTCACACAAGTCAAACAAGAGTTTGTAGGAATCAGGAAACATATTTCTCATGATTATGTTCAACTTTATATCCCAATGGGAAAAGGTAAAAAGAAAATGTTCCATCAGTTGCAAGAAAGGAAGAACGCTTTTGGGAAAATATTTTCCAGATATGACTTTTGTTCGTTTTTTTTTTTTTTTTTTCAAATCGGATCCGACAGGAAATATTTGATAAGAATATCCAAGGCAAGCTGCCGTGTTTTTCTACAAAGCTGATTGGGGTGGAAAATATTTCGACAAATAAGTTTCGAAAAAGTATTCACAAAAATAAAAGCTTTGCAAAATATGCACATAATCTGATTTGAACACCCAACAAATCGAATTCGCCTTTTTCGTCAACCATTGAAACTATAAATCACATACGAAGTTGAACGAAGTGCATGTAACTATGGGATAAATTCAAAATACGAAACATTAAACTAAAAAAATATTTCAAGGTCAACGGAATCTAAAAAAAACAAAATAAAAAATCCTTCAATAAATAAAAAATCTCAGGAAAAAAGGTGCACAAAAACATTCGTCAGATCTTCCAGTCCACCCGATCTTCACTACACGAATTAATTTTAAAATACACCCAAATCGCACTCATTAAACGCATTATTGCAAGCAAATCACAAAATTGTGCTTCCAAAATCATCGAGAAAAAAGGGGGTACAAATAAAGAATGAGAAATTCATTGGGTATCATACCTCAGTAGTGCTGATTCAGAAACTGCTGAGACTTCTCAGAAGAATGAATATTTACGCAGAGAAGGTCGCCAGATACAACGCAATACATATATGTGAATGACATAGAGAGGAATTTCAGGGGAGGCGGTAACCAAGAAACAGAGGAAAGGAAGTATTTATAGTCTGTTTTTAGTTAGAGAGAGAGAGAGAGAGAGAGAGAGAGAGATTTGTGTCCGTATTCGTCGTAGTGAAATTTCGTAGGAACCTCATGGGTGACGGAATCGTTTCGGAGAATATCCTTTTCTACTCCCCGATATACGAGGAAGCTTCCTCCGTTAAGATTCTGCCACGTAAGCAGTAGAATTTGTTTTGAAGTTTTAAAGTATACGTGGCATGATCGTGATGGTTGGTTTAGTGAACCACATGCTCAGGTCAACGGTGGTTGCTAGCGACGCGTTCACACTCCTATCTATTTTAGCTGCTAATTACTCCACTAGTGTTATTTGTTGACTCAATATTATTTTTTCAAACTTAGATCATTTTACAATATTTTGCCAGTCAATTTTGATGGTTTCTTTATGTGCTTCCAATAAAGGAAAAGTGGATTTCGTTAGGATTTTTTTTTTTTGTTTGACGATATGGGGAATAAAGTAAGAATAACATGAAACTGGATACAAAAATCACAATTATTATAAGCCCAACTCAATTAATAGACTCATCATCACTAGGAGAAATAACTCAACGAATTGGAAACAAGGTCTACAATCATTCTAAGTTTAATCCAAAAGCAGTACTAGTAAGGGGAGAATTGACTGAACAAATACAAGAGGAATAACGCTCACATGCAAGTGTGGAGATTCAAACTCTTGGCCTCATACTGAAATATAAAAGTCATAGCCAACTAAACTAGCTCCGATTGGTTGAATTGGATAAGAATATTTATTTTGTTAAGCGATAAACATCAGCAGGGATAATTTCTAATTAGTCTCCATCCGTCTCAATTTATTGTGTCTGTTTCTTTTTTAGAGCTCTCAAAAAAATTGTCCATGTTTCATAATCTAGTTTTTTTTTATGATTTCGAAATCTTTTTTTTAACAAATTAATTAAGATCTATTAAATGAAATTCATATTAAATATAAAAAATATTATAAATTAAAAGATACAGATAATTTTTTAGAAGTCCAAAAAATGAAACAGGCACAACAAATTAGAATGTAGAGAGTAAGTTAATTCACAGAAGATCCAAAGGTTGTCCATAGCCCTGAACCACAAACATCTAACGACAGGACTCAAATTGTAACTAGCCATAGAATATATTTTCTACCACGGTTTTCAAAAAATTGAGATTTTTAGAGCTTGATATTTATAGAATTTTGTCGCAGTGGCTTTCTAGAAGAGGAGGACGAGGAAATGCAATTGGACTACAAGCCTTGGTGGATAAGATTTGTAGAGGTTGTTTTCTTAACTACAGTATTTTGTTAGGTGGAGTTTTAAGGAACAGAAAAGTTTTTTGGTTTTTCTCAATGATTTGGAAAGAGATTCCATTTACATCTATTTTACTACCTCTGTTCCAATTTTATGGTCTCTTATTCTATTCTAATCGGATAAAAAAATAATTATATCTTTCAATCGGTAATACATTTTATATATAATATGAATCTTGTTTGATAGATCTTGATTTAATCTAATAAAAAAAGTGTTTAAAATCCCATAAAATATTATAAATTATAAGATATAACAATTTGATGGGCTCTATATGTCTCTGTGTGGGGGTGAGAGAGTGAGAGGAGGGAGCCACAAAGACTCCAAAAGTCAAGAAACCAACCATCTATTTATCCGGCAATGAATGTTACTCGTTCAGCAACGCGGACCGGAGACTTTCGGCCTTTTGTCCTTACCCATCACTAGTTTTCATCACTGTGTGTGTCTCGAATCTGGTCTCAGAGATATGACTGAAGAAGGTAGCTAAAGAGCTAGCAATTCGTGTTAGCACAATATTGAAAGACCAGTTTCGATCGAATGGGTCTTCCTTGTACTTCGCGAAGCAGAGGTATATAGGATACACTCTACATAGGCCAGGACTGGGCCGCTGGGGCTGATGATATATACCTTTGTTTTAAATAGTGGTATCGGTTGCAATATCGGTCTTGGTATCGGTGTATTGAGAACCGATATATCGAATGATACGTCGCGGGAATCGAGTGTACCAGTCGTGAAATTTTAAATATTTTAGGCATATCGGAGCCTCTAAATACCCAGACGAACTGGCCAATACAGTACATATCGGCTGGTATTCAAAACTATAGATGATACTATGGTGGGACCCTCTAGGAAGTATTTTTTCTTTTTAAATTTTATTTTATTTTTTCTAGGCGTGAAATTTTGTTCCCCTGCATCATGGAGGTCTCTCTCTCTCTCGCTCTCTCCTTTTAAAAATTCAATTGTAATCCAATTTTATTCTTCTTTTTTTTTTTGAAAAAATCCGCTTTTGTTCACTACCACAATTCTATGTGAAATCACGAAATCAACAATATCATGTTTTGACGGGCCTTCATTACATGTGATCCTTTCCTTTCCCTTTCCTTATTAAGTAATTGACCACAAATTTGAACACCAAACACAATGGCCGAAACCTAATACGATACCATCATCGATAGTTGGGGGGTGTTTAGAAGGTGATGATTTCTTCTTCATAATAGAAGATTAAAGAAAAATTCCAGGGACAGAGATATGAGTTGCCATGGAACCTAGGTTTTGAAACTCAGATTAGTATAATGAAGGTAGGTTTCAAATATAAGAATGGATTCTTAGTTTATAGAGCCGGCTCATACTTTTGAGAGGCCTAAATCAAACTTATTAAATGAGTTCCAGCCACTGGAAAAAAAAAATGAGGCCCACCTTGTATTTTGTTTACAAGAATTGGCCAATAAAATGTTTTTATAAAAATTATTACAGAAGATTTACCATTACAAATGCAAACCGATAGTTATCCGAAAATATATAACAGCTACAATATTTCAAAATCTATCATTCGAACATTTGTCGTCTCACACATTTAGTGGCAAACGTACAAAATTGTATTGGGCTTAGTATATATATGTAAGGGTCCTAACTAATTGGGGGGCCCTAAAATTTTTGATTTTTTGGAAGGCCTAAATCATAGGATTCATGGGATTCCCCTATGAGCCGGTTCTGTAAATAGTTTAGGTAATACACTAGCGTAAGAACATTATATAATGAAGGTAGGTTTCAAATATAAGCATCTTGTCTTGATTAGTATATATAGTAATTGCTTATGTTAGAGGGACTCGGGGGAGGTGTTGTGAATAGTCGTGCTGTGCACACCTCGGCTGTTGGATTGAGTTTTAGATGGCTCGGATGTGTTCGACAATTTTTTTAATTTTGATTTTTTTTATCGATAAAAAATCAAAGCACATCCGAACTATTCAAAACTCAATCCAACGGCTGAGAAGTGCACAACACAATGTACAGCATGACTGTGCACAACACATACCCAGCTTCCATGTTAGAGCATCTCGCTATGGTTTAAAATATGAACAGTATCTCGTCACAGTTGCCGAGCAATTGTTTATTATGTATGTATTATTATATTATGTATTATTATATTAATGCCTTTAATCATGTTCCCACTTGTTTTTCTTGAATTATTTTATAAACTATCATAAAGGACTTGATAAATGACCAGAATAAAAATCATTCTGGAACAACAAAGCAATGAAAACGTGACATATTTCGAGGTACAATCACTAACAAATTAATTAAATTTGAAACAATAAAATACTCCATATAAAATTACAGCCAAATTAAAAATATACATCCTATTGGCCGAAAGAGCTCATCCTCATGCAAGCTCACGAAACACAGACGACCAGACGAGGTACTAGGATATTGTTTGAGACCCAGGTAAACCGAAAAATGTATGACGTGTTCAAGGATCAGATGAAGCTACTGCATTTTATAATAATTGTTGGTTCATGAGCTTGACAAGTATAAATACTTTTTCATGTAGTTGGGCAATTTTTCCAAAAATTGAATGGATACAATAAATAATTTTCCGGATCCAATGAATACAATCAATGTTCAATGGATACAATCAATGTTCCATAACATTTCAGGAAAATTCGACTTTTGCCAATTGCTAAAAAGTTTAGCAATGTTTTTAGAGATTATCTTTTTTATTGAGGTTCCGTAAAAAGGGAGTTTGTGCCAAGCAAATCCCTACCATCTATCCTGAGATCCAACGGCTTGGAGTCCGTGCATTGTTTTTTTTTTTTTTACAGCTGCAATGCATTTAAGAAGGAGAGAGTGCACGGACTCGAGCCGTTGAATCTCGAAATGGACGGCAGAGATTTGCTCGGCGCAAATCACCTTTTTACTGAACTTCCGTAAAAAAAAGATAAATTTATGTTTCTTTTGTTAGGTGACCTCCGGTACTCCTTTGAAAAAATTGGAACCACCGCCTCGACAAACTTTCGCAACCTCTTTATTGCAGTGGTTTAATTTACATTCAATTGTTCAAAAGGACAAGTTTGAAGCTTTAAATGGTATTTAGTTCAACTTTGGTTAGTAATTTTATACTTTCGATTACTTTTTGTCTTTATTTACAAATTTTAATTTTGGCTAGTAATTTTATACTACTATTTTTTAGATTTCTCTCGTCGAAACAAGCAAAGAAATTTCAAAAAGTCGACCGAAAACTAACGAATACAAAAAAAATTTGAATAAAGACAAAACTAAAAAAAACCAAAAAATTATTTTTTGTCAATTTACCCAAACCACCCTTAATGAACCCACCACACGCGCACTATGTAGATTGTGGAATACAAGGTTCTGAATACCGTATCAGCACGAGTACCGATTTTCTTATTGGTATGGTACGGTACCGGTACTGGTCAATACCGGGTACCGTATCGGATTTGCCACAACTATATATATATTGAGAGATAGGGTTCAAGAGACACAAAATTTGTTACAGAATATGACATTTTCAATCTCATTTTCTTAAATCCACTTAATCTATGTAAATTTAGTAGATCCTTGTTGTATTTGATGTTTGGTAGTGATAGAAGTTGAACTCATGCATCACAAACCCTTTTTAAAAAACATACCCTGTTTTTTTATAATCTCCATGTTCAGAAATTATAGTTTTTGGGTCACACCGATACCAAATTAGAAAAAATGTGTAACTACAATGTTGTAGATCTTGAAATTTTCTTAAATTTTGATATATAACTTGCCTTGATCGGAGTTCAGAGTAAAAAGTTATGGCCGAAATACAGTGACAGTTTTGTTCTGTCCGGTATTTGACCAGTATTTTTCGGTACCGGCCGGTATTCCCGGTATTTTCGGTATGGCCGGTATTGAACACGGTACGGTATTAAGGGTCTTTGATACCGTTTTTAGGGTGAGTTTTCGAATGGATTTTATCTAGATTTTATCAAGATTTGATAAAATCCATTCGGAAACTCACCCTTATAGAAAATCGGTACATACCGGCCTGTACGGTACGGTATTGATAACCTTGGTAGAGTAGTCTTTGCGGACAAGAGCGATAGGTCAGTACTGTATTTATTGAAAGTGAAAGGTCAGTGTTCATTACCCTAGTCAACAATCTAACAAGGTCACCGTTAAGGGTATTTACTGTTTACTAGTATTTATTGAAAGCGAAAGTTCACTGTTCATTACCTCAGTCAATATTTTATGACCAACCCAACAGTTTATGACCAAGGCCTCTTTGGCTAAAAAATCAAAAATCATATTTATCTAATTTTTTTTTCGCATTCATTAGTTTTGCGTCAAGATTTTGTGATTTTTAGATTCCTCTTGATGAGACGAATCTAACAAGTATTAATTTATGGTCAAAACTCAATTTTTTTTAATAAAGCCAAAATAGGTCCAATAATCCAACTATTTTGGCTTTATTCAAAAAAATTTGAGTTTTGACCATAATTTTATACTTGTTAGATTCTTCTCGTCGAGAGGAATTTATAAAATTAAAAATCTTGATGCAAAACTAACGAATGCAAAAAAAATTTGAATAAAGACAATGATTTTTAAAAAAACCGATTTTTGGTTTTTTACCCAAACTAAGCCCAACCCCCTACACTTTTGACCCATTTCTGACCTATCCCGTCTCTCTCTCTCTCTCTCTCTCTCTCTCTCTCTCTTAAGCGTCATTAATTTATGGCTTGGGATAAAATTAATTTATCTCTCTTCAATTTTGAGATTCAATTTCGAAAGGTTTATGCTCTTTGGGGTGGGATATAATAAGTTTATGTATTTTGGGTTTAGGCACTTAGGGTATACTTTCCAATTATATAGTTTTAGTTGTTTAGGCACTTTCATATGGTACTTTAAGGTTTTAGACACTTTTATATGGTACCCTAAAGCTTAGTTTTAGGCACTTTAATTAGGTTTGGAGGTTTAGACACTTTCATGGGCTAGCAGAGGCATTTTTTAGAATGTGTAGGTAATTTGTACTCTTAGCATTAAAGAATTAGTTTATGTCTTATTTCCATAATTGACTCCTATATCATGTTCTTGTCGAAGAAAGACCCTTTAATTTATCCAATTCTGAAGTATTCGTCCAAAGAACAAGCTAGTGCTGTAATACCTCAGGTTTGAGGATAAATGGTATTTAGTCTCACATTAGTTGTTTACATGAGTGATCTTGGGTATATAACAAACCATGTAAGAGATTACTAGTACTATGAGCTTAAACATTTTGGACCATGTGGTCGATCTGACTTGTGGATCAAATCAAGGTACTAGATTAGTAGTCTACATGGGGCGTTATAGGGTGCCGCATAAGCTAGTATCCTAAGTTTTGTTGCCGTTCTGTTCGTTACTCAATTTAGTTTTGATTTTAGTTTTGATGACATCATTATTTTTCTAATTTCTCTCTCTATCTCTCTCCACTCATTACACCTAATGACATCATCAAAACTGAACTAAACTATCTAATCAAACACAACCGCAGTCATCTTCTAAAGGGAAGATAAACGGAAAACTCCAACACTGCTGCTTTTTTGGACAAAGTAATGTTCATGAGCATCTAATTTTGATTAAATACGAAGAAAGAGTGAACATTTCATTCAAAATCTCCTCCGAAATATAGTAGGAGGAAACACTAGTGGAAGAGCAAAATAGTCGATAAAGATCCTATTCGGACCATAAAAATGATTAAGCGAAATGCAATTACGGTGTCGAATTGAGACTTGTGGTGATCTTGATGAACTCATTAACCTCTTAGTTTCAACTCACATGGTGGAATATGTGCCAAACTTGTGAAAGGAATCATTAAATCCATTTTGTAGGGCCAAAATCATTCTGAAGACCCCCAACCTCTTCTTTTGTTTTCGAACTCTATGATTACAGGCACCATTTCTGACTAACAAATGATATGTGCAAGGATTGGGCCAGAATTTTTACACTATTATTGTGCATTCAAATTACAAATCGATAAACATATGGCTGTAGATTTTGGGTACATATTTTGTATAGATAGATTAATTGGGCCCATTCTAGGCCTCACAAGAATGATCGAAGTCGTTCTTATTTCTCAAATAAATGTTTATTTGTAATCCGTTAAAAATCAGCTCAATCGAATAGATTTGTACACAATTTGTTCATCCAGCTTTTGATCCAGCCCAAACCAATAGATTTGTAGACAATCTGTACCCCAAAATCAAAATATTTAAAATATTGTTGGAGTGTCTTTGTAAAAATAAGCTCAAGCGGATAATTGTAAGTGTTTGGTCTAATCTTTTAAATTTTTATTCAGAATTCAACACTTACGGTTATCCAATTAATTAGATCAAGAACTTACAATTATATGATTTAGCTGATTTTATATAAAAAAAAATGATTAATTGGTTACCCGATTGACTAATAACTGTAAGTGTTGATTTTTGATGAGTTTCTACTTCCATTATGGTAGTTTCTGTTTGTTTGGTACTCCCTCTGTTTCATATTGTTTGCCTCTTACGGGAGTACGTAAATTTTGCACACAAAAAAAAAGTGTTTATGAGAACTTTTTCTGAAAAAAAAATTACACCAATTTTTTCTTCTCAATGAGATCTTTAAATTGGTGTAAACTTTGTTGAAAAAAATTTATGCTTGTACATTATTTTTTTCGTGCAAAATGCACAAATTCCAATGTAGGGCAAATAATATGGAATAGATGAAGTATTTTTTACGGTATTTTCTCAAAAATCACAATGGTAGCGAAAAATAACAATTATTTTGATTACATCGAGGAGACGTTTTTAGTAGAAATTCAGCTCCAGTTCAAAAAAAAAAAGGAGAAAGAAAGTCAGCTGAAAATTGATTAATTGGGAGAAACGTTTCCGGTAAAGGAACGCCAATATTGAATATTGGCATGAAACGATGTCAATCCGCCGCACTCAGCAACGCAGTGATGGGTGGTGAGGTGAAAATCAAAGATGAATAACTTTTTGAATTTGTAGATCAAAAAAATATAAAATATGTAAATTATCTAATTTAAAAAATGAAGATATTTATCACTTATTCTGAAAAAAAAAAAATGACCCGTAAACGATTTCAAAAGAATCACTTAAATATCATAATTCTCGTAGTTATACTGGCAAAAGCAATCATTCTGCCAACGTAATAAACTTCATCAGAAGCCATTTTCACGCTTTAATAAATCTTCAAATATTTTTTCGTCACTTTTTTAACCTGTTCGCATCAAATAAGAAATTCAATACAATTCATCATGTGCATTTTATTATGTGTAATACTCCCTCCGTCCCTTTTTAAATGTGTTACTTGGGATTCTGTGCTATTTTCAACGGCATATAACTTTTAATTTATAATAGCTTTTATGATTTTGAAAATTTTGTATAATAGAAATAATTAAGATCTATCAAACAAGATCCATAATGCATATGTTTTGAGGTTCACATTAAAAGTTATAAGCCGTTGAAAATGGCACAAAATCCCAAGTAACACATTTAAAAAGGGACGGAAGGAGTATTATTGTAGACTTCTATAATGGATACCAAAACTAGACTTCTATAATGGATACAACAATATTGGAGTATTTGTTTTCGAGGCCTAGAGTGGACAACACAACTTCTTCTTCTTTTTTGAATGGCGAAAAGATTTTATTAATAAAATGTAAGAAATACACAAGATTGAAAGGACAAGAGAAAATGGCAGCTCTGCTTCTTTGTATTGTATGATCTCTTGACTACCATGACTTTGATTTGGATTAATGATTTTTATTAAAGGTTTATTTTATTTCAGTGAATTTATTCAAGTTTTCTACTAATCTGATTTATCTAAAAGAGAAGAATCAGGAAAATTGAAAATACTGACTCAATTTTTAAGAAGCGCAAAAATTGCAAGGCAATAAATTTATTTATTTTACTTTAGTATTGTCCTCAACGAACTTTTTATTTCAAGAATCAGGAAAATTGAAAATACTGACTCAATTTTTAAGAAGCGCAAAAATTGCAAGGCAATAAATTTATTTATTTTACTTTAGTATTGTCCTCAACGAACTTTTTATTTCAGCTTTTGATCAATATTACTGTGTTACTTTGCAGATTTTTCTCATTGAGACTAATCACATCAAGACAAAACTTTGTTTATCTTCTACGAATCGGAGATGCTTAGGTAATTCATTTGATAAAACAGTACTCCTCCTCTGACTTTCCTAGTTCGTTTGACAGTGAAAGAAACCTCAATTGCAGTAAAATGTCAAAAGCAAAAACTAAAAGTCTATTGATCTAGCCAATCATTAGGGACCACCAAATATTTGATGATCATGGACAAAACTGAGATTTCCCACAAGCTTCAAAAAGAGAAAAAGAGTTTTGTTACTTTTCATGGATATTAGATTTTTATTTGACAATGTTTATTTAAAGAATTTTGCGTTGAAAAGGGTGCATGATGAGGCCCAAAAAGAGGATTTACATGATAAATCTCAAATGTGATTGCATGTACCGTACCGGTGACCTTAGATATATAATATAGTCCAAATTATTTGATATTCTGCTGAATCAACACAATGTTTGATACCTTTATTCCTAAGTATTCTCAGAAACAACAAGTTCAACGATTTTGATCTTTTGAATGCGTGAATTGACGGATTTTAACTCGTACTAACTTTGTGCTTTCATATGCTTGCGCTACATCAGTCTCGGGTAGCTTTAATTTGTTTGCCATTATTTCTTTTAATCTTTGTTTTATCTATTCAAGAGATTAATAAAATTTCTTTTTCCTAGCGACAAAAAAGAGATCACAACAAAGATAATATGGATATATAGCTGATATATAGTCCCTAGAATTAATCATGTTGTTTAAATTTGCATATCTCAAAGTGATTTATAATTTATAATTGAGTTTTAGACCTAACTTTTGTCTCTCACATTTATAACTCCATCCATAATGAAACTTCTTTACAAATTAATCAAGCTTCTCTAAAATGTGAGGTTGGACAACAGAGAGCCATATTTGTAAACTTTGTTGTCCGAAAATGTTTTTAATAGTTCAAATGCGTTCAGAAATCTTTTTGGAAAAATATCTTTTTAAAAGCTACAACATTGATTGGAAAGATAAATGATATCATTGCAACTGTAGAGGCTTCAATTTCTATTATTCATTAATTTGCAGAGAAACGGGGTCCTAAACAATCACTGTCAAAAGCACCTTCTACCAAAGCAATCACTGAAGTGAAGTATAAGCTAGGGTTGACAAACAAACGCCTTGGACCCCCTGTCATTTACATCTCAATGGAATAGTACGTCTAAGTTGGTTGCATATCCACTTTGGCTTATTAGCAAATATTCTATGATAATGAGATCTTCTTTTCCGCTTAAAAGAAGAATTGATTCTCTCGATTGTCTCCAAGCCAAAATGCAATTAGATAGGCAACAAGATTTGGAGCTAGTTTTTCAAAACTGGACTTCTCTTGTCCAAAAAATCGTGATCGATCCAGATTATTCTGTTTTAATCTCAAAAGTTTCTTGATTTTCAAGACTCAGATTTTTCCGATCGATCCGTGCCGTGAGGTGTATATAGAAGTGTTGTTTGCCTTAAAAGTTAACCAAACTTGAAGAAATTTCATCTAGCTGAAGAGTTTTTCATGAAGATTATTCTTCAGAGACATATTTTTCGCGTATTTCATTGAATCTTGACCCTAGTATTTTCGTATTAATTTGATAATGTCTTATTTTGGAGAGAGAAAGTTGGCAGTCACTGATTTTGGAAGAAGCATTCTTCTAATAGTGATTTCACCCCAGATGGATTAGTCTTAATTAAGCTCACTGCAATTGTCTACCTTACTCTCCATAACTCCATTCTCCATTCTAATTGTTTATTATTCTTACCTTTCCAGCACATATATGTAAAAAAAAAAATTTAACTTCATTCTCCATTCTAATTGCCTTACTTTCTTGTGGATAGATCCATTTTTAATTTTTTGTTTTTTGAAATATGTGTACACAAGAGTAAGAGTACTACTCCAATTAAATAGCTTCAATTAATTACAACCTTTAAATAGGCTGGAATTTAAATTCAATTAATTAAAATATAGTTTTGCTAAACATATATGCGATATATCTTGTATCCTAGGTCTAGGTGTAGAAAGGAGTCGCCTTCAATTGCAACGTACTCGTATCTCAGTTCACACGCCACATATTTTTCACGAAATTAAACAACCAAGTAACCTTTTTTATTTTTCAAACGAATAATCACCATGCATGCAAGATAACAAAAATAGTTCTTAATTTGGTTGCTCTTCATATATATAATCAACATTAAACGCATGGAAGAGACTACAATACACACCCTTTTTTGGTTGTGTATCATATGCACCCAAGCTATTTACCGTTGGATCGTTAAAAGTTACAAATCAATAACAAAAAGTTACGAATCGGTAACTTATTAACCTGAACAACAGGTGACCTAACAAATTAAAGTTACGAAACCCACGAAAAGTTATGAAACACACAAAAAGTTCTAAAAATGTTACGAATCATATTTGAGAAAAGTTATAATTTTTTCCTCAAAGTTACAAGACCCACGATTAGTTACGAAACACACAAAAAGTTACGATAGAAAAGAAAATGTTACGAATCATGTTGTCTAAAAGTTACGAATACTTAGTACAAAAGTTACGAATCATACAAAAATGTTACAAATCATAGTTAAGAAAAGTTATAATTTTTTATCTCAAAGTTACGAAATTCATGAAAAGTTACGAAAACTGCTTAGACAAGATTGTCCAATTCCTTGTTTAGAAATATTATTTGATTGAACTTTTTTTTTTAATTGAGATAAACGTGTTTCAAAATTACAACGAACGAAATCCGATTAACATTATTGGCATAACTAAAGTTTTTGACGAGTTCTAGAATATTAATGGTCCCAATTATCAAAGCAGACTCGAAAAGACGATTCATATTCTATGTCGTACAGAGAGAGAGAGAGAGAGAGAGAGAGAGAGAAAAGTGGTGCATGCACTTGTAATAAACCTTGCGATAGGGTCAACTGATAGCATAACAACACGCACCAAATTGTCAAATTTAACTCACTTCGCAGAAGTTCCCACGAAGGGCATGTTCAAGTCTCAAATACGAGGTTCCAAAGTTTTTCCCTAATCCGAACAGGGATTGAAAAAATCTCTGTTTCGGATTTAATTATTAATTTGTTCGCTCCTTTTTTTTTCTCTTGACATGTAAGAAGTGGTAGTTTGTTAGTTGTTTTTTTTTTGCACGGTGAAAGAAGATTTCGTTAAAACTATATAAATCCGATACAAACATATGAGGTAGAGCAAAAGAAACGGTACTGGGCTGGCGTTGGACGAATCCCACCGCGCGTTGCGTTCCCGAACCTGGTTAAGAGGACAACATTGGGCAACTCCCTCCACGCGATTCTCTACAAGCCTCCTTGGTCTTTGGTCGAGGCGAAGAGTCAGCAGCCGCAGCGATTCACGGATTTCCGTCATGATACTTGTTTGTTGTTCTTTCACCATCTTCCTTGGATCAGTAAACCTCTAAGCAACGTCAAAGGGTGTGTCTTCTACTTTGTTTGGTGATATCAAGCCAGGAAAAACCCGCTCTCTGATACCACTTGAAGCAGCAGAATTTACGAGAAACTAGTTGCATATTAGTTCAAACGAAAATAGGTCTCGAATCCACGAGGTTCTTGAATCCACAAGAAGAAAGAGAAGTAACTCTAAATTATATTTGATTAAAAGCTGACGGTGTCCATAGACTACATCCTTATTTATACTAGTAGAAGTTCTAATTAAACGGAAATTACTTAGTGTGATGATCAAGCAAAGTATTACTTGGAAACCTAGACTATAAGAAAAGGGAAATCAAATTAAATCTTACCAAAACTAAATTAAAAACGTGTAAAACATGCAACACAAATAAAATCTCCCAATACTAATCGCAAATCAAAATTATTACCTAAATAATGATTCTATAAATAATAGGGGTGTTTATCTTGTCATACATCAAAACCAAAGTTTCCTCGAAAAAGTAGATTGCATTGCACCATGTATCAATATTCAACCTTTTGGGACCACTGTTTGGACACATGGTGCAATGTAATAGATTTGGAGGAAACTTTGATCTACACTGCCGGTGTAAATAATGTTCTCCCTTTTTAATTTGTAACAATTTATTTCTTTTGCGTATGGGGCGATTTCTTGGATTGTTCTTGAGTAATTATCATGGACATAAGCCCCTAGCATCATATATTGTCCCCAATCTTCATATCTCAAAATATGTCTGCATATGCTTTAATTCAGTTTGACACCAAAAAAAAAAAAAAAAAGACCCAACTTGTTAGTTAAAGTTTCAAAACTAATTTGTGCGACTCAACGAATCTTCAATACAACTCAGTTGGAATGTTAGTAGTTAATTTGTACGACTTATGAAACCGCCATAGCTTGCACAATATAACTTGGATGAACTTGAACCTACTTAAAAGCTAAGCCTGTAAGTAAGGAGTCCTCCAACATTATAGATCCAATCCAACTTTTATTCTGTTGCCGATCAAAAGATCAAAAAAACTTTTATTCTGTTTATCTGATGTGGAATTCAACGTTCATACGTCTTTTAACATTGTGGTTCGATAACAAAGTGTCCTCCTTGTAAAATTTGTTGTCCAAAAATAAAGTGCTTTCATTGAGAAAATCCTTATGGCAAGAATTTTTTAAAAAATTGGACTATTGATTGCAAATATGGATGATGACAATACAACAGAGACTTTGACTATAGAGAATCCAATTTCTATTAAAATATGATTGTGGCCCATTAGAGCATTCAATGTCAAATGAAGTTTCGACCTAAGTGACCTTTGAAAGTGAAGTGAAGTGAAGTAAGGGTTGAGATAGCGGGTGGACAAATGCGTTGGACCAACCATCATGTGAACCGTCCATGGAATAGTCTAAAAGTTAGTCGCATAACGATCGACTTGGACTTATTACCTAAGATTCTCTCGTCTCCTAGCTTATATTACGATAGGGCAGCTAGATTAAATTTCGACCTCGTTTTTTTCAATAGCAAGTACTTGTCTATTCCAAACAATCCAATCCGGATTCTTAATTATTTCATTTCGAGAAGAACGAATAATACACAAAAACTTGACATGAAACTGATTAATGTGAAACATATTAAATAAAGACAAAAAAAAAAATGAAGTTGCTTTTTAAGCCAAAATAGGTGTAAGGGGGGCTCTGTGTCTCAAATCATTAAACCAACTATTTATATGCAGCGTACTGCTATTTCTATCCCAAGACAGAAATTATTTGAATTAAAAAAGAACATATTTGAACAATTCATACGGGACATATTTTTTATGAAACAACGGAGTAACGTTTTCATTTTTTGATGCAACAAATACCATGCAAGGTGGTGATAATCAAACAAAAAGAATAACTACCATGCAAGGTAACAAAAATAGTTCCTACAAATTTGTTTAGTCAAAATAATATATATATATATATATATATATATATATATATATATATATATATATATATACATATACATAGAGTCATGTTCTAGTCCGGGAGTCCCAGATCCGGGACTCCACCTTCCCGATATTTTTTTTGATTGAAGCCGCGTCCGTGTGTTGAAAAGGTGTTTTCCCAATTCACGAGAAATCTTCAAAAAAATAGGGAAGGGCTTGATCCAAGCAGTTTTGCGAAAAACTTTATATTTACAGTTTTTGCGAAAAACTACTTGGATCAAGCCCTTCCCGGTATTTTTTTTTGAATATTTCTCGAGGGGACCTTGGAAAACACTTTTTGAACACATTGGACGGCTCGGATTTTCCAAAAACAATGTTTAAAAGCATCAAAACACCGAAAAATGCTCCAGTCCGGGAAATCCGGGATCCCAGACTGGATCAGCGGTGGATCAGCGGTGTATATATATATATATATATATATATAATACACATGAAACGCATAGTATCACTTTTAAGTTTGTGTACAAAATAACTAATGGGTAGATAAATTACCAAGGTTCGATTTTGATTTTTTTTAACTGATATGAAGTAGAACCATTCATTTTTTTTTTAAAACTGTTATGATAACTTTTATTGTCATAAGGACGAGATAAAGCTTAGTTTCCACTAAAAATATCAATTTTCCATTAAGTTGTGGATGACAAGAGTCTTGAATGGAAATAGGAATATGATTACTAGGAAGCAAATTTCTGAAAATTTTCTTGGGTAGGAATAGAAATATAATTATTAGGAATTGAATTCCTAAGAATTCGATACCTGGACTAATTTCATTTCAGTGTTTGGATTAATTCAAAAATCTTACGTGGGAAACAATTATATTGAAAATTTATTGACGTCAATATTTCCTTTCCTTATTGAATAAAAACCAGGAATCTGAGATTCTGAATGGATAAGCGGGGAATCAGATTTCTACTCAGTTTGGGAACATGATTCTTGATTGAATATGTCATCAAAAATCACGTTTATGTCCATATCTCTTCAAATTGTAGGAATTAAAGAAACATGACATCACATTTCCATTCCTATTTCTTTCAAATTTTGGAATCATTAAGAGAAGAAGTGCATGTTGAAGACTTGGAAGACCAAGACAAATAGCAAAACGACATAACTGTCTCAAATTTAACTCACTCCACCCACTCGTTAGAATCGGTACGGGACCAGCACAACCTTAGTCCTAAAGCAAAA
The DNA here is from genome assembly GCA_022606695.1 of Vaccinium macrocarpon. Taxonomy (NCBI): domain Eukaryota; kingdom Viridiplantae; phylum Streptophyta; class Magnoliopsida; order Ericales; family Ericaceae; genus Vaccinium; species Vaccinium macrocarpon. The sequence continues at coordinate 9,352,214 of CM040175.1, read as the reverse complement.
TCAAAAGTGGGCCTTTTGTAGTTGAGTTGTTTTTATGTAACGTAGTAGGCCCGACGGCGTGTCGGCCATTGGGTTGAGCTAGGTCCAGAAGGTGAGCTTGAACCAGATCCAACCCGAGAGATTCAAAGGAGGAAGGATCCAAATCGAACATCACCAAGGATTGGATTTAACATCAGTGGGGTAAAAAATCTATAGCATATAATCCCTTCGTCACTTTGACAATACATTGGAATAGAGCATAAATTATACGTCTTTCAGTAGGAGACTATCAATAGAACGGAGGGAGTACATTAGAATACTAAAACAAAAGAGTTCTATTCAATATATACACGCAAAAAGTGGTATAGCATGTTACTTGAGGTAGACAGAGAGTAAGACAAACAAAAAAGAAAACTATATAATTTGAAATTGTGCTCTACTTATCTGCATGCGAGCAAGAGTATGTGAAAAAATGGCGGGACCAAAAAATAAGAAAAATATCATGGAAGATTCGCTGAACTATTTGGACAAGGTTATAAATATTTCATAGTACTTGGGGCAAGATATAGATAATAGAGTATGTCTTGGGGCAAATGTACCGAAATATTAAAAAATACATGCACACATCTGTGGGGAATTTTAATCCAGAGGGATCAAGTGAGCCCCCTTGCCTCTATGTAGGTCCACCCTTGAACATGACCTCACATTACGTGCTACCCTCTCCGTCCTAAAATAATATTGCTTCTTTTTGGAGATTCCCACTCCTTAAGAGAACATGCATTAAATCTTTTTATACCTCTCTACAAATTTATTCTTCTAAATTGCAACGAGCTATTACTATCCTCACTGAACCATAAATAATAGGGATTCCATTTTACTCAATCTTATGAAAGAGGAGTTTCTGTTTTCTCCTTCAAAGATCTAAGGATAGAAGAAAAATTAAGAGAGTTTGAGCCTTGAAAGAGTTCTTATACGGAATAAAAATGTTGTATAAACTACTTGCAATTTCAAAAGGTTTGTCCAAAATCTGAACTAAAGATTTGCCTTTAGGACTTTTCGCAAGGGCCATCTTCGTTTATGCTTGATCATTTAATTATAGTTTCCTCGGCTTTTATGATAGTCGATTTCTTATTTTTTACATTTTACATGTTGAATTGCTATACACTGGTATGTATGTGTGAAGCATGGTGCTTTGCAAAATCATGGGAAATGATGGGGATTTAAGCAGGCAATTGAAGTGCCTTGGGCTTCAGCCTGCCCGAATAGACTCAATACAGTAGTCGAGGTGCGTGTGAGTGGCTCAAACATTTGTGATGTCAAGACCTGGTGATCAGGCTGTCGAGATATTAGGCTTAGAGATTTGCTACTTTAAAGGTCTCCAAGTGCCAGAAGCTCATAAAAGGAAGTCCAGCCATTGCCATGTCGAGTGTAAAGGCCATAGTTCTACATTTTTTCTGGTAGTACCCAAGTTTACCATTTGTAATATATTGATTCTTCAAAATGGCCATGTTTTGGGACCAAAGTTTACTTGTAATTTAATTTTTCCTCGTCATATGAACCATTTGATTTTCATTAACAGATGACATTGAAGAGTCTGAGATTTTTTGCCAAAATGCCACCAATAAGTGCACTGATATTTTTATTTCTTGTATTTTTTATATTGCAGAGAGCCAAAAAAAAAAGGCGTTAACAAAGTTATTTTGATATCAGTGGGTAGACTGGCTCTACGTGTGGTCGAACTCTTTTCTGACCATTTCAAAGATTTTGTCCCGAGTTTACTTTTATTCCTTCAGTAGACGATGGAAATAGTGCAAGTGCCTGTATGCTTGGACTTTCTAAAGTAAAAAAGAAAAACAAAAGGAAGGAAGAAATAGACATTGGATTGGGGTGCTATTTCCTTTTAAGATTGGGAAAAAATAGGATGTCATCAAAAGTCAGAAGTCAGAACACAAAAGATTAGCCAAATGGTCCAACTTCAGCACCCCACTAGTCTTAAAACGCAGCATGCCGACGTTTTCCTAATCTTGTATTCTAGTAGGAGAGTTTGATCAGAATTGCGGGGAACTGCTGTCGTGGGCTGAAGAAAACTGCGCTTTTTATCTTATTTTATTCATTCATTACGTGTGTGATTGTGTCATACAAAGTTGAAACAGTGTACAGTTCCATTTGGGAATCATTTAGGATTTCACCCACATAATTAAAAACCATTCGTCTGGTTCTAACAAAAATCAGCTCAAGCGGATATACAAGGTTTATGAAACATCGAACTTTTGCTTCAGGCATGAATTCTGAGAAAAAGTTGGATATTTCTTAAAAGACCCTACAAATATCCGATCGTGCCGAATTTTCTAATGTTTATAACAGCTCCTCAGAGTCTCAAACGAATTTCATTGACTTTTTTCACAAAGAAAAAGCAAAAGAACAAAAATATACGAAACTAGTATTTCATAAATTTGACCAAGCTTGCTCGGCTCAACTAGATGACGTGCTCCGCTTCAACTAGTCTGCTTGGCCTCTCATACCTGATCATATGATGTGAGATAACTATGGATTTCCAGATCCCAATCCCAAAGCACAGTTAGAAGAACTCTCAATCTCACACTTACCTAAACCCCTAAGGCGATTATAATGAACAATCCAACCCATTAGGTCTCCTTCCCTTATGGAGCCACTACGAGAAAAAACAAATTTGGTGACTATGAATTTGGTCACTAAAAGGTCCTATTTAGTCGCCAAAGGTCTACCGTGACCAAAAATAATTTGGTCGCCTAACACTACTTGCATAAAAGTATTGGTGACCAAATTTTCTCTGGTCACGAAAGCATAACATTTAGTGACTAAAACTTGGTCACGGTTATATCCTTTAGTTGACCACCTAAAGTTGATCATCGAAAAATGGTGGTCACAAAATGGTGCACTTTACCTATCAAAGCAGTGGTCACTGAAAGATGGTTTTCATGACCAATTAATAGCAATATATTGGCAACCAACCTTTTAGTAACAAAATCTTTAGTTTTTCTAAAAAAGAGATATTGCACTTTTTATTCAACATGCACTGCTTTTGATGATATAGTCTATGTAACATATACATTCAAACAACATTTGAGATTAAAATCAATCATTCAAGAACCATATTCAACAAAAAATGACAATTCAAGCTTACCATAGTTTTCATGATCTTTATATAATCATCTAACACATTCCCATTACACTAATAGTTGCGATGTATAATACAACCTAAAAAGCTATTGTATTCAATAATGGGAATCAATAAACAATCAAAAGCGCACATTCCAACGAGTCCACTATTGTATATTTGTAAAAGGAGAAACAAAACCATCCATATTCACATGCCCAAAGGTTCATCACATCCCTAGTGAACATACTAAACTATATTGACAATCCATAACTCAATTTGAACTGGATACAAGTACACAACAACTACATGACCAATTGAAAACAAATAGCCTATACGGCCGCCTTAGAATTATAGTCCACCCAATGCTTTCTAGACAAACAAACATTGCCAAGCAATAAAAGAAGAATGTCACCTTAGGAATCTTACGAGGAATTCTAGAAATCTGTTTCTAGTTCTCTGGCCTTTCTTTTGCCTTGTATTTGTCAAGAACTAACCTGAGGAACAAAAAATAAATCCAGAAATAGAAACATAAAAATATTGCGCATGAAGGAAGCCAACAACAAGAGCATGTATAGCCATTAACTTTTAAACTGTAGTGATATAAGTTAGGAGGACGTATAAAAATACTTCTTTATCTTGGGTTCAAGACACTGAGGGCTTGTGATTTGCAGTGACTCAAGCAACATCATGCAAGTGGTTCTGCTTCTAGTCTATGGAATTTCACCAAAGTTACAGAAAATTAAGAAGCTCCAATGGCACCTAGAAAAAAGTCACTTGCTTTACAACGAAGATTGTGTTGCATAAGATAATAAATCAAGAAAATAAACCTACAAACAAACAATTGGGACAAAGGCTTATTTTTTTCGAGAAAATCTAATCCAATCCAACGCCTCTGCTTTGTAAGATTCTTTAGTTTACAAGGAAAACCACAGCCAATAAAGATAGGTAAATGAGCTCCTCTTATCCTTGGAAAAGCCCGTCTAGTTTCCTATATATGTAGCCCGAAACATGTTTTTAAGAAAAAATAAAGAAACAAAAGGGAAATATAGAGTATACACAAAGAAAAAGGCCATTGACCACATGAGACTATACAAAATAGCTGTAACTTACTCCAAATAGCATTCAAACACAGAGCTATCCAATTTCCCCTGCTGCAGGACGTTCCATTATCGCAATTTACTCTCTCTGATCATTCACAACCTGAAGACCGCTTAACTACTTCAGGGTCCCTCTTTTCATCTTTTCGTTTATATTTTTTCTTTCAACAAGCATGACAGCGTTTTCGATAGCATGGCTGACTTGCACTACTCTTTGCCATTCATGAAAGTCAACCATTGTCTAACAAGCCCACTCATCAAAACTTGTTACTGATTATCAAGCATGAATTAGACAACATAAAATTTTATTGAAACGCTATGTGATTCAGTTTCGGAACTAGTACAACCCAAATAACTCATAAACCAGCTTCGATGCATCTTTCAAAAAGGGAAATTCCAATTGTAGGGACATTTTTTTTTAAAATCCCAACCTCGAAATAGAACTTGACTATTTTGATGACGAAAAATCTCCATAATAGTTTTTGAGAATTGCCCATCTCACCTTGATCTTGGAAGTTTTGAATTTCATGCAAAGCCTCATTTAAGTATATGTTCTTATCTAGTTATACTTATAGTACTCATCCAAACACGCATATATAAAAAGGTCAAGGCATTAGAATAGGAAATGAGCTTCAGGCATATTTGGGTATTGAAACTACCAGATTCAGGGGCATTTATAGTGTTCTAGTTCACTACCTTATTTGATTGTCTGCAACGAGGAAAGCCATTAAGCCTTTGATTTGTGTCAAGAACTAATACTAGGAAACAAAAGATTTCCAGAAGAATATTGCTCTAGTGCATTAAATACTTCTTCCTTTGTGCAAATGACTAGGTAGAATTCTGATACAAAAGCAACAAATAAATAAATAAAAGGGTAAAAACCCAAAGATATGCTCTAAGAGCATCTCCAACCCTTACTCATATTTTTACTCAAATTTGAGTTAAAATTAGAGTAAAAGCTTCATTTAATATTGTGTACTCCAATGGGCAACCTCAAATTCAAGTGCAAATTTGAGTAAGAGGTTCATTAATGGCAAACTTGTAAATATGAAGGTGTCAAATTTGCCTTCAAAATTTAAGAGTTTGATTCTAACTCTATTTGAGTTTATGTTTAAGTAAAAACTCAATTTGGTATAGGTATGTGTAAGGAGTGGAGGAGTGTTTTAAGGGCTTTTACTCAAATTTTGAGTTTGAGTAAAAAAAAGAATAAGGCGTGGAGATGTTCTAAAAATGGATAGCACATATACAGATAGGATGTACATATGTTTGCCCAAATTATGCTTCATGTTGCTGTACATTTGATTAGAGAAAACAAAACCCAATTGAGAAAATTTTTACTATCACCATAAAAAGACACATCAAACTTTTAACTAAACAAACTCAAAATTATACAAGAAATTACTCACCATCACATCAAAATTACCACCGATATCTAAATCTAAACCAACATTAGGAATATTCGTGTTGGTATATAACAAGTTGTATAAACTCTAATGTAAACGTACCTTGGGTGTGCCATAAAAAAAAAAGTACGGATCCGTGGGCGTAATGGAGCAGAGAACGAACGCTCCTCAGTTGAAAGCGGACGGAACCTGTGACCCAACTCCGAGAGGCCAAGACGGATTTGAAACCTAACTGGAAGTTATTGATCGAATGAGCGATTCTAATTCGATTTGGTCTTGGTACCACCTGTCAAGACCAACTTGAAGATGTCCTCACCGGTGGAGGTGGACTTCAACCCTGAGGACCTTGGTCCCAACTGATCTCGTAGTCAGTGGTAGTGGCAAAGACCAGTGGTGGTGGAAGTTGCCGTGCAAGGAGGAAGAGAGAGTTGTAACTTTAGGAGGAAGAGAGAGTTGTAAAGAAGAGAAAAATAATTAAGAATGAACTTAGAGAGAAAATGGGAGGAAAGTTAAGTAGGAATTTGATTATTTTCCTTTTTCTTCTTTGAGAATGTACGAGGATAAATTTCACGTAAGGTCTCGATCACGTGCTTCTTTGTTATAATCTTCAATCTGCAAAACAAAGAAATGGTTCGAGCACCTTTACCTCTCGTCGGCAAAGGCCCTCCAATGCTTAAGTTAGTATGTCGTACTTTAAATCACAAATCACTTTATGCGTATGAAAGGGTTTCACAGTGTACCTTTTTTCATGGTTGTTGTCCTGTATTTATAGGTGTAAATGCCTTGTGAGTTTAGGCATCTCGTGCCTTCTGTTTCTTATTTACTTTAGGAATCCTTTTCCTAATAGGACTTCCTTACTAGGAGCAAACCCGCATATCCTGCTAGATCTTGTCTAGTAGAAGTCTTCCTTTCCATATAGAATTCTTCCCTATATGGGGCATACTCATAATCACATTAGGACTTCTCATATTAATCCTTTACTTTACAGGATGGTTCCTTATCTCATAAGGAGCTACTGTAGAATAGTCTGGAATGTCTCACCGCCTTATTCGTAGTGGTTTCGTGCTTCCACATAACTCAGCATGACACGTGCACATCTCAACTACTCACACCGAGCTGAGTTTGTTTATTCCAGAGTGTCGTTCAAGCTTTATTCGTAGCCTACCCCGCTTGGCAGGGTTAAGAGTATCCCCTTTTGATTCGTACCAAGCTAGTACATCCCGGTGCATTAATTTATTTTATCATACTGACCTTATTCGTGGTCAATACAATTTGGCACATGGCTAAGACTCCCCTATGTGGTGTTGAGCTACTTACCCTCTTGTGGTGACTAATCAAGGCACATGCTATGCCCCTTGCTAGGGTAATCATGTTTTACCCACTCTAGAGAACAAACAAAGGAAGAGAATTTTTTTTAATTTTCCATTCCTTTCCATTTCTTTCCCCAAAAACCAAACAAAGCTTTAGGGCAGTAAAGGAAGATGGAGTTAGGGATGACAAATTCCCCTGACCCAATCGGATCCGATCTACTCACTGATTCGAATGTATCGGCGTTTTGGAGATCTGTTTAGAGACTGTGTCGGATTTGGGCATTTTTTTTTAAAATTCGGGGATCGGATCGGGGACGGGTAGTAGTGTATCCCCACCTCGAATCTGATCTGATCCATCGCTAAATCCCCATTTTATATTTTATTATATATAAACATAATTACAGGGACCTAAGTGTATTTATGACTAAAGGGACCTAAGTGTATTTTTCACTTGTTAGATCTAGGGTTGCACCTTAATACTTACACGTATACTCTCTCTCTCTCTCTCTCTCTCTCTCTCTCTCTCTCTAACCACAGCTGACTCTTACTCATCTCTCTCTACCACTCTCTCTCAGTCACTTCGAACACCTACAACCATACCGACGAGTCAACGACAGCCACCGCACCATACGGATCTGGGGTTCATCGTTCTATTGATGTCTCCCTCTCTTCTATAGCCGCCGGACCACAGCTATCTTCCTCTATTCTATAGCCACAACACCATAGCTATCTAAATGGAGAAGAGATCCCCAACAGAGGTATCCCCCCACTCATCAACAAAGGTATCCCTCCCTCTGTTCATTTTGTTAACCAAATCTCCCTCTGTTTGTTTTGTTGTAGTCTTGTAGATCTAATGGACCCAGATCGCCCTTGGTGGATTTGTTGATTTTTTTTTTTTTTGAAGTAAACTGGATGATGATGTTTCTCCCTGTTATTTGTTGTTGTTGTTTATGATGTTTTGCCATCCCAAATGTTGATTCTTGGTGCTGTTTATTTGTGTTGCTTTTGTTTTTATCGGTAATTCTGCCTCTGCTTGGAATTTCCCTGAATCCCTAGTTTGGATCCTCGTTCCCCATTTGGGGCGGGATGGAGGGGGAAAAATAATCCCCATTGGAGATCAGTGCGGGGACAAGGATGGGGGAGGGGTTCGGGATTGGGGATGGGGATAGTAGTCACCGGCCCCGCCCCATCCCCATTGCCAACCCTAGATGGGTTTTTTTTTAATCTGCTTTAAACGCATCAAAACAAAACAAAGTAGGAGGCCCAAAAATTAAAACACCTGTCCATTTGTTTACACTGGGTAAGAGCCTAAGATATCTTTGGCCAAAAAATTAAATCACCCACCACTTTACACCAGGTAAGAGCATCCTCAATAGGCTCAACAAAAATTGGACCAAATTTAACCTCAACAACACATTTTATAAATTAACAAGTCACTTTTTTAAAAACTCACAAAATTAGACTCTCTATTTTAACTTCACTATATTAAATTATTCTTCTTTTCTACTCTTACTCCCCCATCCCAAAAAAAAATTAAAATATAAACCACTACTGACTACTCTAACTATTGAATACAAAAGTAATAAAAAAAAAACATACACTTTCCATTCAGAATTAAAAAGTAATAAAAAATAAAAAATTGAGATTGAGAGGGGAATGGACGGGGAGATATAGAGAGAGAGAGAGAGAGAGAGAGAGAGAGAGGTCAAGAGAGAGAATTGATTAAATTATTCTTTAACCCGTGAACAGTGCCTCAAAGGATTTACCGGGTTACTATAGCAAAGTTATAAGTTTTGCAAATTTACAAAAAAATTGTCGAGTCTAATTTTGGGGGTTTTTTTTCCCCTTTTCACTCAACAACATAGTCATCAGGAAGATTTGTCTCCCCTGATGAGGATGCCTTAAAAGACGGCCTCTAATTGAATGTATGGTAGCCACACAATCACGACACATTCATGATGACAGAGATTATTGATTTTGTTGTGCTTGTTGATTAAATCATTCATTTAATTTTTGGTTCGATCGGGTTTAAAAAATCCCCAATCAACCGTAAATACATTAGGAAAATAATATTTTCCCCAAAAAGTGGCACTAAAAAAACATATTTAGTGACCACCAGATTTTAGTCACCAAATTGATCCACCAATTATTTAGTGACCAAATAAAGTGGAGGCCACAAAATATTCAACCTATGGTGAGTAATTTTTTTGTTAGCCACTGAAAGTACTATTATCTGTGACTAGATAATTGTTAGTTACCGAAAGGTTTGAACAATTGGTCATTAAATGTGATGTGGTCACTAATTGTTCAAGATTTTGTGACTACAGTATTTTTGTTCACTATTTGTTCAATTTTTTGTGAGCAAAACAGAGTTGGTCACTCAAGCTGGTCACTAAAAGTGTAATTTCTTTTAGTGAGCAGAAGTACTCTAGTCACAGGATTCTGTGAGTGTCATTCTCGTTTCAATCCTAATGCAACGAGGTTGGGTAGAACAGCTCATGCACTTGTCTGAGTTTTAATTAATATACTTTCTCCAAAAATATGTTAAATTAGAAATTGGAAAGGTGTTGGCTGGCACCACACCAGTGTCAAGTTCTCTCTAGCAGGTGACCGATACCGACCACGCTGGAAATTGTCTAATCAAATACATACCAGTAATTTTAATTTTACGTGGTTGGAGAAAGGACTTTAATGCATCTCCACTAGTATCGGCATCTCTCCCAGTTGCTTCTTCTCCAAGTGAAACCCTCAAATTCTACACCTAGGTAATTTAGAGAGGAATGTACCCAAAAAAAAAAATCAATCGATCATAATTCGTTTGTTCGGTTTGTTATTAATTTCACTTGCGCGATTCATAACTTGACCAGAACAATAGCATTCTCTATTAATTTCAGCTCTGTTAGAACCTTACTATTGCACATATATAAGATCAGCTTTCAAAAGTTTTGGTTTTATCCAGTTTCATTTTTTGCCCTTTTTTAGTACAACTTTTCTTTTGAAAGTTTTGGGCCCATCTGCTAAGATTCCCTGCCATTTTGCATAGAAATTTTCATTCTCCCCCACCTCTTACAACATTTTGGGCCCTTCCTTAAAATTTTCTTACGTGTACATTTTGAGCACCACTCATCCACTACGAAATGGTCAACGTGTAAATTATGGCACAACCCCCGGGAAAGAAGAAAACATTTGCGTCCTACTTCTGGAGAAAAGAAAAACTTGACCGGAAAAGTTCATTTCTCCAACGTAATTCAAAAGGCAAACCGAACACGGCCTTTGTCTCTTAAATAGCATAAGCATCAAAAAGTGTAGCTGTTACAATGGAATTACATTTATAGATCATATACTAGTCCACCCACCTCAGATAACCCGCTTTGAGCCTCTCTTGCTTTCATCTTGAAATGAGTGCTCAAATACATGAAAACATAGGAAATATGATAGTGATACATATATTAGTACGACCTTATAGTTAACGAAGCCGAATTAAACTGGCACTGTCCTAGTACTGTCATAACCAGGTGCTGTTCCACCATCTTCCTCATTCTCTTGAGACATTTCCTCCAAAGATTTTCCTTTAGATTCAGGCACCAAGAAAGTGAACAGAAAACCAAGAGAACAGATACAACCAAGAATGATGAGAGCGTTCCTCACACCAATGCCCGGCGGATACCCTTTATCGGTTTTAGTCGGGTCTTTGCTCTGGCTCAAGTATAAAAACCCGAATGCCCCAATAATCGCTCCGGCCTTGCCGGATGCTGCTGATATGCCGTGACATGTGGATCTTAGCCTTGCGGGGAAAATCTCCGCAGGGACAACGAAGGTTGTTGCGTTTGGACCAAAGTTTGCGAAGAAGAACGTGAGCGAGTAAATTATCACGAACCCGATTCGGTTGTCCGGGTGAGTCCAGTGGTTGTATGGAATAGCCAAGGCGAACATGAAGACGGTCATGAAGAAGAACCCCATCAATTGGATTGCGAATCGGCCTATTTTATCGATAAGTGCTACGGTGAACCAGTACCCTGGCACGGTGCTGCAGAGGGCAATCAGAGTCTGTGCCCTGGCTATTCTGAAAACCTCTTCTAACGAGTTCATTGTTTTCGCGCTTGGGATCCATCCGATCGCGCTGAAAATGTCCTTTTGGAAAAGATTTTGGCTGTAGAAAGCAATGTCTAGCAAGAACCATGTTGAGGTTGTTCCAAGCAAGTGAAGCCCGTGGCGACGAAGGAATTGCCTCGAAAACAAACCAAAAGAATTGCTTTGGTCCTGAGAGAGTTTTTCCACTTTTTCTTGTTCTGCTTGTAGCTCAACTTCTAACACTTTGGACATGTCTGCAGCGGCTTGTTTTGCGTTCTTGGCCACCAAGGCTGTGTAACGAGCGGTTTCAGGCATCTTCATACGCCAGTAATAAGTCATCGCGGCTGGGACAGCGCCAAACATAAGGATTATTCGCCAGACGTAATCGGCTGCTGGTACAGTCGATCCGAGAGGATCGACTTCGTATGCCGGGGCAGGAAACCTCGTCTTGAAGGCCAAAGAAACAATAATCGCGACCACTCCACCTGTTAGAATCCCGAAACCTTGCATAGCGAAAACCGCGGCTATAAAGGCTCCGCGAGTTTTCTTGTTTGCGTATTCGGACATAATGGTGGCGGACAGAGGGTAGTCGCCACCTATGCCGAATCCAAGCCAAAAGCGGAAGAAACAAAGCGTTGCCATCACGCTTTCGGGGCTCTTTCCAAAGGAAAGACCGGAAGCAACCGAGGCGAGGACCATGAGCATAAGGGTCATGCCATAGACTCTTTTCCGGCCCATCTTGTCTCCGAGCCACCCGAAGAAGAGTTGTCCGGCTAGCGTACCGCAAAAGGCAACACCGTTGACAGCAGCCGATACGTTAGGAGGCAGAGTCCCTGGTTTACCATCGCTTTCGTCGTGGTAGTATATCCGTCCGAGTAATTTCGTCACCAGAGAGATGCAGAACAGATCGTAGGCATCGGTGAAAAAACCCATTCCAGCAATTACAATTGCGGTGAAATGGTACCATTGTGTTTTGGCAACATCAAGTGCATTAAGCACTTGTAATTGCTCTTTGGCCATAGCTGCCTTTGTTCACTTTAGTGTCCTGAAAAAAAAAAAAAAAAGACAGAAATTTAGGACAGATGTTACTAATTTACATATCTAATTTTTTATTTTATTACTATAATTTTTCTTTGATTATTACAATAAAAAAGCAGGGCTAATTTTTCAACACCTTTGTAACCCCCATGTATACCTGTGTTTTTCTTTCAAAGATGGTGACCAAAAAGCTGGGTGACCTTTTGGACTATCATTGCAGTATATAATATGAAAACATATGAAAACGGAAGCATAGCATGTCAAAAGCCAACAAACTTAAAATGGGGCCCACACGATTCCCATCTTCACAGCTGCTAGCTGAAATTGTGGAGAGATTCAAATAGATTCCCCTTTATTAAAAGCTGTTTTGGTTGTTCATATTTGGGTATGATCATGCATGATTAAGAAAGAATATCATTTTCCTAAAAATTGGGCCCTTTGTAACCCAACTTTAAAGATTAATTAACAATTTTTTTGTTTGAATTTTTTTTTTAATCTCCTCTACTTATTAAGGCCTTCTTTGGCCTAAAAGTGGTTTATGATTTTTTGGTTTTTTCGTTTCGTCTTTATTCAGTTTTTTTTTTGCATTTGTTAGTTTTGCGTCAAGATTTTGTGGTTTCTGGATTCCTCTCGGCGAGAGGAAGCGAATAATCCAAGTATTTCAGCTTTATTTAAAAAAATATTTGGTTTGACCATAATTTTATACTCCCTCCGTCCCAATTTCTTGATCATTCTTTCCATTTTGGGATGTTCCAAAATATTTGTCTCACTTTTAAAAACATCCATAAAACCTAGGTCACTTTTCAATTTTATCGTTAAAAAGTATTTTTTCCATTTTAATTGGCTAGTCTATTATCTTTTATTTTATAACGGTTTTTATGATTTTAAAATTTTTGTATAATAAAACTAATTGATATCTATCAAACAAGTATGTTTTAATTTTCATATAATAAATTTGCCTCACAAAGTTGATCACAGTAACATTGATTGGATTTAGAGGTAAAATAGAAAAGTCAAATACAAAATTTTCACACCCCTTAAAAACCCGCTTCCCCAAAAAGGGCCAAGAAATTGGGACGGAGAGAGTACTCGTTAGATTTATCTTGCTGAGAGGAATCCAGAAACCACAAAATTTTGACATGAAACTAACAACTACAAAAAAAATTGAATAAAGAAAAAATAAAAAGACTAAAAAACCATAAATCACTTTTGCAGAAAAAACAGAAGCATGTGAACTTAAATAAATCAATACTGTAGAAACTCTAGAAGAAAAGAAAAGGTAAAAGACAAAAGAGTAGAGTGGGGCAGGTAAAGTTTGAAAACAATCGCCGTCAAGTTGAAAATGATGTTCCGTCGGAAACTATTTTAATTTCCATTTTGATCCATTCAGTACTCGCACACATGGAGATTGGATCTTCCATTTTTACCCATGCTATAAAAACACAAAATTTAACAATACCGATTTCAAAAAAGATTTTTCCCGGGAAAATAGATTGTTAGTGTTTTCAATCAATTTGTTTCATGAAAATTACTTTTTGAAAACCGAGATTACACATACAACTCTCTCCACACTGCAGAGAGCCTCTTGATGAAAAAAATTTGGCTGCCAAGAGGCATCACGTGGCCTTTCCCGAGCACCTATCCCGGCCGTCCAAAGTCTTTAAGACAGTTTAGACTTTTTTTTTTTTTCTCTTTAAAATTTGGAGTGTCCAAAAGTGTTGTGAACGGATCTAGATGGGTATCGGGCAGTCACTTTGGTGCCCGCCCCGACACCCAAAAAACTTGCTCCTGTTTGATGGAGAAATAAAAACAGTTGGGTATTCAAAGTGATATAATAGGATCACAAGAAGTAATGCAGACATCAAAACCAGCTTAAACTAACAGTATACAATATATACCATTTTTTACAGCGAAAGTTTGAAGAAATATAAGCACGTGAAAACTAATACAGAACAAAAAAGAAGAAGAAGAAATTCAAGCGGCATCGTACCTCGAGCAGTATCGACCAGGGTCGTTAAGCTAACGCTATTCAGAACCTTATTTTTGACTAAAAACCGTCACGTCGTTTTCTTAGAGGGTAGAAAGATAGTAGCAGTCCAGAGAATGAGAGAGAGACAGAGAGAGATTTTTAGGAGCAGAGGAAACAGGGGAGGAGAGAGAGAGAGAAGTGGAGGAGGAGGAGAGAGAGGGGTTTGGGTGTGGAGTACTGGAGGGCAGGAGTGGGGGTCCGTATTTAACACCATCGGAGCCTGTAACCTGTTACGTATGGAATTCGGTTACAGGGAATTACACCCTCTTCGACTTTGCCACGTAAGCATCTGATTCCACTTGTTGGTTTTTAATATTACGTGGCATGATCGTGAGGGTTCAATTAAAGCATGTTGCACTTTTTTTCTTTTTCTTTGTTTTTTTTTTTTTTTGGGGAGTCAACGTTGTAATATTGCAACCCACCACATTCACACCTAAAAAAGGGTTCCCGAGTCTTTTTTGTTGCGGAAAACCTATGCGTACAGACCCATAGGTACAAGAAATATAAAGATGTGTTTTGGGATCCACTTTTGAGTTCTACACAGATAATTCAAACCGTTCATTCATTTTAGAGTAATTATATGAGGGGCTCCGTCAAAAATCAGCTCGATTTGACGTTTGTAACTACTTGATCCAAAATCCTCCAGTTTCATTCAAAACAATTTGCATGAAATGAGGGGAATTTGGATCAACTAGTTACGAACATCGAATCGAGTTGATTTTCCGATAGGCTCCTCGGAAAATTATTCTAAGATGAATGAACGGCTCGGATTATCCGTGTGGGGTACACAAGTGGGTCCCTAAATAGCCTTGTACATTTTCTTGGTGTTTTACTTCTTTACACCTAGCACAGTCCTTTTTGTAGTAGATTGTTTTTTAGCTCGGAAATTTGTTTACTTCTGTTTTTTATTTGGATTTTCATAGTTTTGCATTCATTGCATGTGTCCATTTCTATTGATTATGTGATTATCTCAAAAACAAAAAACAAAAATTAAGAGGGCGAAGTCAACGATGTAATATTCAAACCCAAAATAAAGGTTCTGATAGGGGTGTTACACTATGGCGATTTTAAGAGTAAATTAGTTTTTTAATAGTTTTTTATGTGATGTATTGTGAGAGAATGACTTGTCTTAATTTTGAAAAAAAACTTTTTTGCTAGTGGATGACAGCCCTTTTTTTTTATTGTTTTTTAGCTCGGAAATTTTTTTGTGTTCTTTATTTTGAATTTTCATAGCTTTGCGTTCATTGTTTGTCTATTTCTATTGACTTTGTGATTATCTCAAAAACAAAAAATATATGATTGCATAAAGGTGAAACATTCCATTTATTTAAGTCCAAGGGTAGATCCAGTGGTAACATGGATATGCTGTAAAACTAGATATTCTAAAGTAAAAATTTGGCAACCTCTAAGGAGAAATCTCTTGTGAATCTCCTAGTTCCAACGTGCATGACTGTATTGGAGAAGCGAATAGTCGAAATGTGTGTAAGTTGACCCAGTCAATCCCTGAACACTGAAACACAAAAAAAATAATTCTATCTATCTTGTTTCTGTACTACTCAAAAGTAGTAAATCCTTCTCCTTGTTGGATTCAACCATGTGTTTCCACCTTGCCTAGTGTACATGTGACCCTCATGCATTTCACATGGATTACTACCATTCTTATATACACACATCATAAAAAGACCTAAACACGGAAATAAAATCTGAAGCCTTATAATTATTCCACTAGAGAAACTAGGGCCTTTTGCCAAAAGTTTTGTGTTGTTCAAGATTGAATGCATTTGAAAGACTGCCCACATAAAAGTGCAGAAAAGTAACAAAACAAAACGAGCTCTCTTATTATTATCCAGATTTTCTCAGGAGGGTTGGATTTTAGGCCCCAAAATTAATTGGGTCAAACTTGTGGAGCGTGACCTAGATGGACTAGGCCCAGTTGGGATAGACAGTCTTAGTAGCTGAGTAAAAGTTTGAATAGCGTAAAGAATATCCTAGAAGGTGCTCAATGGAATTACCTACCTTGAGGTGTTCACCCTAATTGAGATATATACTCTA
Source organism: Vaccinium macrocarpon (assembly GCA_022606695.1). NCBI lineage: Eukaryota > Viridiplantae > Streptophyta > Magnoliopsida > Ericales > Ericaceae > Vaccinium > Vaccinium macrocarpon. The sequence continues at coordinate 9,336,096 of CM040175.1, read as the reverse complement.
TTATCGAGATCTTTTTTCTTTTTTGGGTAAGTAAACTATTATCAAGATCTTGTCCCAAGTAACATGAAATATTTATAACCTTGTCCAAATAGTTCACCGAATCTTCAATGATATATATATATATATATTTATTTTGTGATCCTACCATTTTTCACACACTCTCCCTCACATGCAAATAAGCGAAGCACAATTACAAAATACATAATTTCCTTTTATGTTCTCTCTTATTCTCTTTGTGCCTCAAGTAATATGACATACCACTTTTTGCATGAATAGATCTATTTTGTTTTAGTATTCTAATGTACTCCCTCCATCCCATTGATAGTCCCTTATATGGAAAGACGAATAATTTATACTCCATTCTAATGCACTATCAAAATGGGACAAATGGAGTATATACTGTAGAATTTGTATCCCACTAATGTTAAATCTTGCATCTATCCCTGATTACGAGGTCCACACAGGATGAGGTCCCACTAATGTTAGAGGGGTGTGGTTGGTGGGGGTGTGTACCAATCATATTCATTTGCAGGAATCTAAAACTTGTTATTATGTTTAATTTTTAAAAGACTTTGTTATTCCATTGAGATGTTTAA